>JARWIR010000096.1:0-600000 GCA_029959085.1 Nemophila menziesii | reverse complement strand
AAATTTCGATTCAATCGATCTTTGAAAGGGGGTGGGTAGTATCTTTGTTTCTCCTTCTTGTTCTCATGACGAAACAACTTCTTCACCAAGTGATATATGAGGATTGTTCTTGCCAGGTTAATTACCGGTTGATCTTCAACAAGTTTAGCTCAAATCCATTTTTTTGCAAGATTTCTATACATGATTTTAGCTCTCGTAATCCAACATCTCCACTCACATATTTATTATTACTAGAATCCATAATTTTTTCCACTCTTTTCTATGGTGGAATTATGGTGGTACAAGGTGATCGTACAAAGTTTCCATGATTATATTACGACTTATCAGGTTTATGGGAGACCTCCAATCTATCGCCATCCCAAGGTTGGTCAACTCATGTTCATCTCATAGCCGCTTGAGTCTAGTTTCTTGAATTTTTATTAACTTTCTTCCGCCATACTAGACTCCATCATCAAACCTTCCTAATGAACCTTTTGCACTTTTCTATTGCCTTCCATTCTTGATGTGTTGCATTTTTCTCATTATTCTTTCCTAAAAATTATGCAAGAGTTCTTCTCAATTCAGAGGCTTGAATTATGTGTGGAGGTTGTTGAACATTCTCGGTCCGCTCTTGCAGGGGTTGATAAGATGTTTGGTAACAGTTACTATCCCAGTTTTTATATCCCAAAGAATTTTTCCCATAGTTGAATGGACTGGGATTTGAATAGTATCATCCAGACATATTTAAAGAGATCGCTGGACTTGTTTCAATACCCTAAATGTATCACCTGTGAAAGAGAGAAAACCCAGAACCAAGCGTAAAATTGAAAACAAATAAAATTACTACACTAAATTAAACACAAACTAAATAAAAATAAAATCCTCGGCAGCGGCACCAAAAACTTGGTGGGTCTGAGAGTGTGATAAATAATGATGTTAAAAGCGCACACACCTCGGAAACCACGATTAACTCTCCGCGAGTGTATAGAGCTTTACAAGTAACATGTAAGTAAAATAGAGTTTGTTCTTAGGGATTTAAGTAGTTTTTAACTCATGTTCAATATTAGCGTAGATGGTTTTAAATGTTTTGATTAAAAATATAAGCAAGTAAAGTGAGTTTGTTTTCTAATTAATTAAACAATAAATAATTATGCAAATAAGATAATAGCTAAGGAGATACAAGTATGAACCAATCCTATTGAATTAACGTTTCTAGGAATAAGTATGAATGGATAATTTCACAACATTCGGAATTCAATTATCGTCCTAACCCCTCTAAAGTGAATATGACGTTATCCTACGATACTAGAGACCCCTCCCGGGCGATAGCTTAATTATTCGAGCTACCCACTATATAGATACGATATGGGTAGTGTTATTAAAAACAAATATTCAATGGAAATTAATTAAAAAAACAATTCAATTAAATATCATAATCACTATATTCAACTAAAACTTAAAAGCAATAATCAGTTGTTCATATAATTAAAAGTCCAAAAAAGAACTGTTCATATAGTTACAATCCTAAAAGAGAAATTATGCATAATGGACTTTAGAATTAATAGCTTAGAAATAAATTATAGACAACAAAAATATAATACTAATTTACCCAACGAAAAGATATGGAGAAATGTAGAATTGATGCAGTGAAACTCCAACTCTTGATTCTTCCTCCTCTAGATCCTCATGTGTGCTTCTATGATGAATTATTGATGAATATTAAGATATGGAAGCCAAGGGATGAGCTCCTAAGATAACATACTGATAATATGTAGGTGTTGTACAAATCTAAGTCATGGATTAGGTTTTGGAGTCCTAATTCAACTTAAACTCGTTTTCCTTAGAAAGTGGACTGGTTTTCTCATAGAGTTTGTAAAAACCATAACTCCTTCGTTACAGCTCAAAATTACTTGGTTCTAGTGGCCACACGACCAAAATTAAAATATCTTTATTAATATAAAAGTAAGAAGAAATATGAGATGGATAATTAATTAAAAGACAGAAAAATAAAAGAGAATAATTCGAAATTATGAAATTAAACTAAAGAAATTAAAAACAGTAAATTAAATACGAAGAAATATGAGATGAGAAGTATAGCTTAGGTTTTGCTAGTATGCACTAATCCTTCTAATTCTTTCTATTAAATCTAGTTAATAAGGGAGATAATTAGCTCTTAGATACTTAGACAGGATTCTAAATTCCCATACCTTAGACCTTGAGAGCGACTAAGGGGGCTACGGACACACCACGAGGCTGGTTCAAATAGGGTTATCCTACGCCACTAGGGCCCTAAGCAATCAATTTCCATACATGGTGATAGTGATTAAATCATACCCTAATGACTATCTAGTTAGAATCAGTGTTGTCAGGACTAATATCGACACTAGACGTTATGTGGTGTTTCAATAATTAGACACCCAGCTAAGGTGATCTTCTAATTACTATTAAGAAAGCCTAAAGTTATCAGTTCTAGGACAGACAATAAATCAAAACACATAAACAAATATAAAGGTAAGAAGCTAATATCAGATTAAAACATGTAATTCCAAAAGAAACTTATATAGAAAGAAATTATAATTCATAGATTATACATGATGCAAAACCCAAGCTATGGGAAGTTTAGTTCATACCTGAAGGAAATAAACTAAAAGAAATAATAAAAGACATCATCTTGCTCTCTACAATAACTTGGAAGAATAAAACCTTAAGAACTAATTAGTATGAGGCAAGGATGATTTACAAGTGATATAAGGGTGTATTTATAGGTGTTTAGTAGACCTAATTCGTTTTCTTGAATGAGAAGGTAAGTAATGGACTCCAAGTCCAACTCAAATTCATAACCCTAAAACATGAAATCATGACCATTTTTGTTTTGGTACTAGTAGTTTCAATACTCATCCGTTTGATGCGTATGAGTAGTCGAAATTCATCGTCTCGGAAAGATCTTCAACTTTTCTCTTGACCGTTTCTCCAAATTCCACACCAGCTTGAGATATAAGCTGATTTGTGGTCGTAGGTGCAGAAATTCAGGATTAAGACAGTTTTTCCTTTTCCATGTTTTTAGCTTTTGTTTCCTTATCTCCAATTACCATGCTTATCTCTTTCCATATCTTGTAGTCTTTGACTTGGACTCTAATTAATCTCCATAATTATCTTTAAAGCTTCACACTAAATAAATAATTAAACCCAATATGCTCTAAAAATATTATTTTACTAAATCAAGACTCAAAATAGGAAAGTGCACTATTTCTTAAGAAAACTAATTAGAAAGACTTCTAAATCACTAAAAATGATGTCTCATCCTAACATAAATCTATCACAAATGAGGAGACATCAAAACCCCCAACTCAAAGTTGTATCGTCCCGATACAATAAAGATAAAAACAAAGGGAAGTCTTTAAATACACACTTAAGTAATTTTCAACACAATGGGAAGAATATAGCAGAATATATAGAATAGTCATAAAGCAATTACTCAGAAAATTTCATACAATAATATTCATAAACTACATACCTGTACACTTATCAAATCCATAGTCAACACGGTTCGAATTCAAGATCAGATTAGTTTCGCAATGTAAGAAGGATTGGGACTTTACCCAGTTCTCCAAGGAAGCTATAGATTGTTCATCGACCTTCACTAGTATTCAAAGATCCACTTAACTATTCTCTAATGGCTCAATCACTTCTCAATTACATAGAAAAGAATCAAAAGGTCTTTAAGGTTGTAATTTAGGCTTAGTGACGGTATGATAGTATATTTGGATAATTTAGAGTGAGATTTTGGCTCTCTCCTCACTAGCCATCAACGAATCGCCCTAGAGCTTGAGTTACTCTCATAAAACGTTTCTCCCTCAACCCAATGAATTCTTTGATGCATAATTTAGCATCCCCAATAACGCAATTAAAGCATAAGATGTTCACTTAAAAATTCCACTTTGCCGATCGGAATATATATTTTCTTTCTTTTCAAATCAATTTCTTAAGCTATGACTCTCTTTTTAATGTTGAGATATCACGCTATTTTTCTCATATATATATTTTTTCTCTTTTAATGCCCTTGTTGGCAAATTGAGCTCGTAGTTCTTTTTCATTCACTATTACCCCGGCAAAGGGTTACAATATAAATCTGTGAACCATTATCAATATAAAGAACAGAGCACAATTAATAAGCTCAAAATCCCATCCCAATAACAATTCCCATAATGGTGGACCCACCACCCCAAACTCAAGCTCTAAAACAACTGTCTACGCATCGCGATTCGAGTGCGGGTCATATGGAAAAGTCCTATAATCTAAAGGGATATGGCTTATAATGTGTTTCAATAAAAAACTTTAGAAAGGCTAGAGGGGGCTGAGAAGGATATAGCATATAAATTTAAATAACAAGGTGAGAAGGTATAAAAAGGCTTCGAGTGGCTTCAATATGAAAGAACTGCCTTAATCACTTTCTACACTATGTAATTTCGTTATTTTCTTACCTTTAGCACTTTCATCAAATGGTTTTGTCAACTAGCTTGGATCTCACGGCCTACACACTTCTCAAGGTTCCCTGAGATCGAACATACTTTCTATCGCATTGCTCACTAATCTTTTCTTTACTATCAATGTGTGTTAACCTGCAAATACTCAAAGCATACACATAAAATAGCTCATAAACATATTACTTACTATCATCAATTCACTGAGCTTATGCTTTCAAGCTATTAAACACACTCTACATCTAATTCCCATTTATCAAAAAATTTAATTCCTACCTAAAAACAGAAAAATGGAGATGAGAGACAACAAATCCCCACACCCCCAAGTCAAAAATGAGCCGTGTCCCCACGACTCGAAAATTTTTCGAAACAGAAATTAAAAATTAGCAGATAAAATCATTTACAGAAACGGTAAGGTAGAAAGAGAACATACTCTCGAGGCTCATTGCCTCGCATGATTGACATCCAAGGTAGGATTTGCTTGATCTTTCGTTAATTGTTCAAGGAGTTTCATGATGTGCACTTTATTGGCTGTGATTTGTGCCACATCATTGGCTAAGGAAGTTTGGGCTGCTTCGAAATTGTTTAAACGCTCCTTCATCTTCTCTTGCCAATTTTGCTCCTTTTCTTCTTTTGAGATTTGCGTAGATACCGCTCCTCTCAAGACTTTTATGATCCAAGCATTATCAATACAACTCTTCTTAAATTCGATTTTCTCTTCTTCACCCAATATAATATTCGCTTTTCGCACAAGACACGTGATCATGGTAGGAAATTTAACATTATAAACTGATTTAGGAGAGACCAAAAATCGCATCACCTCCTCATAGATCAACTGTGCCACATCCACTTCTTCTCCTCTCAAAATACAATCCAAAAGTAGAGAGTTCTTCTTAGTCACATCCAAAGTTCGTGTGTTTCCAAAGACATTAGGAATAAGGAAATTGTTCAAAACTCTCGCATCCAGTTGAAGATACTTGTAAGGCCAAGGTGCCTTCAATTCTCCCTTATGTGTTTGCACTTTCTCCTTGTCTAAGACATGCTCAAAAAGTGATTCCTCATCAAAGATTTTTCGTTTAGCAACCGCTTCACTATACTTGGAGTATCCATTTAATTTCTTAAACTTGAAGTGGTTTCTAATCTCATTAACTGTGAAAGGAACTAACTTTCCTCTAATCGGAACACAACCTTTACTATCACGGCTAAAGAGGCCTAAATAGAATTCTAAAACTAACTCATGACATAATTCAGAACGTCTTACCATGAACGTAGACCAACCCAATTTTTCACCAAGATCCAAGAATCTCTTGTATTCTCATGTACCAACTTCTTCATTGAATACTTTCTCATAAGCAAAAGGTAGTTCCTTTAATTGTTTTTCTGCAGAAGCTATCAAGGCCTTTGAAGCTTTCTCTTTATCCATGGGTGTAGGACCTTTGAAGGGAAGAGATTGTGTTTTCTCCTTTGAGTAAAAGTAAAGCCTTTTTCCCATTGAATCAAACATAGCTAGCTTATCTCCTTCTTCAACATCGATTTTACCCTTAGCTTTAGAACTATAACCTTTTTTATTTGATTTCTTCTCAATTGAATCCAATACCTTGCTTTTATTCACCTCCCTCTTGTTAGATAATGTTTTGTTCTCTTAGTCATCTCCAATTGACCCCCAACTCAAAGCTATAACAACTCTTGAAATTTGAACTTTTGAATTATTGGTTGAACAAGCTTGATTTGGTTTAGGAATGGTGAATTTATGATGAATCTCTATGTGGGTAAGATGAATTCTTGATGGATTTGTATGGATTTAAGAAATTGTAGGATGAATTTTGAAAATTCAAGCTTTTGATTCTTCAATCTAATGTGTTTGGTGAGAATTGGGTGTTTGAATCTCCTTTGTAATGATGTGGAGAGAAGCTTTGATGTGTTTTTATGATGATTGGGTAGTGTTTTGATGTTTGGGGAAGGTTTGAATGAGCTTTAATGGAGTTGGGAAAGGTTTGGAGAAGAAAGAGAGGCTTAAGGATTTAATAATTCGGACCAATACCAATTCTCCTCCTTTTGTAACCTAAAAACGAAAAAAATTATCTCTCCAGCGGCACGGTATACCGGAACTGAGGCGCGGTATACCACAGCTTCTGTTCCTCGAAATTTTAATGCTCGGCAAAAAACGCGTGGCCTCTACCCCGTGGCCACGGGTTTTGATCCTGCGGTGTACCGGAATTAGGGTCCAGTGTACCGGACCTGTGCTTTTGATTTTTTTTCTTCTCGGCCAAAAACCCAAGTTCTCACCCTGTGGGCACGTGTTTTCTCTTCTGCGGTATACCGGAAGAATCGTTTGGTGTACCGGACTGCTGGTCTGATTTTTCTGAAAAAAAAATTTCTCCTCTCGAACTCGATTTCTCCAATACCTAAGCATCAAAAACACTAATACCTTTCTCAAATATGCAATATCAACTAAAAACAACTAAACTAAGCACAAACTAAAAACGTAAAAAGCATAAAAACATAAAAAATTTCGGGTTGTCTCCTGTACAGCACATTTATTTAACGTCTTTTAAAGTTAGACGCGTTACCTCTATCAAGATTTGCGAATATAGCCTCCCCAACAACGAGTTAGGCTATGAACGTCAACTAATCTGCGCTTGATCCCCTTCTTGGGTCGAATTTCTATCACCTTGGCTGAAACAACCTTAGTGACAATGAATGGTCCCATCCACGAGTCTTTGAAACTACGTGGCCTATATTCGCGTTTGTGAGCTTTCCATAGTACTTCATGGCCAACCCCAAACTCAATGTTTGGCTCAGTATCCACATGTTTTAAGTGGATCTTCTCTGGAGGGACTTTGTGATGTGAAAGGCTGTGGATGACAGGAACGGTGGGATCTAACTTCCTTGGTTTCTTCCCCAAGACATAGAAGGTCTCAGATATGTTCTTTGCATGAAGGGTAATGGTCCCTTCTTGGAAGTTGATGACACTTTGACTTGTGGCCATAAATGGTCGTTCAAGTATGATTGGAACCCGCTTATCTGCATCAAACTCAAGTATAACAAAGTCAGTAGGGATGGCGATACTACCTGCTCGGACTAAGACGTCCTCCACTGTTCCCCATGTCTTGGTAACTGAGTTGTCAGCGAACTGCAACTTCACTGGAGCTTTCTCTGATTTCTGAAGTCCAAGTCTCTCGAACACGGACTTAGGCATAAGATTCACACCAGAACCCACATCGTACATAGCTTTCACCTTGAGCATACCATTTATTTGAATAGGAAGATTAATATTTCCCGGATCTTTGAGCTTCGTTGGTAACTCTCTTTCACTATTTCTTGAGACTCTCAGGTACTCTCTTGGTGCTCCTACGCTCGCTTCTTTCACATGAATAACTTGCGTAAAAACTTGTTGCGGTGTAAGCCCTTTCTTTGCAATCTCAAGCATTTGGGCGTTGATATTTTCAGGAGTGTACGCCTCTACAGACATCTTGAGTTCAGTGTCATCCTTGGGATTTGTATCAGGAATTGTTGATGACTCTGTTTGAACAACAGGTGGCGGTTCCACCTTCTCTTCCTCTTTCTCTTCTTGCACAGCAGGTGCAACTTCAACTCCTGGTTCCTCCCTTGAGGCTTCTTTCTCTTTAGCTAGCTCAGCTTGAAAATCCATAACCGATCTAATCTCCTCTTGCATATCCTTCAGAAGTTGTATAAATTCGGATTTTTCTGAATCGTCCTCCACATGACTCTCAGAGAAGTTAGATTCCACGGGGCTAGACTTGTTTGGTTCTTCTTCGGTACTCGGAACCTCCACGGCACTAACGGCAGCATGTGGTATTTCCTTCTTTTCTTCTTCAATTTCAAGGCAAATAGCCTTACAAGCTTCGAAACCAACATTGTCATCACCTCCTTCGATAGCCTTCAATTCTTTTTGTTCCATAATATTTGTTAGAACTATGTTCATTTGTTCTATTTGAGTACCTAAAATCTGAATTGCGGCATCTTGTCCTCGTAACTTTTCGCCCTGAGTGTTCATAGTCGTGATCAAACGGTGCAAGACTTTTGCTAATTGTTGATTATCCATAGTTCCCTCTTGAGGATACTGTGGTAAAGCTTTCTGATCTAATGAATCGGCATAGGCATCTTGAACAGGTTGTTGTGGGGGAGCAGGTCTCAACTGATATTGATTTTGATACTGACCTCTTGGTTGGAAAAAGTTGTTCTGGGGACGCGGTTGATAATGACCAGGATTAGCGGCCCCTTGAGGATTTGAATACTGCATACCCGGATGGTTTCGGTTAACAAATTGATAACCTCCTCGGTTGGATATGAAATAAACAGATTGTGGATTTCCTTTGCACTCTTCCCAAGTATGATTATTAACCCCACATTGTTGACAACCTTGTGCTTCTTGCACTACATTTGCTGCACCTAAATTTCTCCGCATCTCTAGTTTAAGTTCTTTGATTTGATTCTCTAATGCGGATATCTGAGCAGAGTTTGCAGTTTCTGCGTCTAAACGAAGCGTACCTCGGGTCTTTGTAACAGAAGCTCGCGAAGATGGCCAACTTCTTTCTTGTTCAATAATATTTTCCAAAACCTCGGTAGCTTCAGTAGGGTCCATGGACACAAAATTTCATTTCCCAATGTTATCCACCTTCAGTCTACCTGCATCATTAATACCTTCATAAAATATAGCTAACTGTAGAGATGGGGTATAACCATGGAGCGTACATCTAGCTAACTTCTGTTGAAACCTTGTCCATGCTTCTCCTACTGCTTCTCCATCTTCTTGACAAAACTTTACAAGCTCGCTTTGGTCTTTGAGTCTCATACTCTTTGGATAAAAACGGTTAAAGAAAGCGGCTTGAAGTTCAGTCCATGAATTAATTGTCCCTGGTGGTTGCCTATCTAGGCACTCATCAGCTCTACCAGTCAGAAAGAACGAAAACATATGACAATACAGTTGCTCGCGTGTAATGCCTGGAGTAACATAAGCATCACAAATCTGCATAAACTTCTAAATCGCTCTTACCGGATCTTGAATTGCTGTACCACTGTAGAGTCCAAAACTTTGAAACTGACTGAGCATACCCGGATCGGGTCGAAATTTAATATTTTGGATCTCCGGAGGACGGTAACCTATCGGTTGAACATGAAACGGCACTCAGAGGCCAGGTAGGTCTTGTTCAACTCGGTTCTGATTAACATTGTTTTGCCCGTTACCTCTTCCTAGTGGATGTTGTCCTTGTTGTTGTACACTAGGTGGGATAAATGGTGGTGGTCCTCCTGGTGCAAAGTATGGTAATCCTTCAGGTGGGATTATAAGTGGTTGATCTAACTGATCTTGTACGCCTGCCATAGCTCTTCTTAAGGCTCTTTCCTCACGAACACATTTATTATAAGATCTTAAGCTCCTCTCAAGCTCCGGTAACGGAGGCCAAAAATTAAACACTGTGAAACCTGAAAAAGACTAAAGCAAACCACAAGCGTAAATCCGGAAAAACAAAAACTAAATACTGAAAAATAAAAATTAATTAAAAACTACTACTCGAAATAGATAACCCACACGCTAACGAGACACAAGTCCCCGACAGCGGCGCCAAAAACTTGGTGTTGCCTAGGGTGTGATAAAATAAGATAAATAATAAGTCAGAAAACAACGCACTCTCACCCTAGACAGGCACAGTACTGCAAGTATTACAGGACGAATGCAAGTTTTAATGATAAGTTGAGTTCGTTCTCAGGGACTTAGTGTGTTAATCGAATGGGTAGAAATAACGAGTAAGAAGTAATTAATTAAAAGACAGAAAAATACAAGAGAATAATTCAAAATTATGAAATTAAACTAAAGAAATTAAAGACAGTAAATTAAATACGAAGAAATATGAGATGAGAAGTATAGCTTAGGTTTTGCTAGTATGCACTAATCCTTCTAATTCTTTCTATTAAATCTAGTTAATAAGGGAGATAATTAGCTCTTAGATACTTAGTCAGGATTCTAAATTCCCATACCTTAGACCTTGAGAGCGACTAAGGGGGCTACGGACACACCACGATGCTGGTTCAAATAGGGTTATCCTACGCCACTAGGGCCCTAAGCAATCAATTTCCATACATGGTGATAGTGATTAAATAATAACCTAATGACTATCTAGTTAGAATAAGTGTTGTCAGGACTAATATCGACACTAGACGTTATGTGGTGTTTCAATAATTAGACACCCAACTAAGGTGATCATCTAATTACTATTAAGAAAGCCTAAAGTGATCAGTTCTAGGACAGGCAATAAATCAAAACACATAAACAAATATAAAGGTAAGAAGCTAATATCAGATTAAAACATGTAATTCCAAAAGAAACTTAGATAGAAAGAAATTATTATTCATAGATTATACATGATGCAAAAACCAAGCTTTGGGAAGTTTAGTTCATACCTGAAGAAAATAAACTAAAAGAAATAATAAAAGACATCATCTTGCTCTCTACAATAACTTGGAAGAATAAAACCTTAAGGACTAATTACTATGAGGCAAGGATGATTTACAAGTGATATAAGGGTGTATTTATAGGTGTTTAGAAGACTTAATTCGTTTTCTTGAAGGAGACGGTAAGTAGTGGACTCCAAGCCCAACTCAAATTCGTAATCCTAAAACATGAAGTCAGGCCCGTTTTTGTTTTGGTCAGCTTCAATACTCATTCGTTTGACGAGTATGAGTAGTCGAAATTCATCGTCTCGGAAAGATATTAAACTTTGCTCTTGACCTTTTCTCCAAATTCCACACCGATCTTGAGATATAAGCTGATTTGTGGTAGTAGGTGCAGAAATTCAGGATTAAGACAGCTTTTCCTTTTCCATGTTTTTAGCTTTTGTTTCCTTATCTCCAATTACCATGCTTATCTCTTTCCATATCTTGTAGTCTTTGACTTGGACTCTAATTAATCTCCATAATTATTTTTAAAGTTTCACACTAAATAAATAATTAAACCCAATATGCTCTAAAAATATTATTTTACTGTATCAAAACTCAAAATAGGAAAGTGCACTATTTCTCAAGAAAACTAATTAGAAAGACTTCTAAATCACTAAAAATGATGTCTCATCCTAACATAAATCTATCACAAATGAGGAGACATCACTACATTTGTCCTCCACGTTGAGGATGTTATTGAAATCTCCCATGATTAGCCAAGGAATGTTGTTTGTGTCACTCCAATTTGTAATTTGAGTCCAAGCTTGCATTCTATCATCATAGTTATTAGGTGCATGAATACAAATAATATAATAAGGAAAGATAGGATCATTAATATATATAATAGCGTAGAACCTATTACAAAATACTATTTCTAAATTCATGCAGTCATTCCACAAAAACAAAAAAACCCCTGAGTGGTGAGCACTCCTAAGGGGGTAAAAATAAAGGAGTTTTTATAACCATCCTTGCGAAGGGTCTCCTTCGCATCCACTTGTCTTAAAAACGTTTCACAAAAACATATAAAGTCGGGCTTAAACTTAAACAAAAGAGAATTAACTAAAGTTTATGCCAAGGGTGCCCTGGACCCTTGACAATTCCAAAACATAAGATTCATTTTCCACTGGCGGCTTTAGGTGTGCCGCATTCCTCTTGGATGATTAAGGGGTTGTTACGATTCTTCGTGAATTTGTGCACACTTTGAACTTCTTCTCCACTCTCAACATCATCTCTTATACCAACTCTTTCCTTTCACACTTCGCTTAAAACTTCCTCATCCTCCTCCTCTGGTTCGTACTGGGAGTCGTCCTCATTAAGATTTTGATTTCTTTGAACACCCGTAGTCTCTGAATCTAATATAGTCACAAAGCCTCTGTCCGTGAGTGTCTCATCTTCACTATCATCTTTACTAGTTAAAACCAAATGAGTACTATTTCCTTCTATATCAATGCGCATCCTCTTATGATTACACTCTCCATTTTTCTTACTGCTTCTAGTTCTCCCTGTTATACCTTCTTTAGTTTTCTGCACTCCATCATCAATCTCACCTGTCATCTTACCATAGAACTCACGCCGACGTTTCTTTACAATGTCTTTTTGTTTTTTCTTAGAAAACTTGTCGTTATCATTTGTTTGATTGTTGTTATTTTTGGTTCTTAATTTGTAACCTCTATTGTATTCACTACTAATCATAGGTTCCTTCCCCTTTCTACTACTCTTTCTGCTTGGCCCCTCCCTTGGGTTTGAGACTTCATTCCTACCAGTTTCTTGTTGTGTAATATTGAGGTCCAAATACTCCCTATCCTGTCGCAAACCTTGATGTTGAGCCCCAAAATTACCTCGTAAAACTTCTTGCACCACTTCATTCAACAATCATGTTCCCCTAAACTCACTATGTTGTCTCGTCTATTGTTCATTTTCAAACCTTTGGTCTCTACTTTCATATTGTCTCATAGTGCGAGCATCCCTTCCCTGAAAGTATCCTCCCATATCAGCTTCTTGGTTGTGAGGTTGGGAAGGTCCTCCTCTTTCCCTACCTTGAGTATCTCTAGACTTGTCGTTACCATCTCTATCCCAGTTGAATGGACGAACAGCTTTCTCAAATTTGTTACCCACCTTCTTTCGAATACCATAGATTGGTTGGGTAGGTGGATACCTTTCTATGTTAGCTACAGACCATGTAACTTTCCTTCTTTTGTCAGGATCTTCAATCTCTTGAATTATAACAACATTGCAATTGCCATGTCGATGTCCAATGCACCCACAACGGAAACAAAGTGCTCCTACATTTTCATACTTGAAAGTGATCCAACCCGCCCCTTCCTCTTAGGTTAAATACTACCCCGGAGGTAGTGGTTGTTGAATATTAAAGCGAATACGAAATCTCAAAATCTTAACATCAGTGGTTACTACATCTGGGAAATCTATATCCTTTATTTCTAAGAAACACGGAGAAATAGCGAGAAAAGTATCTTCTGTTTTCTGAATAAATGCTAACCCACTAGCTTGAACCAATATGGATGAGTAATCTCTATTGACTACTAAAGGATCAATATTGTGTTGACAAGGAGTAAAGGCGAAATGCATACCTCTGAAAAAGCCAGGTCAAAGGTTCCAAAGCCTCTCAAGTTCTCCTCCTTAGAACATTTCAAGTTTAAACACATTTTCTTTAACCTCTAATAAACGAAAGTCTCCTTTAACTCCCCATTTGTCGCGAATATGATTCCTAAAACCTTGAAGAAAAACAGTTGTACCCTCCACCGATGTTATCAGAAGATAGGGTTCCTCTCTAATAGGCTCCACTCTTTTAACTTTTAATCCAAGCTCTATTACACCAAGAGATTTGCTGTTGATATCATTAAGAGGTATTATCGGCAACGCATGTCTATCTCTCGTTGCCATGTTAATAGTGATGATATGTAGCAGAGAATTGAAAGTAAAGGTTAAATGTGTTCGGAAAATAAGAAAAAGAAAAAGAAGATTGAAGAAGAAAGGAAGAGACGAAGCGGAATGAGAACACAACACAGAGAAAAAAGGGAGAAAAGATAAAGAGAGAGGCTTACATCGAGAAAATGAAGCATCTCGTGTATTATATATGGCTTGGGTGGTATCTTGAGAATCCAACTTCTGCAACGTAATGATTAAAAACCCCGCTAGCATCTTCACCGCTTCGAAAGTATGATAAATAAGAGACGTATTCGTGTGTTGTTGTCTAATGTGTCTTAATTTGGATGTAATTTTTCCTTTTTTATTTTTGCATGTCCCCCATGTGTCATTAAGACAAACAAAAGTGATGTAATTTCTGATTACCTTCATTAAAAACCCACTAACAAGCGTCAAAATGCCTTCCTTATCTCTAATATTATCTTCCCACCGCCTTAATACCTTATAACCAAGAAAAGTTTTAAGCAAAATATTAATATCATCATCAGTAAACAAGAGCAACATTTTCTTCCTAAAAGAGCTTCCATAGGATTTCTTTGAAAAACAAAGTTTAGAAAACAGTCTACTACTCAAAGTGATAGAGAAAAACATAATATAGCAATGCTTGAGTAGCCTATCATTCTGAAACATCAACTGAAAATTTTTCGTAAATGAAAATACTTTCTGTAAATTAGGATATTGAAAACCTTCTTCTGTAATATGTTTGAGATAATAGGGTTTACAAAACATGAAGATTTTTGAAAAGAAGGAAAATCTTTTATTCTGAGAAATAGATTTGAGTTTCTAAACATGATTTTTGAAAATTATTATCGGTATCTTTGTATAAGTAATAGTAGCAAAAGGTTCTGAGAAAAATAAATTTACTATCAGAATAGGTAATCCAAATCAGAAACTGGAAATTAACATTAATATCAATTTGAGATTGTATATTAAAAATTCTAATAGCCATGGAACCTGGTGATTTGAAACATCGGAAATTAGAATTAGGATAATGAAATTGCTTCTTATGGTTGATTGATTCCATATCCATTTTCTGTGTAAACTGAAAATTAGGCTTCGCGTATTTGATTGTTGATAGAATTTGATTAGATCTTTGAGTATCAAACCCTAGATCCATAAAATTAGAAATTGATTGTCGTAAACCTCGAATTTGGTGTTGAACCACTCTTAGGCCTGCTGTAATATTGTTTGTTGATTTCTGTTTGCTACTAGTGAATAAATTTCTTGTGTTCCTCTGATTCACGCCGTTCCTATGAAGATAACTCCTGATCTGTGCTAGAAAAGGACTAAAATACCCAAACTTCCTTTGTTTCTTGAAATTGAAACAAATCTCATCTCCGTTCTTTATAAAATTGAAATTGAAATCGACATATAGTATGTCTGATTATATGTTGATAGTGAAAATAGTTGTATAATTTCATATCGGATTGATTGATGTCGTTGACCTATTTAGAAGAAAAGTTTTCGCCGTCGGAGGAAGGGTTCATAGAGTCAAACCCTAGGATATGATAAATAGAAATTAAACTGGGAAAAGAAAACCTGATGTGTAAACTCTATATATCGATTAAAGCTTGATGATGATTAACTCAGAATCTGAAAGGTGTGTGTTGATCTGATTAAGAAACTCGAAAACGCTTCTGTCGTCGTCTCTATCACATTATATATGTTTTATTATGTTTTTTAATATGTGTGAAAAGTTAAGTGGATAAATTTAGTAAAACAAAAAAAATATCTAATATATTATATGTTTTTGAAAAAGTAAAAGTATTTTTTGTTTTCATTTAACAACAAAAAGAAATGGCTACAACACATTTTTTTTTATTTTTTTGAAATATAAATAAATATCACAACACTAAAAATACGATTCTAACCAGTTAGGGTTAAATCAACTGTTCAGAACTTTGATTATTTATCTAGACAATATAGGTTTAAACCGTGTCAATGACACTGAGTACAAAAAATAGCTCTCCTATTTAAAAAAGAAAAAGAAAAATCCTAGTCTTTTCTTTTCCATATCATATCATATACACGACCATAGTCTCGCACTAAACAATTTATCTGTTCACGACCATAGTCTGGCACCAAACAATATTTCTCACTCCACACAGCTAAGCAGCCAATCATCTTTATTGTTGAAAAAAGAAAAAAACAATCATCTTTGTCTTTTTTATTTTATTGTTGTAGGTCTTTCTCTTTCTTACCAAACAATTTATTAAACCATATTCGCCTGAAGGTTTTCCCTTCCATTGTACCAACCAAATAATTGTTTGTCTTCTAACAACCACCACGCACATGAGTGCTTTGAAATTCAATTATATTCCACATTCCCAAATAATAAAGCTTTTTTCCTTTTTTTTTGGTCAATTAAATAATAACGCTTTGAATAGTAGTATAGGAGTATTTCTGGTCCACCTACCTTTCACAAACTTTTATGCCATATTCTGTTGTCAACTTTTATTCCTAAGATCAAATACAACAGGGTTCACGGTTCTTAAAAAATAAAAATAAAAATATATTTCTACAAATATATATTCGATATATTCGATTAAGATATCAAAACACTTTTTTAATGGAATTTCTATTTTCTTTTGTCAAAGAAAGAAAAACAAAAAAAAATTATCATCCTACTCCTCTTTTCTTATACAATACTTAAGCTTCATAAAGGTTTGATGGCCCCTAGTTAGACAAGTCTGACACATTTGATAATAAGATCATCAACTTCATTATATTCTCTCTTGATATAAAAGATCTTCTACGAAGGAAATTTTTCAATCCATTTCAAATTTCGAGAATCATTGGACGGATTAAATATCCAAACTTGGTTTATACCTTGAACAATTTCAAAATTGTCAGAGTAGAATGAACAACTCAGGAGATTGAGATCCGCTGCGGATCTCATTGCAAGAAGAATTTCATTATCATCTATCTTTAACTTTTAAAATTAAAGTTATGATATATACCACCCAAATCTATACTATCCAATATATCATTCATGATATATTATGATTTGAGTAGAAGTAAATCATCAACCAAATTAAAAAAATAAATACATTGATGATTCATTTTCACTCAACTCACAGCACATCATGGATTGTATATTGAACGGTATGAATTTGGGTAATATATATCTTTACTCTTAATATTAATATTCTGAATAAATATTTTACTGTCCAATTGGTACACATTAATGGACTTTAAATTGAATATCAATCCTTGTGAATTTCATATCTTTGGTATAATTTAAATGAACTGTAGAGATCTTAATTTCACGAATATGATAATAATACTCATTTCATCCATGATATTAGTCATTCCCATAATATTAGAAGTCCATGTGGTATTTATAGACATTCTAGGAGTGCAAAAGGCTCATTGTGGGCCCCTGCCAATTTCTTGCTTGTTCAAAGTGCGGTGGAGATATCACCTCCAATCGACGAGTACGCGTATATCATTCCATCGGCTGGAGCATGCCAAATCTTACTTGATATTTAATTACCCTCGGCTGGGGTAGTAACCTTCGGCTACTAGCCTTATTTTCAGTCGTAGGAATAATTTTTCAAATGATTATTGATGTTTCATTATGGCTTATCAATACCCCTTCAATTTATGCAATTGGAATTACCTCTTTGGGCATGATCGAAAGAATTCATTTACCTTTTTGTGAAGTATCGATACAAAATCTGGTCTTGAATTATGATGACAATTTGACAAAGTAATCGGTCTTTTGAGTATGTTAACAATGTGCCGACATAGAATAGATATTTTTTTAACAGTCTTGGGGCGTGCCAACGAGGAAGTCGATTTCCTGATTTACTTCTTGATATACCAACAAGAAAGTTTGTATGTTGTATAACTTCTATATATAGAGACGTTGATTCGTTCTTGTGGGTAACTTCTTGGCATCCCAACATGAAAGTTAGTACTCTGAATAATTCTTGATATGCCGACGTAGAGTTCAGTCTTTTGAGTAACTCAGATTAATTTTGCTTTCTTAGGCAATCATTCCTTTACGAGGTATAAAAGGAGCTTGATGGTCGGTATTTATCGAAAGCGTTAGATAGATCTTCGCAACACTATATGAATGATGGCAGTAACAACTTAAATGTTCCCGAAATTTCTAGTATTCTTCATTTTTATTATGACACGTGACCATGTTTTACCGTCCCTTCTGTTATTATTATCATTTAGCCGCTGTGCGGAATTTAAAGGGTTTGGATATTATTACATTCAGAAGCCGAAGCGTTGTTTTTTATATATAATATTGTGAAATATTTCTTTTACTTTCACCACGCTTCTTTTAAATTCCCTCAGATCGTCTTTGTACAGTAAAAAATGATTGAGAGTTCTTCGAATACTTCTTACTTTAACCAAGACCGACTTTCTCAAGAGCAAATGGGAGAAGACGAATCCTCTGTCCTCAAATCAAAAGAAGGAGAAATCCTTTGCCTTCTTCTCCAACTTCCATTAAAGGTGTTGCGATCCCCTAATACGCGTTTCCCTTTCAGGGCCTATTTGAAATAACTTGCTTCTTCCTCCTTTCCTTATCGTCTATTAATATGTTGGATGATTCCCTAACCTTCTTTCTACCATGCTACTCCATTTACTTGGTATGTAATTTTCAATATCTTTGAATGTTTGCTTGAATATTCTTTCCTTGATTCTTATGCCTTACTTTTGTTAGGCTACCTGTGTTCTTAACATCCTTTTATCTCAACGAGAGGGACCCACAAATCTGACTGTTCCTCTTCGAGTAGCATAGAAATATATACCATGACTAGGTAGCTTCACACTGAAAGGGACGAGGCTCAAGGCCTGGTAAAGTAACCTCGGAAGGATAAGCACAAGCTATGGGATTAAATCGGATCGACCACTTTGGAGGTAGTGCGAGCGTCGATGGTGGCCGAACATACTGATAAACGCTTTGTCGTATTTCAAAATTGAGTAAGGGAACTATCTAAGCGTAATCCAACCCAAGCTAGTATTATAGACCAGTATCGGGCATCAGAGGTTGGGTAATTGGATTACGAGTATTTGTTTGGATGTTAACTATTTTGTATGTTAGTATAGACTATATTGTTACAAATTTGTCTAATAAGGGATAGATACTCGTTAATATATGAAAGCATGAATAGTTTTTACGATGGTAACACTTAACATACTTTTTTGTGGTATGAAATTCCTCGTATGTATGTGTTTAACGTATGAGAAGGTTTTGCTATTGTATCTTTTCTTTTTCTTATCGTGAAACTATTTGGTGTAACATTTTACAATTTTATTTTGTTATGATAATTTCCATTTAATGGGACTGTATCTACTGATAAGTTTGGTGTATATGAATCTACAATAATGTAATAGGTAGGTATATACCCACCAAACAAATGGTTGTGTTTTACACCAATTATAGTGGTGGGTTCATACTTTATCGTAACATCCCCACTTTATCGCAAAAATATTTCAGACTTAAACCAATTGTAACATACCAAGATATACCTGGTCAAACAACTAATATTAAACATATATCATCGACATACAAATATACCAACCCAAAATCATATATAATTCTTCTGAACCCCTATACAAGTGAAACATCGCAAATTACATTTAATAAGAATTCTAATCAATAAAGTCCATGTAAAAACACCGGTTGATTATGAATGCTCTCTTGCAATCCTCGTAGGTAGAGATTATATCGACAATCTTTTTGTTACAACTTATCATCTTTCCACTATATCTTTCATTTAGAAGATAGAAAAAATAACCCATATAAGGGTGATTTGACGCATCGGTGAATATGCTCGAATTCGACGGTTGAGTCCCGAGTAACAGACAAAACACCCACAAGCGAGCAATGATATTTCACAATATCTTGCAATATAAACACAATTGGAACCCGTGTTATCAAAACTAATAAATATATACACAATAAAACTATCTCTCTTCCTCACCATGATAAAACAGAAACCCATATTCATAGCAATGGGTATCCACCTACTAGAACTATTAATTAGTGTAGCAATTAATAGTTAAAGACAAGAAATGTAAATAATAATGATTGATGAGGAGATAAGATAAAACTAAATAAAACTAAAGACAATAAATTAAAAGATGTAAGAATAAGATGAGAAAGTATAGCTCAGGTTTTGCTAGTATGCACTAATCCTTCTAGTTCTTCTACTAGTTAACAAGAGTGATTAAAGCTCTTAGATAAGTAGCCAGGATCTATATTCCTCCTAATTCCCTTCCGGGTGGACTTAAGAGGCGACCTAACAATTATCAGGGTACTTGGTTAAGGGGACCCTGTAAATAATGATCAGTGATTAAATCTCAAACCCTAATGACTATCTAGTTAGGCAAGCCCTTCCGGATCACTACCGCACACTAGACGCTTATGTGATGTTTCAATAATTAGACACCCCTTCCAGGTGACCATCTAACTACTATTAGCACAACCTAATTTGATTAGGATTAAGACAAACAATAAATCAAAGCACATAAAACAGATGTATGATTAAGAAGCTATAATCAGTTTAAAGTAGTTTTCCCAAACAAAATTAGATAGAAGAAAATAGAATTCAAAGGCTATACATATGCAAAACCCAAGCTATGGGAAAATTAGTTTATACTTGAAAAAATAAAACTAAAATAAAGATACATACTATCAACTTGCTTCTCTTGAATGATGAATAAACTTAAGGATTGATTGTGGGAGGCAAGGAATAAGCAAGAACATGTTTACAATTATTAAAGGTTGTATTTATAGGTGTTTAGGAAGCCCTAGATCGGATTTCTCGGATTAGAAGGCAAGCAATTGGACTCCTTTTCCAAATCAAATTCGTTTCCTAAAATATAGGAGAAGGGAAAAACTACTCTTGTTTTGGTCATAACTTCTTCAATATTGCTCCTATTTTGCTTACTTTATATCGTAACGACCCCCGTTGTTTTCCTTTCTAATTTCTCTTCCAAATTCCTAGCCGATTTTGAGTTATCTTCATTTAGTGGACGTGGCTGCAGAAGTTCAGATTTACTTGACAACTTTTCCTTTCCTATTTTATCTCTACTTCCTTTTATCTCCAATTTCCATCCATATCTTCCTTCCTTATCTTTTTAAAATTGTTTTGGCATCTAATTAATTTCCATATATCTTTAAATCTTCACATTAACACACAAATTAAACCAAATATGCTCTAAAAATAATTAATTCATCAAATCAAGACAACAAATAGGAAAATATCAAAATATGACTAAAAATCTAATATTAATTAACTAAATACACCTAAAATGATGTCTCCAACCTAGACTGATTCATCACAAATAGAGATACATCAAGAACCCCAACTCAAAGTTGTATCATCCTGATACAATGAAGATAAAAACAAAGAGAAGTCTCTAAAGACACACCTAAGTCAATTAAGCACAGTGGAAAGAGGATAGCAGAATATGTAAAATAAACTCAAAGCAACTACTTAGAAAATTTCATGTAATAATATTTACAAACTGATCACCTGTACACTTTTCATATCCACGATCAACACGACTTGAATTCAAGATCAGATTAGCTTCGCAATATAAGAAGGAGAGGTTCTTTACTCAGTTTACCAAGGAGGCTATAGATTGTTCATCGAACTTCACTAGTATCCAAATATCCACTGAACTACTCTCTAACGGCTCAATTACTTATAGATCATATAGCAAAGAATCGCAAGGTCTTTAAGGTTGTAATGTTGGCTTAGGGATGGTAGGATAGTATATTTGGATAATTTAGAGTGAGCTTTTGGCTCTCTCATCACTAGCCATCGACGAATCTCCCTTAAGCTTGAGTTACTCTCATAAAACATTCTCACTCAACCCAATGATTTTCTTGATGCATTAATTAGCATCCTCAAGAACCCAATACTAAAGCATAAAGATGTTCACATAAAAATTCCATTTTGCCGGTCCAAATATATATTCTTTTCATATCAATTTTTTTCTTTTGTATAGCTATAGCTATGACTCTCTTTTTGATGTGAGATATCATGCCATTCTTTTTTCATATATTTTATTTTTCATAACTTTTTTCATTTACTCTTATCCCGGCAAAGGGTTACAATATAATAAACAGTGAATTATCATCAAACGGAGCACAATTAATAAGCTCAAAAATCCATAACCAATATATTTCCCATAATGGTGGACCCACCACCCCAAACTCAAGCTCTAAAACAATTATCTATGCATCACGATTCGAGTGCGGATCATATGGAAAAGACCTAAAATCTAAAGGTATATGGCTTATAACGTGGCTAAATAAAAAGGCTTTAGAAAGACTAGAAGGGACTGAGAAGGATATATATATATATATATATATATATATATATATATATATATATATATATTAAATGTATAGCAAGCTAAAAGGCAACAAGGGGCTTATGGGAAAACCGCCTTAATCACTTTCTAAACTATGCAATTTCATTATTCTCTTACCTTTAGCAACTTCATCAAATGGGCTTATCAACTAGCTTGGATCTCACGGCCTACACACCCCTCAAGGCGCCCTAAGATCAAACATACTTCTACTGCATTGCTTACTAATCCTTTCTTTACTATCAATGCGTGTTCCTTGTTTATACTCAAAGCATACAAAATAAAGCAGCTTATAAACATACTACTTTCTATTATCAACTTACTAATCTTATGCTTTCAAGCTATTAAACACACTCTACATCTAATTCCCATGTATCAAAAAATTTAATTTCTACCAAAAAAGAAAAATCACATAAAAATGGAGATGAGAGACAACGAATCCCCACACCCCAACTAAAAAATAAGGCGTGTACCCACGGCTCAAAAAAGACTCAAAAAAGAAATTAAAAACAAGTAAATATGACATATACATAAATGGTAAGGAAGAAATAGAACATACTCTTGAGACTATTGCCTCGCATTATCGACATCCAAGATAAAATTTACTGGATCGCGCTTTAATTGATCCAGGAGTGTCATGATGTGCACCTTATTAGATTTGATTTGTGCCACATCTTCGGCCAAGAAAGTTTGAGCTGCTTCAACTTTATTCAATCGCACCTCTACCTTTTCTTACCAAATACGATCCTCTTCATCTTTTGTTTTCGTAACTCCTGCTCCTCTCAAAATTGTCTTGATCCAAGTATTGTCAATATTATTACTCATCTTATACAATAGTTTCTCTTCTTCACCCGAAATCACATTCACCTTTTGCACAAGACACGTGATCATAGTAGGATATTTCAAATTAAATAATTAAGTAGGAGAGACCGAAAATCGCATCACCTCCACAAAGATCAACTGTGCCACATCTACTTCTTTCCCTCTTAAACTAAAATTCAAAATGATTGTGTTTTTCTTAGTCACGTCCAAAGTTCGCGTGTTTCCAACGGCATTTGGTGTAAGAAAATTGTGCCAAACTCTTGTATCCGCTTGAAGATATTTGTAAGGACAAGGCTCCTTCAATTCTCCTTATGTGATTTCACTTTCTCCTTATCTATGCTCAAAAAAAAAATTGATTCTAATCGAAAGTCTTGATATTTTCAACCGCTTCTCTATGCTTACATGGTCCGACCAATTTCTTGAACAGGAAGTGGTTTCGAATCTCTTCAACTGTAAAAGGAACTAACTTGCCTCTAACTAGAACACGACCTTCACTATCTCGGCTAAAGAGCCCTAAATAAAAATCAGAAACTAACTCTAAACATAAATTCGATCTTCGCAACATGAATGTAGACCAACCCAATATATCTCCCATCTCTAAGAATCTCTTGTACTCGCCTTCTCTAACTTCTTTTCAAATACTTTATCATAAGCAATGGGCATTTCTGGCAAGTTTTCTTTATAAAAGCTAACAAGGCCTTTGAAGCTTCATCTTCCTTGGGTATAGGATTCTCGATTTGTAAAGGTTGTGGTATATTCCTTATGAATTTTGAAACCTTTTTGCTCTTTGAATTTACCACAGCTAGCTTTTCTCTACTCTCTTGGCCTGTTTTACCCTTTATCTGCATACTAGAACTTGAACTTTTCTCAATTGATTTCTTCTCAATAGAACCCAATACCTTACTTTGATTCTTGTTCATCTCCCTAATATTAGATAATGTGTTTGTTCTTTTTGTCATCTCAATTGACCTCCAAATCAAAGCTTTGAACACTCTTGAAATTTGTAACCCTTGATTTTAGGTTGAACAAGTGTTATTCGGGTTAAGAAAGGTGTAAGGATGATGAATATCTACGTGGGTAGGATTAATTCTTGCTTAATTGGTATGGAGCTAAGAAATTGTTGGATGAAATTGAAAATTTTGGGTTTTGATTCTTGGATTCTATGTGTTTTGATATGATTTGGGTGGTTGAATCTTCTTTATAATGATGTGGGGAAGGAGTTGGATGTGAATTTATGGTGATTGGGTAGTGTTTTGATGTTTGGTGAAGGTTTGATGAAGCTATAACGGAGTTGGGAGAGTTTTGGGGAAGAAAGGAGGCTTAAAGGATATGAAATTCATAGCATTACTAACCTCCTCTTCTTTAAAACCCTAAAAAAATCTCTTTCCAGCGGCGGCCGTCGGAATACCGGGATATTCGGTCGGCATACCGGTCCCAGATCGTGTCGAGGTTTTGCACCCACGGTTTTGCCCACGAACTCTCGGCATTGTACCTGATTTCTCTACCGTGGTGGCGATTTTTGTTGCGCCGGCATATCGGTTATATGACCAGCTTACCCGTCCAACTTTCTATTTTTCCTCGTCTTGGCAATGGACCTGATTCTGGAACCGTTGTAACGGTTTTGACACCACCGACATAGCGGTCATCTCACCGGCTAGCCGGCGGGTGGGTCAAATTTTTCTATTATTTTTTCTTTTTCTCCCTAACTCGATTTTCTTAGTACCTGAGCATCAAAAACACTAATACCTTCCTCAAATATGTAATATCAACTAAAAAAACTAATCTAAACATAAATTAAAAACATGAAAACATAAAAAAAATTGCGAGTTGTCTCTCGTACTGCACTTTTGTTTAACGTCTTTCAAAGTTAGACGCGTTAGCTCTATCAAGATTTGCGTATATAGCCTCACCAGCAACGAGCAAGGTTATGAACGTCCACTAATCTTCATTTAATGCCCCTCTTGGGCCTGATTCCTATCACTTTAGCTGAAACAACTTTCGTGACTATGAATGGTCCCATCCACGAATCTTTGTGACTCCGTGGCATATTCTTTGGTTTGGGGCTTTCCATACAACTTCATGGACGACCCCAAACTCACTCATTGGTCTGGTACCACAGGTTTTGCGTGGATTTCTTCTGGGACTTTGTAATGTGAAAGACTATGGATGATAGGAACTGTGAGATCTAACTTCCTTGGTTTCTTACCCAGACATAGAATGTCTCGGATATGTTTTTAGCACGGAGGGTAACTTTTACCTCCTCTAAGTTGATGATGCTTTGATTTGTGGCCAAGAACGGCCTTCCAAGTATGATTAGAACCTGCTTATCTGCATCATAGTCAAGTATAACAAAGTCAGTAGGGATGGTGATATTACCTGTTCAGACATGAACGTCCTCCAATGTTCCCCAAGTCTTTGAAACTGAGATATCTGCAAATTGTAACTTTACGGGAGCTTTTTATGTTTTTTTCTATCCCAAGCCTATCGAACACAGACTTCGGCATAAGATTCACACTCGAACCCACATCACACATGGCTTTCATCTTGAGCGTACCACTTATCTTAATAGGATGATTAAAGCTTCCTGGATCTTTGAGCTTGGGTGGTAACTCCTTATTTTCAACTCTTCTCGAGACTCTCTCAGTATGAGCCACAGTCTCTAGTTTAGCTTCAACACTCACTTCTTTCTCTGGAATAACTAGCGTGAAAACTTGTTGCGATGTAAGCCCTTTCTTTCCAATCTCAAGCATCTGGGCGTTGATATTTTCCGGAGTATACGCCTCGACAAATTTCAACCTTTGGATTTGTCCTAGGAATAGGTGGTGACATTGTTTGAACAACAGGTGGCGATTTCACCTTCTCTTCTTCTTTCTTTTCTTTTGCAACACGTGCAGCTTCTTCTTTCTTTTCTTTTGAGGCTTCTTCCTCTTTATCTTTAGCTCTAGTAGCTTGTAGCTCAATAACCGATCTAATTTCTTCTTTCATATCTCTGAAAATGTCTATAAATTTGGATCTTTCGGATGACTCCGCATATTCTGAAAAGTCAGAGTCTTCGGGGCTAGACTCGGTTGGTTCTTCTTCAATTTCCGGAACTTCCACGACAATTTCTGCAGCATGCGGTACTTCCTATTTCTCTGTTATTTCAAGGAAAATTGCCTTACAAGCTTCAAACCCAACATTGTCATCACCTCCTTCAATGGCTTTCAATTCTCTTGCTTCCATCATATTTGTTAGAACTTTATTCATTTGTTCTACTTGTGTACCTAAGATCTGAATTGAAGCCTCTTGTTCTCTTAACTTCTCGTTTTGTGTATGAATATTACTCGTCATAAGATCCAAGAAACTCTTCAACTGCTTATCTCCCATTACTCCCTCTTGAGGATGTTGTGGTAAAGCATTCTGAGCTAAAGTATCGGTATAAGCGTCATTGGCAGGTTGTTGTGGAGGAACAGGTTTATTAAAATTCTGATTTCCTTGATACTGATTCTGACCTCTTGGTTGGTAAGAGTTATTCAGCGGACGAGGTTGATAGTTACCTGGATTAGCGGCCCCCTATGGTTTTGAATACTGCGTTCCCGAATGATTTTTTTTAACGAATTGGTAGTTCCCTCGGTTGGATATGAAATAAGTAGATGCTGGATTTCCTTCACACTCTTCCCATGTATGATTCGGTACCTCACACTATGGATAACCTTGTTCTTCTTGCACTACATCTGTTGCTGCTAAATTCTGACGTCTTTGCATCTCAAGCTCAATTTCTTTAACTTAATTTCCTAAAGCTATAAATTGAGCTGAATTAGCAGTCTCTGCATCTAATCGAAGCGTACCTCTAGTATTTTTAATAGGAGCTCACGACAGTGGCCAACTCCTTTCTGTTTCTATAATACGTTCCTGATGTCTCCCTAAATGTTCTAATTTTATGCCCTTGAGAGACATCATTTTTTGTGTTTATTCGTTTATTTTGATATACTTTTGGACTAAATATGCAATAATCCAATTTTACTCTTTTATTTCTATCATTTTTTATTTATTAAGCTTTTGCGCGTAATATTGTGTATTTTAGTGAAAAGTTTGTAGGTTTTGAATGTTAGCTAGAAGAGGAATCCGAGAAGAAAGTTAAATATCGTGATATGGAGTCAAACCTTGAAGATAAATCCCGAAAAGAATTAGATTTTGAAGCTGCAAATCTGGAAACAGGCCAAAGATTGCTGATTTCGAGGAACTTACGTGTTGATTTAGCCGCTGACCTTTGAATAGATTATGTTCCTTGTCGAGTTACAGAAATTTAGCAAGTTATTTCAGGTCAATCGGAGTTATAACGAACCGGCTAGAGAGGTTTTAGTGAAGGTGGTGCAGCAGTTACGGGATTTTGGGCTAAGATAATGGACTTGGGCCTTTATTCTTTCATCTAATTAGTAACCTAAAGGCCTGGTCCGAATTTATAAGTATAAAAGAGGCTTTTGAATTTTATTTTACAGACAATTCACCTTTTTACAAAAGAAAACATTAGAGAGAAGTCAAAGCAAGGAAGCAGGAAAGCTAGAGAACTGGAGACGGTCTATATCTCCAATTCACAGCTAACTCAATTCCGAAATTAGGTTTTTCTTTAGTTTCATTCTGTAAAACAATATGAATTCGTCTTTTAATTTAGTATTTGTTTTTCCTTTAATTATGAGATAAATCCTTTTAGTACTTGAGAATGCTTAATGGGTGATCCCTAAAACTCTTGAATTTCATATGTTTGAATTTGGGTTTGAATTAAATCAAATTGGGTCATTTACATTATTCGGTAATTTATGATTATTTACTGTTTTTGGAGTAGCTAACTAAGAACAGGTGTTAGTACCTAGGCTATTCCACATATGTGGCGTGTGGATCATCCTGACGGAGGGTTTAGGTATGGAATTAATTACTCAATATAAGGTATGAACTATTTGACTTTGACGAGCGTAGTTAATCTTAGGGCCAATGAGGTAATATAAACTTAATCATTCGAAAGTGGATCATATTTACCCTGACGGGACTAGTGACACTCTAGAATAGCATTGTAGTCCACCCTGACGGGGGTACAAAGACTCTTGAATCCCGACCAATGTTATTTGACCGATTTGACCCTTAAACAACATATGAGATAAAATAGAATTAGGAGGATCCTTTGAATTTCTCGAGTACTACCTTTCTGATTTGCGTCTATCTAGTTATTATTTGTGCCTTGTCATTTATTTACATTTTCATATTAGTCTTAATCATCTTAGGAACTATAAAACCAACCAATCAATCATTATATCTTTTATTTGCTTTTATAAGTGCAATCGTTCATTAATCGATAAGCATTGTAGTTAACCAAACTGTCCCTGCGAACGATCCTAGAATCATTATTACTACTTGGGACAACTGTACACTTGCGGTTGTGGTTCGATTACTTTTGCATTATTTTTTAGAACACACAAAGGACCACCAAGTTTTTGGCGCCGCTGCCGGGGACGGTAGCGTGTGACCACGGTGTTTATCCTTTAGTGATAGTTGCATTTATTTTTATTTCAGTTTTACGCTTTTTTTGTTTGTTCATCTTTTTCAGGTTCTTAGGTTTGGTGTATGCGAAGGAGACTCTTTAAGGATCTAGAGCATAATAATCCAGAATCATTAATCAGACTTGCTAACAAGAGAAGGAAAGAACAAGAAGCTCTAGAAGTAGAAGAACTAGCGAACAGAATGGAAAACATTAATCTTCAGAACCAACAAAACAATAACGGACAAGTTCAGCTAGACGCGAATGGCCAGCCTATAGAGCCACAAGTTATTAATCCTCAGGTTCCGCGAGTCAATCCTAATCCTCCAGCTCAAGGCCAAGTAACCGACCCATGGTTTCTTACCGGTCCAGTAGAAGAACCATTCCTTGCACCTCCTCTTGGGGTTGGTCTAGCTGATATCAACGTTCCGAGATTTCGTCCAGATTCGGGTATGTTAGCTCAATTTCAGAATTTCGGAAACTTTCGTGGCAAGCCCGGAGAAGATGCACTACGCGCAGTGCAAAGATTTATGCAGATTTGCGACTCATACATTACGCAAGGGGTGACAAGAGAACAAATGTATTATGCTACATTCAGATTTTTCTTAATAGATGGAGCGAGTGATTGGCATGATTCACAAGAACCAGGGAAGATTACGAATTGGAATCAGTTAAAGGCTGCATTTTTCAACAGATATTATCCGTCTAACATGATGTTAGATGCTGAACTTGAGTTAACACATTTCAAGCAAGAATATGATGAAGCGTTAGGTAGAAGTTGGCCGAGATTTCAGAAATGTTTACGAAGAGTCCCGAATCATGACCTTACTAAACAACTAATGAAGATTTTCTATAATGGTCTTGAGGGGGGCTCTAGGAAAGATTTAGATTTGTTGTGTGGTGGTGCGTTTTTACGAGTTCAACCTGCGTATGCAAGAATTATTTTGGATAGAAAAGTTGATAATGAAGTTGGGTGGAATACCGTAAGAACCCCAGTTAAAGGAGGACTTAATAATGTCAATATTGAAGAAAAGTTCAACTCCTTAGAGACCAAGATTCAAGCCACACTAGAACAACAGTGAGACAACTTACTTTAGCCGTGAAAGAGGGTTTTTCGAATAAAGGAGCTGAGGTAAAGGTTGCGCAAGAAATTTATGGATGTGAGTATTGTGGTGTGAATGATCACAATTGGGAGAATTGTCAGAATAATCAAGAGTCTGTGATGTTTGTCTCCAATAGAGGGAACTTTAATTCAAGTGGTAATGGATATCAGCCTAACAGAAACCATCCTGGGTTTCAATATTCAAATCATAATGGGGCAGCAAATCCTACATACGCATATCAACCGCGTCCCCAAGGTAACAACTTCAATCCAAGACCACAAAATAATTGTCTAGGAGGACAGAATCAAGGAAATTATGTTCAGAGACAAGCTCCTCAAGACAGTTATAACGAAACCATGAACCAAAAAGCCTTACCCACTCACCCACAAGAAGGAGTAGTTACCCTTCAGAAAACCGTTGAAAACCTAATTGCTCTTCAGGCGCAAGCTATGCAAAATCAACAAGCGTCTGACGCAGGCATCAAACTACTACATAACCAAATGGATCAATTCGCAAAACAGCTTCATCAACGTCCACAAGGGCAACTCCCTAGTGACACAGAAAATCCGAGACAACATGAAGATTGCAAAGCTGTTACTCTCAAAAGTGGTAAGAACCTCCCTCCACCTCTTTTTTCTGTTATGAAAGAGAAAGAAGTTCCAAGAAAAGAAAAGGATGTGGGTGAAAAAGATGTTGACGTTGAAGAAATAGAGAGGCCGAGTGAGATTCCAAAGAAGAAAGATGATGTTTTGAGTAATCGCCCTCCTCCACCGTTTCCATCTCGAGTTCAGAAAAAGGGTGATTTGGCTGATTTTCAAAAGTTCTTTAATAGAGTGAGAGGCCTTAGTATTAATATTCCGTTATTGGAAGCTATTCGAGATATTCCCAAGTATACGAAGTTTTTGAAGAGAGCCCTCATTAACAAAAGGCCATACTGTGATAATGAGATGATTGGTCTTCCTGAAGAATGTAGTGCTATTTGCCAAAGTAAACTGCCTCCAAAGTTAGTTGATCCGGGGAGTTTCACAATTCCGATATCGATTGGAGAAGAATGGAAAGGTAAAGCACTATGCGATTTGGGTGCGAGCATCAATCTGATGCCCAAATCGATCTTTGATAAGCTAAAAATTGGAGAAGCAAGACCTACTTCTATGGTCTTGCAAATGGCGGATCGATCTCTTGCACATCCATAAGGACGAATTGAAGATGTCCTTGTTAAGGCAGGTACGTTAATATTCCCCGTTGATTTCTTTATACTTGAATACGACGCGGATAGGAATGTCCCCATAATTTTGGGAAGACCATTCCTAGCCACGGGGCGTACATTGATTGATGTAGAAAATGGAAAATTAACGATGAGGCTCCAAGACGAGGAGGTCAAATTTAATGTGTTCCGAGCTATGAAATTTCCAGATTCTCAAGAAGAGTGCTTCCGAATGGATGTAGTTGAGCAGGCATCGCAAGAGGTATTTGATTGTTTTAATTATGATGATATCTTGCACGCCGATTTGACATTCGACTTACCTGAGATGATGGAAGAGCTTGCCGAAACAGTGGCAGCTCTTAATTCTGAAAATCCACAGTATAGGCGTCTAGCCTATGAACCTGTGAGAGAACCCGGGGAGATTATTCCTAAAAAGAAGCCTTCAATTGAATCTCCTCCGGAATTAGAAGAAAAGCCATTACCAGCACACTTGAGGTACGCGTATTTAGGTACTAATGAAACTCTACCTGTTATTGTTTCAGCGAATTTAACAGGTCATCAAGAAGATAAACTGTTGCGTGTGTTAAGAGCCAACAAAGAGGCGATAGGATGGACAATTGCTGACATCAAAGGCATTAGTCCCTCCTACTGTCAACACAAAATCATACTTGAAGACGATAACGCACGCTCTGTTGAAGGTCAAAGAAGATTAATGGCCGCTATGAAGGAGGTAGTGAAGAAGGAAGTGATCAAGCTTTTAGACGCGGGGATTATTTATCCCATCTCGAGTAGTGAATGTGTGAGTCCGATTCAGTGTGTACCGAAGAAAGGAGGAATTACAACAATTCTTAATGATAAAAATGAAGCGATTCCTTCAAGAACGGTAGTTGGTTGGAGAGTTTGCATGGATTACAGAAAACTGAACAAGGCCACCAGGAAAGATCATTTCCCTTTGCCCTTTATTGATCAAATGCTAGATAAATTAGCTGGTAGAGAGTACTACTGTTTCTTAGATGGCTATTCTGGGTATAATCAGATTTACGTGGCTCCAGATTATCAACATAAAACAACATTTACATGCCCCTTTGGTACTTTTGCATATCGCAGAATGCCATTTGGATTGTGTAATGCACCTGCTACCTTTCAAAGATGCATGATGGCCATCTTCTGGGATATGATTGATAATTTCCTTGAAGTTTGTATGGACGATTTCTCCGTGTTTGGTGATGATTTTGATAAATGTTTAGAGAACTTGGAGAAAGTGTTAATTAGATGCAAGGAAACAGATTTGGTCTTAAATTGGGAGAAGTGTCATTTCATGGTTCGCGAAGGTAAATTTCTGGGTCACAATGTTTCGAGTGCTGGATTAGAGGTCGATAGAGCGAAGATAGAGGTAATCAAAACTCTTCCCCCTCCCGTTTCTGTTAAAGGGGTAAGAAGTTTTCTGGGCCATGCTGGCTTTTATAGGCGGTTCATAAAAGACTTTTCTAAGATTGCTAAACCGTTATGCAACTTACTCGAAAAGGATTCCAAATTCCTTTTTGATGAAACTTGTTTAGCGGCCTTTCAAGCAATCAAAGAAAAGCTTATTTCTGCTCCTATAGCATTACCTCCAGATTGGAGTTTACCTTTTGAAGTTATGTGTGATGCGAGTGATTTGTGTATGGGAGCCGTATTGGGACAAAGAAAAAAATAAGATATTTCATTCAATTTATTACGCTAGTAAAACTTTCAGTGGTGCTCAGATTAATTATACAGTTACAGAGAAAGAATTACTAGCGGTAGTGTATTCATTCGATAAGTTTCGTTCTTATCTTCTTGGAGCGAAAGTTATTGTTTATACAGATCATTCAGCAATTAGATATCTTATGGAAAAGAAGGATGCTAAACCGAGGTTAATCAGATGGGTTTTATTGCTTCAAGAATTCGATTTAGAGATTAAGGATAGGAAGGGTTGTGAGAATCAGGTTGCAGATCACCTATCGCGTCTGTAAGGTTTAGAAACAAATGGTGGAACTAAAGTAGTTAGAGAAGAGTTACCTAATGAGAATTTATTTGCTGTTTGTGACTATGAAGCTCCTTGGTATGCAGATATTGTGAATTTAGTGGTAAGTGGTTCTTTTCCTGAAGGTTCAACTTATCAAGAAAGAAAAATATTAGCTCACCGTGCTAGACAATTCTTTTGGGAGGACCCTTTCCTCTACAAAGTGTGTGCTGATCAAATGGTGAGAAGTTGTGTAGCCAAGGAAGAAATTGAGGCGATTGTAGCTGGGTGTCACGACTCACCTTATAGGGGACATTTTAAAGGAGATCGAACTGCTGGTAAGTTATTACAATCAGGTTTTTACTGGCCTTCTATTATGAAAGATTGTCATGAGTATGTTAAAAGATGTGAAAGATGTCAATTTACCGGAAACATATCCAAGAGGGATGAGATGCCACGTAATAATGTGTTAGAAGTGGAAATATTTGATGTGTGGGGTATAGATTTTATGGTTCCGTTCGTCCCTTCAAATGGTAACCTCTACATTTTATTAGCGGTGGATTATGTGTCTAAGTGGGTAGAGGTCGTTGCTCTACCAACCAATGATTCGCGAGTAATGATTAAGTTTCTTAAATCACACATTTTCACTAAACATGGTACTCCGAGAGTAATTATTAGCGATGGAGGTACTCATTTCGTTAATAGGTATTTGAATACAGTCTTAGAGAAGTTTGGGGTGAGACATCGTGTATCTACCGCTTATCATCCACAAGCCAATGGTCAAGCCGAAGTCTCAAATCGTGAGGTAAAATCTATTTTAGAGAAAACCGTTGGTCCTACAAGAAAAGATTGGTCAATGAAATTAGATGATGCGTTATGGGCCTATCGTACTGCGTTCAAAACTCCAGTTGGTGCATCCCCGTATCGAATGGTTTATGGTAAGGCTTGTCACTTACCTCTTGAACTTGAAATGGTGCATATTGGGCTATTGCGCAGTTAAACTTAGATCCTACTTTAGCCGGTCAGAATTGGATGATGAAACTTAATGAGCTTGATGAATTCCGATTACATGCTTATGAAAACGCTAAACTTTACAAAGAGAATACCAAGAGATGGCATGATAAACGGATTCGTGAGAAGAACTTTGTGGTGGGACAAAGAGTATTGAAATATAACTCAAAGTTTAGCAATTATCCGGGTAAGTTAAGATCGAAGTGGTCAGGACCGTATATTGTGACCAAAGTTACACCTCACGGAGCAATAGAGATAGAACATCCACTTGAGAACCGTACATTCATGGTGAACGGTCATCGTTTAAAGATATACCATGGAGGTGAAGATACCAATCGTGCAAAGGACCCACATTCAGGAGAGGTCATGTACCTCCTCGAAGCTCCTTAGAAGTATGAGGTAAACCGTCGAGCTTAACGACGTTAAACAAAAGCCACTTTCTTGTATATTAGTTTAAGTATTTCAAATTTTCGTAGTGTAAATTAGTTTGATTTTAGTTAAATTTAGTGTTTATTATTAAGAAATGAGGAAGGGTATTTGTTTTTGATGATTTCAGGGGTACAATGGTCATGAGTTTGGGGTCAAAACGATGAGAAAACAAAAAAATTTGGAGCCCACAGCAGGTCTAACCGACTAGCCGGCGAGCTGGCTGGCATACCGGTCAAATGAGCTGAGAGACCCCAACTCTCTGACCACTGCGTCAGCAATGACGCAGCATTACTGCGTCTCAAATTGCGCCAGCGAGGAACCGCCGGCATGCCGGTCAGATGACCGGCTAGCCGGCCGATGACGAAGAAGTTTCTGACCACTGCGTCAGCAATGACGCAAGGATGCTGCGTCTCCCATTGCGCCATCGACATGCCGCCGGCATGCCGGTCAGATGACCGGCTAGCCGGACACTGAAGGAGGATTTTCTGATCACTGCGTCAGCAACGACGCAAGGTAGCTTGCGTCTGAGGTAAAAAAAATCGAATTTGGAAATTAATTTTCGCAGCCATCGCGACCGGCATGCCGGTGCGCTGTTGCGAGAGGCGGTTTACATGCTTTTAACCTAGTTTTTTGCCTTCTTTTCCAAGCCTACCTCATATTCTGAATCCTTGCCTCCACCTACTCCAAAAATCATCAATAAACAACTATAAAATCATCAAACCAAGCCTTCTTTCACCACAAAACACACAATCAACTCATATCTTCTCCAAAACATCATCAAAATTCATCTTTTCTCCATAAATTTCTTCTCCCTAACCTTCAAATTAAACCCAATTCTTCCAAAATTCCTCTCAATTAAACTCTACCCATCTCATATTCCACCATATTCTTCAAGCTCAAAGCCTCAAAACATCAAAGTTCTAAGCTTTTCTCTAGCTTTTTCACTATTTGAAGTTTTGAGTTTGGGGTGAAAAGAGATGACTAACAGAACCGATTCCATGTGTACCTATCGAAGAAACTTACCAAGAAACAAGAATAATGTTGGAGCTAGCCCAGAACAAGCAATTGAGATTCCGGATTCGCGTTCCAAAAAGACTGAACAAATCCCAATTGCTCCGAAAAGGAAAGAAAATCCAAGCAAGGCTAATCCGAAAAAGAGCAGATTAATTGATGAAAGTGAGGAAGAGAGTGAAGAAGATATTGGGGAAGAAAAAAAACAAGAAGTTCCCGAAGAACCCGTGCAACAACAGAAACCTCCGCGTAGGAAAACATGGGCTCAAAAGCCAAAAAGAGTTTTCGTTCCTTGGGCCGATCAGGTTCGTGATAGAATAAATTTCTTGAAGTTTGGTGAGGAGATGAATCTTCCTAAGGGTATTATGACTAGTGCCTATAAAGATTATGGTATTACTTGTGACAAGTTGGGTTGGAAAGAATTAAGAGAAAGGAAGCTTGAGTATATTCCTACCTTGGTGCGAGATTTTTATGAAGGAATCGCCTTCTCGAAAGATGCAGTTGTGATTCGCAAAAAGGTAGTTCCTTTCTCTGTTGAGCTTATTCGTAAATCGTTAAAATTACCCGATTTTTCTAGACTATGCCCTTTCCAAGAATCTCTTAAAGAACCGTCTTTCGATTATGAATCCCTTTGGGGGACAATACTTATTGATGGGGCTCGCCCAATTCCCGAAGGAGAGAGATATCCTGGACAAATGTATAGCACTAATTTGTTACCGTGTGCTAAGGTATGGTCCCGCTTCATAATCCCTACCTTCTTCGGAATTAAACACATATCGGAAGTGAAGAAGGAGTATCTTATGTTTATCAAGTGTATTGTTGAGGAGCGACCAATGGATGTTGCTAGTGTGATTTATGATACCATCATGGAATTTGCTAGAATTCCAACTTCGCAACAAAATCTCAAATTCCCTTGTACTATCACTACTTTATGCCTAGACGCAAAAGTTCCGCGTAAGGACGCAGAGATTGAACGTGTGGTGGTTGGAGAGAACATGGGTATAGCTTCAATCCAGAATGCTCATGATGAAGTGTTAAAAGCAGTAAGAACTCCTAGATCTCCTCCAAAGAAAAAGATGCATACCGATCACGAGTTGGAAGCGAAAGTGAAGGTGTTAGAAGAGAACCAAGTGAAGATGATTGCTTCCTTAGGAAACGTTACGAAAGAGCTAGAAATTCTCCGAAACATGCTTATGGGGGTGAGCACGATTCAACATGCCACCTATGGTCTACTTACGAAGGAGAAAGTTCATGGACGCAACACCGATGACCAGCCACGCGCTGGTTGAGATACGTTTTCTATCCCTTCCGCGTTTTAGTTTAGTTTAGTTTAGTTTATTTTCTTGCGTTGAGTCTTTTTCGAGTCGTGGGGACACGGCTCATTTTTGAGTTTGGGGTGGGGTTCGTTGCCTCATCCCATTTTTTATGTGTTATGTGTTTTAATTGCTTTCAATAAAATAATTTCGGAGTTGCGTTAGACTGTAAAAGATTTTAAATGTTCCTTTAAGCATACTTTTAGTAAATCTATGATAGTAAATAATGAACTTTAGGGAATAATATATAATGCACTTAGAATTGCATGCGAACATAGGTAATTGATAGGAAAAATTGATGAACAATGCAAATGAAGTAAGCTTGTACTTAAGGAATATGTTTGGTGTGTAGAATGTGAAATCCTAATTAGTAGAGAACCCACCTAGATATGAACTAAAGCCGAACTATGTACTTAGGAAAATGATAGGGGCAGTTCTTTGTTAGCCATTTGTAGCCTTTTAGCTTGCTATCCCTTATATTAATTTTATCCGTCTTAGCCCAATTTTAAGCCTTAAGCCTTTCTTTTGTTAGCCACGATATAAGCCCATTGTCCTTTAGATTATTAGGCATGACCAAATGACCCGCACTTGAATCACGATCCTGAGACCTGTCTCGAGCTTGAGTTTGGGGTGGAGGGTCCACATTTGGGAAATTTCATTGGGTGGGATTTATGTGATTGTATTGAGGCACAAAAATAAAAGATGATAGTATTATTTGTAACCCTTTGCCGGAATTCGAAAAAAAAAATGATAAGAGACATGACCTTTCACATCAAAATGATGGTCATGGGTATCTTGTACAAAAAAAAGAAATGAAAAAAAAGAAAATAAAAAGAAAGAATAAAAGAAACCGACAAAGTGGAATATTTTTGGAAATCATCTTAGATTAATTGGGTTGACATTGGGGACGCAACATTAGCGCGTCAAATGGGTTGAGTGAGAATATTATATGAGTGTAAACTCAAGCTCGTGGACAGTTGTTAATGGTAAGTGAGGAGAGAGCCAAAAGCTCACTTCAAATTTACCAAATATACATACCACACCGTCCCTAAGCATACGCTAAAACCGTAAAGTCCTCGTGATTCCTAAGTGCATAGTGAATTTATGATTCTGTTGATAGGGAATATACTTAGTGGAGCGTTCAAAGCGAGTTAGGATTAAGGAACAACCTATAGCCATCATAAAGAGATAAGTACAAGTGTAACCTTCAAGCATTGCTAATTTAATTTTATGATTGATGTGATTTATGTTCGATTTTGCATGATAGGTGTATGTGTATATTAGTTCTTAGAGTTCTACTATATGAGGTTTATTTTAAGAATTGCTTTAGGCTTATTTGCTAGCTTTTACCTTCTTGCGTTTACTTCTACCCCTTCGTTTCGTTTTGTTTTGCTTTGTCGGGACGACAAAGGTTTGAGTTGGGGGTCTTGATGTCTCCCTAAATGTTCTAATTTTATGCCCTTGGGAGACATCATTTTTTGTGTTTATTCGTTTATTTTGATAGACTTTTGGACTAAATATGCAATAATCCAATTTTCCTCTTTTATTTCTAGCATTTTTTATTTATTAAGCTTTTGCGCGTAATATTGTGTATTTTAGTGAAAAGTTTGTAGGTTTTGAATGTTAGCTAGAAGAGGAATCCGAGAAGAAAGTCAAAGATCGTGATATGGAGTCAAACCTTGAAGATAAATGCCGAAAAGAATTAGATTTTGAAGCTGCAAATCTGGAAACAGGCCAAAGATTGCTGATTTCGAAGCACTTACGAGTTGATTTAGCCCCTGACCTTTGAAGAGATTATGTTCCTTATCGAGTTACGGAAATTTAGCAAGTGATTTCAAGTCAATCGGAGTTATAACGAATCGGCTAGAGCAGTTTTAGTGAAGGTGGTGCAGCAGTTACGGGATTTTGGGCTAAGGTAATGGACTTGTGCCTTTATTCTTTCATCTAATTAGTAACCTAAAGGCCTGGTCCGAATTTATAAGTATAAAAGAGGCTTTTGACTTCTATTTTACAGACAATTCACCTTTTTACAAAAGAAAACATCAGAGAGAAGTTAAAGCAAGGAAGCAGGAAAGCTAGAGAACTGGAGACGGTCTATATCTCCAACTCACAGCAAACTCAATTCCGGAATTAGGTTTTTCTTTAGTTTCATTATGTAAAACAATATGAATTCGTCTTTTAATTTAGTATTTGTTTTTCCTTTAATTATGAGCTAAATCCTTTTAGTACTTGAGAATGCTTAATGGGTGATCCCTAAAACTATTGAATTTCATATGTTTGAATTTGGGTTTTTATGAATTAAATCAAATTGGGTCATTTACATTATTCGGTAATTTATGATTATTTACTGTTTTTGGAGTAGCTAACTAAGAACAGGTGTTAGTACCTAGGCTATTCCACATATGTGGCGTGTGGATCATCCTGACGGAGGGTTTAGGTATGGAATTAATTACTCAATATAAGGTATGAACTATTTGACTTTGACGAGCGTAGTTAATCTTAGGGACAATGAGGTAATATAAACTTAATCATTCGAAAGTGGATCATATTTACCCTGACGGGACTAGTGACACTCTAGAATAGCTTTGTAGTGCACCCCGACGGGGGTACAAAGACTCTTGAATCCCGACCAATGTTATTTGACCGATTTGACCCTTAAACAACATATGAGATAAAATATAATTAGGAGGATCCTTTGCATTTCTCGAGTACTACCTTTCTTATTTGCATCTATCTAGTTATTATTTGCGTCTTGTCATTTATTTATATTTTCATATTAGTCTTAATCATCTTAGGAACTATAAAACCAACCAATCAATCATTATATCTTTTATTTTCTTTTATAAGTGCAATCATTCATTAATCGATAAGCATTGTAGTTAACCAAACCGTCCCTGCAAACGATCCTAGAATCATTATTACTACTTGGGACAACCGTACACCTGCGGTTGTGGTTCGATTACTTTTGCATTATTTTTAGAACACACAAAGGACCACCAGTTCCTTACCTTCAGCAGCTTCTGTAGGATCTATGGACACAAATCCTCCTCTTCCAAGATTATCTACCCTCAATATACTTTCTGCTCTAATACCTGATGAAACATAGCTAACTTTAAGGATGGGGTGTAACCCTGAAGCGGACATCTAGCTAACTTCTGTTGAAACCTTGTACATGTGTCACCTACTTCTTCTCCATTCTCTTGGAAAAACTTGGCAAGCTCCATCTGATCTTTCAGTCTCATACTCTTCAGATAAAAACGGTTAAAGAATGCGGCTTGAAGTTTAGCCCAAGTATTAAGTGGACCTGGTGGTTTTCTATCTAGCTAATCACCAGCTTTGCCGGTCAGAAAGAACAAAAACATGTGATAATACAGTTGCTTGCGTGTAATTACATGAGTAATATGGGCATCACAAATCTGCATGAACTTCTGAATCACTCTTACCAGATCTTGAATTGATACACCCTTATAGAGTCCAAAGCTTTGAAATTGAATGAGCATTCCCGGATCGGGTCTAAAATTTATGTTTTGGATCTCTTGAGGACGATAACCTAAAAATTGAACTTGAAAAGGTGCTCCCAAGCCTGGAAGATATTATTCCAGTTATCTCCTACTGGTGGTACTCGAGGAACAAGTGGTGGTACACGAGGGCCTGGTGGTTGACGTCGATCGTCATTAAGATTAATATTATCCTATCGTGGTAATACTTCTTCCTCTCATAGATTCATTGTTTTCCTTTATTCTCGTTCTTCTTTCAAGCGTCTTTTGTAATCGGTGAAACACCTTTCGGGATTCTCGAGCATACACTAGAAACCTGAAAGAGACAAAAACAAACCAAAAGAGTAAATCAGAAAATAACTAAAAACTACTACGATAAAAAATAAAAAAGCCACACGCTAACGAGACACAAGTCCCCAGCAGCGGTGCCAAAAACTTGGTGTCGCCTAGGGTGTGAAAATAAGATATTAAAAGAGAATAAACGATGCACTAATACCCTAGACTAAACACGGTACTCACTGCAAGTATCACAGGTCGTACGTAAGTCTTAATGATAAATAAAGATTCGTTCTCATGGACTTAGTGTGTTATACGAATGGATTTAATAGAATAGTGTAGCAATTAATAGTTAAAGACAAGAAAAGTAAATAATAATGATTGATGAGGAGATTAAATTAAACTAAATTAAACTAAAGACAATAAATTAAAATATGTAAGAATAAGATGAGAAAGTATAGCTCAGGTTTTGCTAGTATGCACTTAGCCTTCTATTTCTTCTACTAGTTAATAAGGGTGATTAAATCTCTTAGATAAATAGCCAGGATTCTATATTCCTCCTAATTCCCTTTCGAGTGGACTTAAGAGGCGACCTAACATTTACCAGGGTACTTGGGTAAGGGGAGCCTGCAAATAATGATCGGTGACTAAATCTCAAACCCTAATGACTATCTAGTTAGGCAAGCCCTTCTGGATCACTACCGTACACTAGACGCTTATGTGATGTTTCAGTAGTTAGACACCCTTCCGGTGACCATCTAACTACTATTAACACAACCCTAATTTGATCAGGATTAAGACAGACAATAAATCAAAGCACATAAAACAAATATATGGTTAAGAAGGTATAATCAATTTAAAATAGTTTTCCCAAACAAAATTAGATAGAAGAAAATAGAATTCAAAGATTATAAATATGCAAAACCCAAGCTATGGGAAAATTAATTCATACTAGAAAGAATAAAACTAAAATCTATATAATAAAGCAGAATGAAACCTAACTCTCCCTATTTATCCTCAAACTTCCTCATTCGTCTCATAATTCCCCCATTTGGCTCATAATTCCCCCATTCGGCTCATAATTCCCCCATTCATCTCATTCTCTCATTTATTATATACACATAACTCAAATATATACACATGAAAATATTAATAATATATAATCCACTTAACCTTCATATAAATAAAATTATAACAATTCATATTATTTTTTATAAAAATAAAATAATTAATAATATATAATCCACTTAACTTCATATAAATAAAATTATAAGAATTCATATTATTTTTTATTTAAATAAAGTTTATTCCTTTTTATTAAAATTTACAAAGTACTAAAAAAATTATAAAAAAAATCAAAATTTATTATACGAAAAATTTAACTAGATACAATATAAAATTAAAAAAAATCACTTTACATTACAATATATAAATAATTTTTTTTCTTTTATTTTTTATTATCAAAACATGTATAATTTTTACAGAATTCATTTCAACTTTATAAAAATATATTTTCAAGACAAGAAATATATTGATTCAGCCAATAAAAATTATAGAATACTATAAAGTCAAGATGGAATTCATAGAATAATAAATATATATGTCTATCATTTAAAAAATTAAAATTAATAAACTCTTAAAGGATAATTAAGAATTAAAATTATTTAATAATTGACCATAATCTATATAATAAAATACTTTTTTAAACGGGTTGGACCCTCAACAGAAAAGACGAGCATGATCGTCTTTGGTCCCTTAATTTATTTCTTCACATTAATTGCATCAATTTTTTTATAATAAAAACGTAATTGTCCCATATCCCACTCCATTAGACATCTAAAAGTTCCGTATTTGGTCCACGCTGACCGCAAACCTCTAACCTTAACCCAAATTCTTAACCATAACCTCAACCTTTGAATTAAACTTAACATCAACCTCTAACTTAAATTTAACCTTAACATTAACCTTAACCTTAACCTTAACCTTAACCTTAACCTTCTCCTTAACCCTAGCCCTGACCCTAGCCCTCGACCTATCCTTAGACTTAGCGTAAACCTTAGTCTTAGTCTTAACCTTAGCCTTGGCCTTACCTTTAGCCTTAGCCTTATCCTTAGCATTAGCCATACTCTTAGTCTTAGCCTTAGCCTTAGTCTTAGCCTTAGCCTTAACCTTAGCCTTAGTCTTAGCCTTAGCCTTAGCCTTAGCATTAAACTTATACCTAGCCTTAGTCGTAGCCTTAGTCTTAGTCTTAGACTTAACCATAACCATAAACTTAACATTAACCTTAAACTTAACCCTTAACTCCTTAACCCCTTAACCTTAACCTTAACCTTAACCTCAACCTCAACTTTTTAACTAATAGTCTTAACCATATCCTTAACCCTAACCTAACATTAACGTTGAACTTAACCTTAAACTTAAACTTAAACTTAAACTTAAACATAAACTTCAACTTACACTTAAACTTAAACTTAAACTTAAACATAAACGTAAACTTAACGTTATTGTTAACGTTAACCTTACCCTCACCCTTACCCTTAACCTTAACAATAATATTAACCTCAACTTTAACCTTAAACTTAAACATAACCTTAGATATTACACTTTAAACCTACACCTTAAACTTTAAACCATAAACCTTAATCTTCACCTTCACCTTAACCTTAACCTTAACTTTAAATTTAAACCTTAAAAATTTACCTTAAAATTAACCTTAACCTTAAACATTAAACCTTGAACCTCAAACCTTAACCTTTACCTTAACCTTAAACCTTAAATCTTAAATTTAACTTTCACCTTCACCTCCATCTTTACTTTTTTAACCTTTATCTTAACCTAAAAGTTACAACTTAACTTTAACCTTAATTATAAAATTAATCTTAAATTGAACCATGAACCTTAAAGCTTAAAGCTTAAACCTTAAACCTTAACCTTAACTTTAACCATAACCTTAATATTTAACGTTAAACCTTAAACCTTAAACCTTAAATCTTAAACCTTAAATCTTAAAATTTAAACCTTAACCTTAAATCTTAAAATTTAAACCTTAACCTCAACCTTAACCTTAACCTTAAACAATAACTATAAACTTCACCTTCGCCTTCATCTTAAATTTTATAACCACTATCTTAACTTTTAAGTTAAAACTTAACCTTTACCTAAATGTTAAAACTTAAATTTTACCTTGAACCTTAGACCTTAAACCTTAAACCTTAACCTTAACTTTAACCATAACCTTAACATTAACATATAACCTTAAACACTACCTTACATTTTACCTTTAACCTTAACCTTAACCTTTATCTTAACCTTAACCAAATAAATATTTATAGCGTTAATATTTGACCTTAAACCTTAACCTTGAACCTTAAAATTTACATCTTAAACCTTAACTCTAACCATAACCTTAAAATTAACCTTAACCTTGACTTAAACCTTAACCTTAACCATTACCTTAACCTTATTCTTAAACTTAACCCTAACCTTAATCTTAACCTTGACTTTCACCCATCAAACCTGGGTTCGATTCCCGTCAATTGAAAAAAAAGATCTTGAGTGTCTTCAGATATATGTATGTTGACACAATGATACTTTGTAGAGTTATGAGATTTATGCACGTATATTAAAAACTCGAGATTATATGATTCACACATTTAGATTATGATACTCTTTGATTATTTTTGTATTTTAATCTATTTATTATTTGTTTAAATTGTACATGATTTTGGGGGCATTTGAATTTAATAACCAATTTTTTTTTATCTCACTTTCGTATTCATTCTATCTATTATTTCGGTTTTTACATATTCAAGACAAAATATCATCATATCTTTTAAACATTTTCTACGTTAAAACTGAAAGTAGACAAGTAACTCAATTTTTATGTTTTGAAGTGCCTTAAGGCACGGGCTATATCTAGTAAAGATACATACTGTCAACTTGCTTCTCTTGAATGATGAATAAACTTGTCAACTTGCTTCTCTTGAATGATAAATAAAGTTAAGGATTAATTGTGGGAGGCAAGGACTGAGCAAGGACATGTTTACAATGATTAAAGGGTGTATTTATAGGTGTTTAGGAAGTCCTAGGTCGGATTTCTTGGAGTAGAAGGCAAGCAATTGGATTCCTTTTCCAAATCAAATTCGTTTCCTAAAATATAGGAGAAGGGAAAAACTGTTTTTGTCTTGTTTTGGTGGTAACATCTTCAATATTTCTCCGGTTTTAGCTTACTTTATATCGAAACGACCGCGTCAAAAAGATCTACGCTTTTCATTTTGATTGCTCTTCCAAATTCTAAGCTGATTTTGAGTTATCTTCACTTTAGCGGACATGACTGCAAAACTTCAGATTTACTTGCCAACTTTTTCTTTCCTATTTTATCTCTACTTGCTTTTATGTTCAATTTCCATCCATATCTTCCTTCCATATCTCTTTAAAATTGATTTGGAATCTAATTAATTTCTATATATCTTTAAAGTTTCACATTCACACACAAATTAAACCAAATATGCTCTAAAAATAATAATTCATCAAATCAAGACAAGAAAGGAACATATCAAAATATGATCAAAAATATGATATTAATTAACCAAATACACCTAAAATGATGTCTCCAACCTATATTAATTCATCACGAATAGGGAGATATCAGTTCCACAAGTCTTTTTGTTGTGTCCATATTCTTTGCAAGTACCACAACGGTTAGTACCTCGCTCTTATCTAGAATCCATTTCGTCGTGAATCCGGGAAGACCTAATTCGAACACTCCTTGTAACTATTCTAGATTTTGCATGGCACAACTTCAACATCTTCGTAACTTGGATAGTCGAGAGCATCCATAAGGGGACAGAACTTTCCAGCATACGAATTCATGTCTTTGACAAAGTTAAATATTTAGAAACATATGGGTGGCATTCTCCACCGAAAGATTGAGTAATACATATGAAATGGCCACATGGACGATGCAACATTTGCCATCTTCCAACGTACATGTTTGTTTGTTGATATTTACGACGAATCTCGTTCTATCACTGTCTGATCTCCTACCATCCAAAGCATTAACGACCTATATACCATAGAGCAACATAACTAGTCGAATACTCCACTTTTATGGATTTCAATGGATACCTTCGGTAGGAATACACTCCCGAGTGCCAAAAAATCCCTACACAGTTGTAATCTTTCCAAATAAGCGGCACTTCTTGAAATGTTAACAATATAATGACCGTTATAGGCAAACCATTAACTCCCTTTGAAACATTTTAAATACCTATGATAAGCTTGAAGTCATGTTACCATAACGGTACCCGCCACCGTGTGAAAGAGATCATATTTCCTTTGGTATAGCTTCAACCCAATCTTTGTATTTCCCCTCATTTAACTCGCAAAATTTTTGGTAATATTTATCGAATCTATGCATATCCGACATGTAAAAAAGATTAATAGAAGTCTTCTTTGCCACCCGACTTTTGTATTTGTGATTCAAATTTCTTGCTAAGTGTCGCACACAAAATCTATGGACTCCTTCGGGTTTTGGAAACACGTTAGCCTTGCTTCGCAAGATACCTCTATGTCGATCCAACAATGAATATATTCTCCGATTAAATGTAACATATTTTTTTAGGCAAGTGAGAAAAAAGCTCCACGTGTGTTGACTCAACATCGGCCAACGAATAAGCTAAAGGAAATAGTCGATCGTCCGCATCATAGTTTACCATCATACTTCCCATATAAATGGGTTGCGTCAATGCTAATCACGGACATCATATGTTTGAAACCTTTGATACTAGCTCTATATGCCAAAAAAACATATTAAACGTAGCTTTGTTCCCTATAACACGTTTATACTCAAACTCATATATTGTTCCCCGGTTACTGATTCGTAAAGCACCAAAAAGTTTCGGCAAAGCCGTAAATGCCCCTTCATGTGCTCCAAATATATTTTCGAGCACTTTTTTTACCGTGCCACGCCTTACATGTGAAATATAATAATCGTAATCCTTATGAATTTGAGGTTGAATCAATGTGATTTTCATATCTATATCGGTGTTTACCCATTGCAAATACTTCGTCCTAACAAAATCCAAAGTCAATTGCCGATGTCTTTTTACAAGAATTTCGGGTTGACACTTATGGTCATCTAACTTTGTGATCTCCCACAAATTACTACTACACTGCTAAACACCACCAACATAAAATCCGCAACCGCCTTTAGCATGTACACATACGCGTGTTACGTATTTTGTAGTTGACCTACCCTATTTACATTCCTTGTGATTTCGAAGGTGTCACCTACTCAAGTCCACCAAAAGAGCCTCCTTTAATGAGTATCGCTCACCCAACATGAGTTTAAGACCTTTCGCCATGGAAGATGGTTGACTTAATGCCCAATCATGAAAATCTTCTTTATCGCTCGTATCAATAGGTCTAAAATTATGAATAGTTAGATTAGAACATTCTTCATCGTCATCTTTCCCAATATATTCATTATCAATCCTCTTTATCGGATGCCTCCGACTCGGTTCTGCTTTCACTATCACTATCACTTTCGCGAATGGTCTCACGAAACGACTCAAGAGATGTTGACGTATTTCCCCGCTCACAAATTTTTTTTCCCTTTTCACAAGAAATGGACGGTTGCATCCTACACATTTCTTTAATCTCGGCATAAATCTCGATAACATGGTATTGCTTGTTGTTTGCCTCACCAATCATCGTTTTAATCGTGTCATCCCCAACTGCTGGAGCATGAAACCGTGAAGGGTTTGACGAAATCGGACATCGCCATACAATCAAAATTCACTTAAAAAACATTCCAGCTGCAAGCCAAACACATCGCTTGTTTTAAACCATTTAATCCAACATCTTTATTGGTCATTAACAGTTTGCAATCTCCCCCGATATATTCAACAACACCTTTACCACGCTGAACAATATTACCTCCATAAAAACATAACCACACATAACTCATATTAACCTAAAAACACAATAAAAACAATATAATCAATACTAAATCAAAGAAAAAACACATTATAATGAATATGAAAACAAATTTCTAAAACTAATTATTACCCAAACTACTTTTTATTATAACCATAAAACCTAATTTTTTTCATCTTATATACAATAAATAATAAATAATGAAGATAATAATTACCTTTAAGATAAAATTCCCAAGGATATGAAGTAAAAATTGAAAATTTCGGATGGATTTTTAGTTGTTGACTTGTGGGTGGGAGAGAAAAAAGGATATAAAGATAAGAAGAAATGAGGAGGGTTTCTATTTTAACCCTAAAATTCTTGAAAATGCAGTTATCTAATGACCGCCTTCATTTTTTTACCGGAAATGTAAAAAAGGCGGTCATCGAATGACCGTCTTTAATTAAGGAATGAGTTTAAGTGAAAGACGGTCATCGAATGACCGTCTTTCTGGTGAGACAACTAAGGAACAACGGCCAGAGTGTTGACACGCCAATTTCTGTTTTAAGTGTACTTTTTTGTCAATTATTTAGAGTCCGTTTGGGATTGATTATTTTGGAGCTAAAAGCGCATTTTGATTAAAATTAAAATATTTGTAAAAAATATTAAAATATATTTTGACATCGAAAAGTACTTTAAGTGCCCGTTTGAGATTGATTATTTTGGAGCTAAAAGCGTTTTTTGATTAAAATTAAAATATTTGTAAAAAATATTAAAAAATATTTTGACATCTAAAATTACTTTAAATGATTATTTTAATAATCACTAATCTACTGTTTTTTCTAAAAGTGATTTTTAGAATCTAAAATATTATTATGGATTTTAAGTGATTATTTTAAAAAGGAATCCAAACAGACACTAAATGATTACCTAATAGTAGGGGTGGAAATCGGATCCGAAATTTCCGATTTCCGACTTTTCCGATTCGAAAATTCCGATTTCGGAATAGATTTTTAAGGTTCCGAAATTCCGAAATTCCGATTTCCGATTTTTCCGAAAAAATCGGATCGGAATTGGAACTACATATAAATTTCCGAAATTTCCGGGTTTTCCGATCCGATTTTATTTCCGAATTATATTTCCGATCCGATTTTATTTTCCTGAAATATATTACCGAATTATAAATTATATTTCAAAATAATTTTGCATGGAGTATTTGAAACATGAAAATCGATGGCCTGTTTCTTTGGTCCTTGAAACATGTAATATTGCAGGATCATTTTCTGAGGCATTTTTGCAATATTTATTTTTTCATGTTATTGGAAAAGTAACATCTGTTTAGCATTATTTTTTTAACTACTGTTATTTTGTTATTTCATGTAAATTTGAGGTTTAGTTTTTAACTATTGTTACTCGTGTTAGTTTTTTACTACCGTTACTCATCGTGTAAGTTTTAAAGTACTTTTCTGATTTATAACCCTTAGTTCCGCAATTTCCGAACCAAAAGTTCCGAAATTCCACCCCAAAGTTCCGAATTTTCCGAACCAAAAGTTCCGAAATTTCCGTGCCGAAATTTCCGAATTTCCGGTAAATTCCGAAATTCCGAATTAGGAATTGTTTTTCACAGTTCCGAAAAATTGGATAGGAATTGGAACAGAAAAAATCTATTCCGAAAAAAATTGGAATTTTTCCGAAATACCCTTTTTCCGATCCGTTCCTTCCGATTTCCACCCCTACCTAATAGTGATTTTAAAAGTCTAAAATATCACTAAGAACATACACTTATTTAAAAAGTGTTAAAGCTTAAAATAAGTTTTTTTTTTTTTAAGTCGAACGTCCATCTCACCTACAACTCTAGTGCCTACCTAGATATTGCCGTCATACAACAAAAAGGACCTCTTTGAAAACGAATGAAGACTCAACACGTGGCATAGCCTAAAGGATACAAAATACGAAAGGATGGATCCCACCTTTTATTTTTCCGTTGCTCACGTGTATGGTTTAATAATTCCTCCATACTATAGATCCGCCGCACCACCCTTCTCATTTTCTTCATTTTATATTCTACTGAGCTGAGCTTAGCTGAGCTCAGCGATCATCTGTACTTCATTTTGGTCGTCAACAAAGAACAAGAAAGGAAAAGAAAAGAAAATAATCCCAAAATCTTCTCCTTCAATGCATTCCTTTTCAGCTTCTTTCCCTTTTCAACTTCTCTCACTCTTCTTGGCATTACACTAAAAATAAAAACTTATACCGAAACTTCTAGAACCTAGGGTTTTTGTTTACTCAATTGCTATCACATCACTTTACTATGGCATTCTCGTGAATTGCTATTAGATTGCTTATATGGCAACGGCGGCGGCGACATTGACACCGTTTGGATTCAAGTTGAGGCGAGCTGATTTGTTTCCTTTCCGGCAAAATGTAGCCATCTCCGTCGTGGTGGAGCTTCCGACTAAGAAAAGTAGAGATATAATCCAGTGTTGCTATCCTCCGAACTCAGTAGTGAACAAAAGTGCTGACAAGAGTAAAGAATGGCGTTTCGATTCAAAGAAAACTTCTAAGTATCGTGCTAGAGTCTCTGCTTTGCCTTTTGCTGCTTCTCAGTAAGCACTGGCTTTATTCTACTCTCTCTGTGCCTGTGCGGAATGAGAATATTATATTAATATGCGTGCTTTATTGCTTTGAATCTCTTTTTGCTTTGTTGCAGAGATGACTAAGAAAAAGATGAAAAATTGATGTTTTATTAACTTAAATTGATAGTTTTTTTTTGCAACCGATTAGCTTTTTACTATAGTATGTGTAAAGTAAAGATGTAATTGCAAAAAGAATGAGAAAGTTGAAGTTTATTTAGGATATTGTAAGATGTTAAGTCTGTTTGGATTAAAAAACTCTGAACATGGAATTTCTATTGATTGACATAGATTTTCACGGGCATATTACCTGGAAAAATGATACTTTTTAACTTTAATTGATAGTTTTTTGCCAATAGAATAGCTTTTTACTATAATCTGTGTAAAGTAAGCTTTAATTGCAAAAATCATGGAAAAGTTGAAGTGTTTTTAGGCGATTGTGAGATGCTAAGTCTATAGGACTGATTTTTTAAGTTTTTAGACACTATCATACTTTCTTTCTTGTAATACTAGCAAAAATAGTTATATGCTTGATTGTTAATCTCTTGGTGATAAAATAGCATTTTATACAGATCTCGATTAACTTCAAAAACAGAAAAGTTCTCCCCTCGCTGTACCCCAAGAAATACAGGTCCTCAATCCCGTGACTCTCCTCCTAAACGAGGTGATCTACTAACTCTTACTCATGAATAAAAAGTTATAATCCACTTTTAGTAACTTTTACATTGTTTTGTCCATTGTTAGACACTGGAATAGCAAATGAGAAAGAATGGGGTATTAGTTTATTAAACGAAAGTGTTAATGAATCTGGAACAAATGAAGATGGAAGTACATGGTACCGTGAAAGTGGAGAAGAACTTGGGGAAAATGGGTATAGATATAGATGGACAAAAATGGGTGGTCAAAGCCATGATAGTACATCTCAATGGAAAGAAATGGTATATATCTTATAGTATGGTTAATTAATATCATTGTTATTGATTTTTTATCATCCCAGGTGGATACATTTAATTGGTTGGTTTGATATACTTGACAGTGGTGGGAGAAAAGTGACTGGACTGGATTTAAAGAGCTAGGTACAAGTCATTTGATTTCAAAGCTTTTTTATAAGTTGTAGTTTCAAAAGTTTGGTACTTGTAGGTGTGGAGAAATCCGGTAAAAATGGTGAAGGGGATTCTTGGTGGGAAACTTGGCGAGAAGTTCTTCACTTAGATGAGTGGAGGTATTTCTTTTAAATTTTCATCTCATTCGTTTTATTATTGTACAACTCAGTCTCTATTTATTTGGTGTTCTAGTAATTTAGCTAGAATAGAGAGAAGCGCTCAGAAACAAGCTAAGTCCGGTATAGAAAATGCGGGATGGTATGAGAATTGGTAAGACGATATAACAATCACTTTTTTTTTTGAATACATGAGAGAGCCACTTTGGGCTCGGAGTCAGTTTGACTCCAATGAGATTCAATCCCAGGACCCCTTGGTCTCTGCTGAGTAACCTAACCACTAGGCCAACTATCGATCTCAATATAACAATCACTTTGTAAAAACAAAACAAATGTATGGTAAAACAATTATATATACAGGTGGGAAAAGTATGATGCTAAAGGTTGGACGGAAAAAGGCTGTCATAAATATGGTAGACTCAATGAACAATCTTGGTGGGAAAAGTGGGGTGAAAATTACGATGGAAGAGGATCAGTACTAAAATGGTACTTATTTGTTCAAATAATGATTTTTTTTTTTAATTCTGTGCATAATCCGTTTCTTGTTTTTTTTGTTCTCAGGACAGATAAATGGGCGGAAACAGAATTAGGAACAAGATGGGGAGATAAATGGGAAGAGAAATTCTTTGCGGGTATTGGATACCGTCAAGGGGAGACATGGCATGTCTCCCCTATTAATGAACGTATGTGTCTCTCTTTCCCTTCATTTACTTTGAACATGAACAAAATAAATTCATTTTTTATATTTATATTTATTTGTAGGATGGTCAAGAACATGGGGAGAAGAGCATTTTGGAAATGGGTATGTAATCTTTTACTTGAACGAATATCATTATCGTGAAACTTAACATATTATTCTTTTTGCAACAGAAAAGTGCATAAATATGGAAAAAGTACAACTGGTGAAAGCTGGGATATTGTTGTGGATGAAGAAACTTATTATGAGTAAGAAATTTCTTCCTTTGATTTTAGTCTTTTTTACTACAATTGACATTATAATTGTAAAAAATTCAAGGGCTGACCCACATTATGGATGGGCTGATGTGGTGGGCGATTCAAGCCAACTGTTATCAATTGAACCACGCGAAAGACCTCCTGGAGTGTACCCTAATATTGATTTTGGACAATCTCCGCCTTCTCCTAACGATAAATTACCACCATATCCTTTGCAATGACATCTTTGAATATGACTTTGTAATCCGTAAAAGTAAAACCCCCTGTATTACCCCTCGACGATTCTATTTATTCTTTATTTCAGTTTTCTATGGCAATTTGGAAATCAGTAGACAATTTTTTATTTTGTTTGTGTCAATGGGACATTTCCTATTTTCTGCATTATGTTTTTCTTTTTTATGGTTTATGCAGTAATGGTTGTTCATGTCTTAACTTAGTTTTATTGCTCTAACATCCTCTTGCTGGTGTTTGTGTTTTGTGCCTCTATTTGGTCACGGATTTTCGATGGTTCACAAATAATGTCTACTTTTCATAAAAAAAATATAATAATTATAAAAATGTCTTTTATAAAGTATTTTAATATTTTATTAATATTTTATTAATATATTAAATATGTATTAAAAATATAAATTTTAATAAAAATAATAATAAAAAAAGTAAATAAAAAAATATTTTAAATTAAAATCTTACGACAAAAATATTTCTAAGATACTATTTTTAATAATTGGATATTATATGTAGAATAGGTGGAATTCTTTTTTGGATAAAAACTTGACCCTCTCTTTTCTTTATGTGTTTAGAAAAATTATAAAATTTGATCTTGTCTAAAATCTTAAGGTGTAATTGGTATTAATCACCTAATTAACTTTATAATATTATTATTTTTTGATAATATTACAATGAGTACATAACAATTATTTATGAATCATCCATTATAATTGTCGTAATAAATATTTTTTTAACAAACTAAAATAAACTTATTTAACTTTATTTAATTTACATTTCTTATCATATTTTTTTTTCAACAAAACCATACATGTAAAATTCATATAATTTTTTTAAAACTCAAAAAAATTTATATATTATAACTAAAATACTACATATAAACATAACTTGTATAATATTTTTTTTGGTACGTGGGTGGCCCAGTCAACTTGCGCGCACCATGACGAATCCCACTGGAAAAATGCAAGTCTCCTTATGCATATTTTCATATAAATAAGAACTAGGTTACTAATGTTCAGGGAGAGGTTCAAACCTTATACCTCTTACTTTACACCCGTTAAGGATGGGATTCGAGCCCTGTATAATATTACATAGTTTTTTAAATATATTAGTGGTATATTTAACAATAACAATAATATACAGAAAATTATAATAATAATAATAATAAAAATTATGTCTCACATGTCTTTAAATCACGAATCAACATATTTATCAAAATTACATATTACTATAAACTATACATTTATAAAATAATTATATAATAATAAATTACAAAAAAAAAGCATTTTACAATTATATCATTAAATTTTTACTTTTCAATAACAATTAAACAAGTAATTGGAATTCTAATCCAACTCAAATTTGTAATCCTAAAATATAGAAAAGGTAATAAACTGTTGTTGTCTTGTTTTGGCCGTAACTTTTTCAATATAGCTCCGATTGACGCGTCAAACTGATTGTTTCGGAAAGTTCTACAACTTTGCTTCAGACTATTCTTCCGAATTCACAGTCAATCTTGAGTTATGATCACTATTATGGACGTAGCTACTGGAATTTGGATTTATTTGGCAACTCTATCTTTCCATATTTATCTTTTCCTTCCTTTATCTTCAATTTCTATCATTATCTTCTTTCCTTTATCTCTTGGAATTGATTTGGCATCTAATTAATTTCCATATATCTTTAAAACTTCACAATTAAACCAAATAAGCTCTAAAAATAATAAATCATCAAATCAAGACAAGCAATAGGAAAATATAATAATATGATTAAAAATCAAGTATAACTTCCTAATAATTCCTAAAAATGATGTCTCCAACTAAGATTAAATCATCACAAATGGGGAGACATCAAGACCACCAACTCAAAGTTGTATCGTCCCGATACAATAAAGATAAGAACAAAGGGAAGTCTTTAAATACACACCTAATACAAGTAAGCACAGAGGGAAAAAAGATAGCAAAATATATAGAATAGACTCAAAGCAACTACTCATAAAATTTCATGTAATAATAATTACAAACTACATACCTGCACACTTGTCATATCTACAATCAACACGTAGAATTCAAGATTAGATTAGTTTCGTAATGTAAGAAGGATAGGATCTTTACTTAGTTTACCAAGGAGGCTATAGATTGTTCATCGAACTTCACTAGTATCCAAAGATCCGCTTAACTACACTCTATTGGCTCAACCATTTCTAGATTACATAGCAAAGAATCATAAGGTCTTTAAGGTTGTAATGTTGGCTTAGGGACGGTATGATAGTATATTTGAATAATTTAGAGTGAGCTTTTGGCTCTCTCCTCACTAGCCATCAACGAATCGCCCTAGAGTTTGAGTTACTCTCATAAAACGTTCTCACTCAACCCAATGACTCTCTTGATGCACAAAGTAGCATCCCCAATAACCCAATTAAAGCATAAAGATATTCACATAAAAATTCCACTTTGCCGGTCCAAATATTTATATTCTTTTCATATCAATTTTTTCTTTTGTATAGCAATGGCTCTCTTTTTGATGCTGAGATATCATACTATTTCTTTTTCCTATATTTCTTTTCTTTTCATGCTTTTCAGCTTTTTTCATTTACTCTTACCCCGGCAAAGGGTTACAATATAATAAACATGTGAATCATCATCAATATATAGAACAGAGCACAATTAATAAGCTCAAAAATCCCAACACAATAACAATTCCCATAATGGTGGACCCACCACCCCAAACTCAAGCTCTAAAACAATTGTCAATACATCGCGATTCGAGTGCGGGTCATAAGGAAAAGTCCTATAATCTAAATGGATATGGCTTATAATGTGGATAAATAAAAAGGCTTTAGAAAGGCTAGAAGGGGCTGAGAAGGATATTATAAATTTGGACAACAAGCTAAAAGGCAACAAGGGGATTATGAAAGAACTGCCTTAATCGCTTTCTAAACTATGTAATTTCGTCATTCTCTTACCTTTAGCACGTTCATCAAATGGGTTTATCAAATAGCTTGAATCTCACGGCCTACACACCACTCATGGCTCCCTGACATCGAACATATTTTCTATCGCATTGCTAACTAATCCTTTCTTTACTATCAATGTGTGTTTTCCTGCAAATACTCAAAGCATACAAAATTAAGCAGCTCATAAACATGCTACTTTCTATCATTATCTTACTGAGCTTATGCTTTTAAGCTATTAAACACACTCTACATCTAAATCCCATGTATCAAAAATTTTATTTTCTACCTAAAAATAGAAAATCACATAAAAATAGAGATGAGAGACAACGAATCCCCACACCCCCAACTCAAAAATGAGGTGTGTTCCCACGACTCGAAAAAAAACTCTAAAAAGAAATTAAAATAAGCAGATAAAGCATATACAGAAATGGTAAGGAAGAAAGAGAACATACTCTCGAGGCTATTGCTTCGCATTAATGACATACAAGATAGGATTTACTGGATCTTTCCTTAATTTCTCCAGGATTGTCATGATGTGCACTTGATTAGATTTGATTTGTGCCACATCATTGTCATGATGTGCACTCGCCAAATACGATCCCCTTCATCTTTTGAGAGTTTCGTAACTCCCGCTCCTCTCAAAACAGTCTTGATCCAGTTGTTGTCAATATTGTTCATCATATTATACATTAGCTTCTCTTCTTTACCCGGAATCACACTTGCTTTCCAAACAAGGAACATGATCATAGTAGGATATTTTAAACTAAATAACGAAGTAGGATATCCCGAGAATCGCATCACCTCCTCAAAGATCAACTGTGCCACATCTACTTCTTCCCCCTTTAAAATACAATTCAACAAGATTGCGTTCTTCTTAGTTACCTCCAAGGTTCTCAGGTTTCCAAAGACAGTTGTTGTAAGGAAATGGTGCCAAACTTTTGTATCTGCTTGGAGACATTTGTAAGGCCAAGGTTCCTTTAATTCTCCCTTATGTGCTTGCACTTTCTCCCTATCTAATACATACTCAAAAAGTAGATTTCAATCAAAAGTCTTGATATTTTCCACCGCTTCTGTATACTTACATGGTCCAACCAATTTCTTAAACTGGAAGTGGTTTCCAATCTATTCAACGGTGAAAGGAACTAACTTGCCTCTAACTGAAACACAACCATTACTATCTTGGCTAAAGAGGCCTAAATAGAAATCGGAAGCTAACTCTCTACATAAATTCGATCTTTACAACATGAACGTATACCAACCCAATCTATCACCCCTCTCTATGAATCTCTTGTATTCACCTTCTCCAACTTCTTCTTCAAATACTCTCTCATAAGCCAAAGGAAGTTATGTTAAGTGTTTCTCTGCTGAAGCTAACAAGGCCTTGGAAGCTTCGTTAATCTTGGGCACATGACTCTCGATTTGTAAAGGTTGTGGTGTCTTCCTTATGATAGTTGAAATCTTTTTTTCTTTTTGAATTTACCACAGCTAGCTTCCCTTTACTTTTGAACCTGTTTTACCCTTTAAACTAGAGCTTGAACTTTTCTCAATGGATTTCTTCTCACTAGAACCCAATACCTTACTTTTATTCCTCTTCATCTCCCTAACAGTAGATAATGTTTCTGTTCTTTACGTCATCTCAGTTGACCTCCAACTTAAATCTTTGAACACTCTTGAAATTTAAAACCTTTGATTATAGGTCGAACAAGCTTTATTTGTGTTAGGAAAGGTGTTATGCAGATGATTCTCTATATGGGTAGAATGAATTCATCTTTGACTGGTATGGATCTAAGAAATTGTTGGTTGAATTTTGGAAATTTAGGCTTTTGATTCTTGGGTTCAAAGTGTTTTGATATGATATGGATGGTTGAATCTTCTTTATAATGATGTGGGGAAAGGATTGAATGCATATTTATGGTGATTGGGTAGTGTTTTGATGTTTGGTGAAGGTTTGATGAAGCTTTAATGGAGTTAGGAGAGGTTTGGGGAAGAAAGAGAGGCTTAAGGATTGAATAATTCGTGTAAAAACTAACCTCTTCTTTAGATCCTATCATATAACCCTTTCTTTTTGGATCTGTCGGCACCGTGCGGTGCACCGGACGTGAGGTGCGGTGTACCGGACTCAAGGGTTTAAAACCGTATTCGCAAATTCTCGATACGGTTTTGGATAGATGGTCTTATGCCTCTTGTAATTGTACCGTACGGGGAAACCGTCACCACAGTTTTTGATGGTGCGGCACACCGTAAGGTTGGTGCGGTGCACCGGACCCTTCTGCTGTTCAGACCGTATTCGCGCTTCGCGATACGGTTTTGGATCCTTCATCTAGGCAATATACCGTAGCGAAAACCGTCTCTACGGTTTTTTGACCTGCGGTGCACCGGACCTCTCCTGCGGTGTACCGAAGAAGTGGTCTAGTTTTCGCCGAATTTCCGTCTTTCTTTTCCTAATTCGATTTCTTAAGTACCTGAACATCAAAATCACTTATACCTTTCTCAAATATTCAATATCAACTAAAAACAACTAACTTAAACAAAATTTAAAGACATAAAAAAAATTGCGGGTTGTCTCCCATACAACACTTTTATTTAACGTCTTTCAAAGTTAGACGTGTCACCTCTATCAAGATTTGCGAATATAGCCTCCCCAGCAACGAGCAAGGCTATGAACGTCTACTAACCTTCGTTTAATGCCCCTCTTGGGCCTGATCTCTAATACCTTAGCTGAAACAACCTCAGTGACTATGAATGGTCTCATCCACGAGTCTTTGTGACTTCGTGGCCTGTTCTCTGGTTTGTGGGCTTTCCATACAACTTCATGGACGACCCCAAACTCAATCTTTGGCTCAGTACCTACAGGCTTTGTGTGGATCTTTTCTGGTACATGATGATGTAAAAGACCATGGATGATAGGAACGGTGGGATCTAACTTCCTTAGTTTCTTTCCCTAGACATGGAATGTCTCAGATGTGTTTTTAGCATGAAGGGTAACTGTCTCTTCCTGGAAGTTGATGATGCTCTGACTTGTGGCTATGAAGGGCCTTCCAAGTATGATTGGAACCTACTTATATGCATCGAAATCAAGTATAACAAAGTCAGTAGGGATGGTGATATTACCTGACCGGACATGAACGTCTTCCACTGTTCCCCATGTCTTGGTTACTGAGTTGTCAGCAAACTGCAACTTCACTGGAGCTTTTGCTGCTTTCTGAAGTCCAAGTCTATCGAACACGGACTTTGGCATAAGATTCACACCTGAAGCCACACCACACATAGCTTTCATCTTGAGCATACCATTTATTTGAATAGGAAGATTAAAGCTTCCTGGATCTTTAAGATTCAATGGTAACTCTTTCTCTACTTTTCTCGAGACTCTCTCAGTATGAGCCATAGTCTCTTTCTTGTCTTCTACACTCGCTTCTTTTTCTGGAATAACTTGCGTGAATACTTGTTGCGGTGTAAGCCCTTTCTTCTCAATCTCAAGCATTTGGGCGTTGATATTTTCCGGAGTATACGCCTCTACAAATGTCTTGAGTTGAATGTCTACCTTTGGATTTGTATCAGGAATAGTTGGTGACATTGTTTGAACAACTGGTCGTGAATCCACCTTGTCTTCTTCTTTATTTTCTTGCACAACAGGTGCAACTTCATCTTTCAGCTCTTTTGAGGCTTCTTCCTCTTCCTCTTTAGCTTTAGCAGCTTGTAATTCCATAACCGATCTAATATCTTCTTGCATATCTTTCAGAAGTTGTATAAAGTCGGATCTTTCAAATGGATCTTCATATTCAGAACAGTTAGAGTCTTCGGGGCTAGACTTGGTTGGTTCTTCTTCAGTTTCAGGAACTTCCATGGAAATTTCTGCAGCATGCGGTTATTCCTTATTCTCTTCAATCTCAAGGCAGATAGCCTTACAAGCTTCGAACCCAACATTGGCATCACCTCCTTCGATAGCTTTCAATTCTTTCTCTTCCATAATATTTGTTAAAATTTTACTTAATTGCTCGACTTGCGTACCTAAAATTTGAATTGAAGCATCTTGTTCTCTCAACTTCTCGTTCTGTGTGTTCATGTTATTTGTCATCAGATCCATGAAATTCTTTATTTGTTTATCACTCACAACTCCTTCTTGAGGATATTATGGCAAAGCTTTCTGAGCTAAAGTATCGGTATATGCATCCTTATTCTTTTCAATCTCAAGGCAGATAGCCTTACAAGCTTCGAACCCAACATTGGCATCACCTCCTTTGATAGCTTTCAATTATTTCTCTTCCATAATATTCGTTAAAACTTTACTTAATTGCTCAACTTGCGTACCTAAAATTTGAATTGAAGCTTCTTGTTCTCTCAACTTCTCGTTCTGTGTGTTCATGTTATTTGTCATCAGATCCATGAAATTATTTAATCGTTTATCACTCACAACTCCTTCTTGAGGATATTATAGCAAAGCTTTCTGAGCTGAAGTATCGGTATATGCATCATTGACATGTTGTTGTGGAGGAGAAGGTCGATTATAATTTTGATTTCCCTGATAAGGAGCCTGACCTCTTGGTTGGTAAGAGTTATTCTGGGGGCGAGGTTGACAGCTACCTAGATTAGTGTCCCCCTGTGAATTTGAATACTGCATACCCAGGTGATTCATGTTACCAAATTGATAATTTCCTCGGTTGGATATGAAATAAACAGATGTTGGATATCCTTTGCACTCTTTCCATGTATGATTTGGTACCTCACACTTTGTACAACCTTGTTCCTCTTGCACTACATTTATTGCGTCTAAATTCTTATGCATCTCAAGCTTAATCTCTTTAATTTGATTCTCTAATGCTGCAAATTAAGCCGAGATTGCAGTTTCTGCATCTAATCGAAGTGTACCTCTTGTGTTTGTAACAGGAGCTCGCGAAAATGGCCAACTCCTTTCTATTTCTATTATATGTTCCATACCTTTGGTGGCTTCTATAGGATCTATGGACACAAAACCTCCCTTTCCAAGATAATCTACACTCAGTCTACTTTCGGCATTGATACCTTGATAAAATATAGCTAATTGTAAAGACCGGGTGTAACCATGAAGTGGACATCTAGCTAACTTTTATTGAAACCTTGTCCACGCGGCTCCTACTTATTCTCCATTCTCTTGGCAAAACTTAGCAAGCTCACTTTGATCTTTGAGTCTCATACTCTTCGGATAAAAACGGTTAAAGAATGCGGCTTGAAGTTCTGTCCAAGTGGTAATTGTACCTGGTGGTTGTCTATCTAGCCAATCACCAGCCTTGCCGGTCAGAAAGAACGAAAACATGTGACAATACAGTTGCTCGCGTGTAATGCCTGGAGTACTGTAGGCATCACAAATTTGCATAAACTTCTGAATCGCTCTTACCAGATCTTGTATTGCTGCACCACTATAAAGTCCGAAATTTTGAAATTGACTAAGCGTACCCGGACCGGGTCTGAACTTGATACTCTGGATCTCTAGAGGATGATAACCTAATGGTTTAACTCGAAAAGGTGCTCCTAATCCTGGGAGATCTTGTTCAATTCTGTTGTTGTTTCTGTTATCTTGTCGTGGCGGTGGTGGTGGTTAATTTCATAAAGGACCAAGTGGCGGATTTTCTCCGTGTTGTTCTTCTGCCATCGCTTTTCTTCATTCTCTCTCTTCTCTCAAGCGTCTGTTATAAGCTGTGAAACACCTCTCGGGTTCCGCAAGCATGCACTGTAAACCTGAAAGAGACTAAAACAAACCAAAAGCGTAAAACTGGAAAAATAAAAATAAAAATATCTAAAAACTACTACTACTAAAAATAAATAACCCACACGCTAACGAGACACAAGTCCCTGGCAGCGGCGCCAAAAACTTGGTGTCGCCTAGGGTTTTTTAAAAATAAGGTATAAAAAGCAGGTAACCACCCTAGACTAACACGGTACTACAAGTATTACAGGACGTATGCAAGTTTTAATGATAAGAAGATTCGTTCCTTAGAGACTTAAGTATGTTATGCCTATGGGTAAATAGATCAAAGCAACGATTATTAATTAAAAGACAGGAAATAAATATGATTGATGGAGACATTAATGACTAAACTAAATAACTTAAAAGTAAAGACAATAAAAAAAAAATATAGCTCAGGATTTGCTCGTATGCACTAATCATTCTATTTCTTCTACTAGTTAATAAGGGTGATAATAGCTCTTAGATAAGTAGGCAGGATTCTAAATTCCTCCCTACCTCCGTCAGGGTGGACTAGGGTGGTGACCTCACAATCATGAGGGGACTTAAATATGGTGCTCCTACGCCACTATGTTCCTAAATGAGACCGTCCTTCTAATGATGATTGGTGATTAAATAAAACCCTAATGACTATCTAGTTAGGCAAGCTCGTCAGGATCACTACCGCACACTAGACGTTTATGTGGTGTTTCAATAATTAGACACCCCTTCCGGGTGTCCATCTAACTACTATTAGCACAGTCCTAAATTGATCAGGTTTAAGACAGACAATAAATCACAGCATATAATACAAATATATAGTTAAGTAGCTAGAATCAATTTAAAATAATTCTCCCAAAGAAACATAGATAGAAGGAAATAGAATTCACAGATTATACATATGCAAAACCCAAGCTATGGGAAAATTAGTTCATACTGGAAAGAAATAAACTAAAAGAAAGATACATACTGTCAACTTGCTCTCTAGAATGACTTCTAATGATGAAGAAAACTTAAGGACTAACTGTGGGAGACAAGGACATGTTTACAATGGTTTAAAGGTGTATTTATAGGAGTCTAGGAAGCCTTAACACGTTTTCTTGGAGTGGAAGACAAGTAATTGGACTTCTAGTCCAACTCAAATTCGTAACCCTAAAATATAGAAAAGGTAATAAACAGTTGATGTCTTGTTTTGGCCGTAAGTTCTTCAATATTGCTCTGATTGACGTGTTGTTTATATCAAAGCTAATCGTCTCGGAAATCTCTACAACTTTTCTTCAGGCCATTCTACCAAATTCCCAGCCAATATGGAGTTATGATTACTTTTGTGGACGTAACTGCTGAAATTCAGATTTACTTGGCAACTTTATCTTTTCATAATTATCTTTTACTTCCTTTATCTCCAATTTCTATCATTATCTTCTTTCCTTTATCTCTTGGAATTTATTTGGTATCTAATTAATTTCCATATTTTTGAAAGCTTCACAATTAACAAACAATTAAACCAAATATGCTCTAAAAATAATAAATTATCAAATCAAGACAAGACAAGAAATAGGAAAATATAATAATATGATTAAAAATCCAGTATAACTTCCTAATAATTCCTAAAAATGATATCTCCAACTAAGATTAATCATCACAATTGGGAAGACATCAGAAGTTTAATCAATTTAAAGGTTAATTCCAAATAATGTAAAAGCAAATAAAGAATTAGAAATCAAAGATTATACATATGCAAACCCAGCTATGGGAAATTAGTTCTTATCTAAAGACATAGAAATAAACTAAGGATAAAAGTAATTAGAAACAAATTTAAGCTAAAGGATATAATACAAATTACTCTAATGATAGAGGGATATGATGGAGAAGAGTATTTTTCTATTTTCCATCTTCTTGTCTTCCTCTCTACAGGTCTTCTTGCTTCTATGGATGACTTCTAAGAGTAATAATAATAATTAAAGGCTGGGCAAGGACTAAGCCAATGTTAAGAACTGGGCAAGGACATGTTTAGAATGATAAGAGGGTGTATTTATAGGTGTTTAAATCCTAGGTCAAAATCTTGGAGTAGAAGGCAAGTAATTTGAGTCCAAGTCCAACTCAAATTTGTTTCCTAAAATATAGGAGAGAATAAACACTGATCATTGTTTTGGTCATATCTCCTTCGTTATTGGGCTGATTTTCGCCCACTTTATATCAAAATGATCGCAGCAAAAGGATCTATCTAAAACTTTAAAGGCTCGTCCAAAATCGTAGACAATATATGTTTATCTTCACTTTAGTGGGAGTAGCTGCAGACTTTCCAGATTTATTTCGCAACTTTTCCTATCCTAATTCAACTTTACTTCCTTTTATCTCTTGATTTCTTCCATATCTTCTTTACTTAACTTCTTAGGATTGATTTGGAATCTAAATATATTCCATAAACCTCGAGAGTTTCACATTAACACACAAATTAAACCAAATATGCTCTAAAAGGAATAAATTATCAAATCGAGACACGAATTAAAAAATTATCAAATAACATAAAAACTACCTAACTAATTTATCAAATACACCTAAAATTATATCTCCAACCTACATTAATATATCACAAATGTGGAGACATCACATGTATAGGTGATTGATTCTCATATATTTGTCTATTTAAGTATTGGTACGAATTGACTTGGTATGAGGTCCTTTAGGGTAGATTTTAATAGATGGTACATTAATTAACGACCCCATTATGATTAATACATTAATGATTTTGATTGTATTGACCATAAACTTGACCACTTGAGTCGTGGTTCCCTCGATGGGACACAAAAAATGAAGATTCCGTATTTCGCTATCATTTCTCCCAAACATGGTTACCTATACCGCAACTCACACAAACATTTTTATCAGGTACTACATTCAAATTAGCTTGTGTACCTTGGATCAGTGTTAGATGTTTCACTTGATTCTCTAGTGATGCAAGCTTCTACCCCAATGTTGTCGCGTTATCTGAACTGAACATATCATTTGGTGATTGTTGAACAAGAGAACTAGAATGGTTTCAACTTATCTCATTTTTCACGATCCTATCCATTATGCCAAACGCGTGATTCACGCTTACCATCATGAAACCTCCTTCACACATATTGTCAGCCTTCGCCTTGAAAGTTACATCTAAACTCCTATAGAACATTCCCAACTTCAGCTAAGGTGTATACCCAGTGGAAAATTCCTCAACAACGATTGAAAACGAGTGTCTCTCATTTTTCTAGATGGAATTCCGCCAAATCAAGTTGTCCAATCAATCTTACGCTCTGAGGACCTATCGAAGTACGCGGTTTGCAATGGCTCCCACGTGTTGATTTAGTCGTTTGGTTGTTAATCATACCATTCACTCGCACCTCCGGTTAAAATAAAGGGAATATAATGAGGTACACTTGTTCTTTAGTGACGTCATGAGTGATATATGCATCACACATTTACATGAATTTTCCCATCGCTCGAATAGGATCTTCATTGGTGGCCCCACTATAATGACCGTAACTTGCAAACTGGTTGATCATACCCACGTCGGGCTTAAATATCACGGCTTGAATAGCCGGTGGAAGGATCCCAGGTGGTGGCAAGTAGAACGGTTGTTTCTCATGAGGTTTCATGAACAAAGGCACAACCTCAGGTGGGATTTGTGCACCTTGATTAATATTCTCTTCCATTCATTGGAGCATCCAAATTTTCCATATCTCCATGTACACCTAGAAACCGTGAGAGACAAATACAAAGAAACCAAGCGTAAAAAAATTGAACACCAACAAACTAAAACACAAAAAATTTACTTTATAATCTTCGGCAGCGGCGCCAAAAACTTGTTGGTCATGTGAATGTGATAATTAATGACCTAAATCAGAGGAATTTAACCACCCTCAAGTGTACGTATCTCGTTTACAAGTAATATAAATGTGTAAGTAAAGCGATTTCGTTCTCAGGGATTACCAAAGTTAATGTAATTGTTTTTAGGAAAATCGAGGTTTAGTTGCGAATAAAGAAAGTAACAGATATATTTTTTGGGTTTCTCAATTTCGAGGGACTAAAATGCAAATAAATAAAACTAATTATAATCAAACTAAGGGAATAAAATGCAAATGAAAGATTAAGATGAGAAGATAGCCTGAGAGTCACTAGTAATCCCACAAGCTATTGATTTACATGTAAATTGGTAGAAGGGAAAATAGTCGAGATTCTAAAATCTCCCTAAAAACCTCCAGGATAAATAGGGATCTATACTACAATTAGTAACCTCTCCCGAGTACAACACTTTCAGACTTAGCTAATTCTAACCCAATTGACTATCTGGACTCAATAACGCACACCGAACAATTACATATTATTTTCCATAAACCGCCCCCCCTCCCGGAAGATAGTAAAGCTTACTAATACCCAACTAAATACTTTTCATTCGTAGGGGATGGAAAATACAATATAAATATATAATAAATGAATTTTACCCAATTCATTTAAACACTAATATCCCAAAACGCAATAAAAATCATAGTCCCAAAAGCTAGTGTTCATACATTTAGCAATTATCAAGATACAATAATTTAGTTCATAACGAAATACTGAAAAATAATAATTAAAACTATCAAAATCATGCTTAAAACCAAAAACAAAATAAAGTTACTATTTTGCTTGAAGGGATTTGGGGTCCGAATGATGAAGAATCATGAAAGTCTTCTTCTCCTTCCTCTTGCTTCTTCTCTTTGGCTCCAGACGTTTTTAGATTCTCTCTGAATTGTGTGTATTTTCTAGCTGGTAATAAGTATCTATAGGGGTTCATATGGGCTTCTTTTGGGTGGTCTAAAAGGCCTAACCCGTTTTTACTTATTGTTGAACTAATTTAAGTCATTATGGGAGAATCGCCATAACTTTCTTGTCTCATCTCCGAATAGACTTCCATCACCTCTCACACAACATTAACTTCAAGATCTTTCCAAATTAAAAGGAACATGTCAAAATCTATAACCAATTCTTCGTGGTGACTGAAACAAGTTACGCCAACTTTTTTAGTAAATCCTCTAGTGTTTCTAAAATTAGTTTTTGCTCTATCTACGCCTTGACTTTATTGTCTTCTACACATCTTGAGATTCTATGTACCTAAGAAGCTACACACTCAACACACGATTAAAGCATAAAATACTCTAAAAACAATAATAACTCCAAAATGAGACAAGAAAGTAAGAAACGCCAAATACTAGGGAATAATTCCTCTCTTAGGTCCAATAATCCCAAAAAAAGATGTATTCTGATATGATTATTCTATCAAAACAAAGGGAGACATCAACTGCCAATCCCCTGGAAGTTCCAACAAAGTTCTACCATTCATTGATTTGAGGTTGTTTAGGGTCAACCCCATACTTTCCAATTGGGTTATTAATCTTGTTGATATCTTTATTCTTAATACCCTCCAAAACATCATATTTACCATCGATTCTAGAAGCCCATAGGGTTGTATACATGTCATCCAAAGAGGCTTTGTGTTGCTGAGCTATTGTGCTTGCCATCTGCCTAAAGCACTCCTTGAATTTTGATCTTCTAGTATTAAAATTTTTCTCTTTATTTATCAACTTATACAAACCTTCAAGCTCACGATTCTCCTTGTTAAGATTCTCCTTGTAACTATGCAATCTTTGTTCATCACTATGTTTCCCTCGACTGGATGTAAATCCTTCTTTTTAGGATGGAAGAAGACATTGATTTCGAGTGGGAAGATTTGGTCAAGAGTCTTGATAAACTCTGGTTAAAAGGGTGATTTTGCCGGGTGTATGATTTTTTGTATTAGGTTTAAGATCCTTAATCGGTATTGGCTTATCAAATTTGTTTTCTTTAGTGACAGATGGGCTTATAAGCTATGTGGCTTTTATGATATTTTTGGGCCATGACCCAAAGTGAATGTTGGTTGGACTGAGGATGATTTTATCAAAAGTAATAGGCCGCTTATGGGGTTTGAAGATGTTGAGCCCACTACTGTTAGGGTATATCTCACGTGCCTACGAGCGGCATGATTTGACCATTTTCCCATTAGCCATAAATACAAAGATAGGCTTATTTGTATCTACCGTCAATCGAACAGTTTTCCTTTCACCCTTTTCATTTATTTTTTTAATGTTTAAAAAGAACTTCTTGTCCTGTTGTATCCATTTAAGTGTGACTCAAGTGAGTTGACTCTTTATTTTTAGAGTGTTAACTCGGTGTACAATATCCATACCAAATTACCAATACCAGATTCAAGAAAAGAAGGAAAAACACCATGGATCCACATCCCTAACTTGACCTTGAACTTAGTTGTTAAATTGTAATTTCTAGCTTGGTGATCAAGAGGACCACACTCAAAGCAAACTTCGCCAAGATTTTTGTATTTGAAAGCACCTCTAATTTCTTTGTTGGTATTCGCATTCAAGCTGAAAATTACCTACAAATGGCTTCCCGAGGTCCCACTCGACTTTAAATTTTGGATATCGAAATTGCTTGAAGGCAGCAACTGGTGGAAGCCAAACATAAATAACTGTTCCAAGTTGCATAAATATTTCCTAAGATTTATTTCCTTGATAAGCGTAGGGAGAATCCCATGTGTTTGAATTTGAAAAGTAGTCATATTTCACTCATCTTTTGTTAGCGCAATCCTAGGTTTCTATTTTTGGTTGAGCACGTGTTTACCTTAGATATTTAACGACCACTCAATCCAAACTCGAAGGTAGTTAGTATCGTTGTCAAATTCCAAAGTACAAGCATTGAATCCTTTCTTTTCCACTTCAACATTCCTACTGATGCCCCAAGTTCTGAGTATATTACATTTGAGGAAAGTATAGCAAAAGAGTTCGTTGTTGTTTAATTTTGACCATCAATTTGAGTAATTCAAGTTGAGTATGTGTCGAGTCTTGATTAACATCGAGGATGAGTTTCTCATTTTATTTACCTTTATCGTTGATGCTGGTAAAGAACTCCATTTGAAGAGCGAGATATAGGAGGACGGAAGTTCGATAAAAGAGAAAATGAGTGAAAATATGCTAAAAAAACCAGTAATAAAAGTTAAATAGGCTGATGACTGAAACAAAAAAGTTTAACGTAAGGGTAAATAATTGCTTGATATTTGATGAGACAACAAGGTTGAAAAAAATTAATAAGAAATTAATGTTAATAGAGAGAAATTATTTTTATGGTCTAAAGAGAAGGTTAAGAAAAAAATTTACATAATTAATGAAGAGTTTGGCAGGTGAGAGACCAAATTTATGTTGGTGGTGGTGATACTTTTGGATGGTGGCTTAAAGAATTGTGTTTAAGCTTAAAGTTATTTTCTTTAGTGGTGTCTTTTTTTTTTCTTTTAAAAAGTAGTGTAATTTTTTTTGTACGATAGATGTTCCAGGCTAACTTGTACCATGACTAATTCCGCGGAAAATATGCAAACCTTCTAATGCATATTTTAAATAAATCAGAATTAGATCGCCCATATTTAGAAAATGAATTCAAACCTTATACATTTTACTTTATATTCTTTAAATATTAAAAAATAACAAGATTTTGATCAATTAAATTAACCAAACAAATAAAAGTAGTTTTATTCTTCTTTACCTTTTGTTTTATGGGTCCATTACAGATTGTTTAATAGTTTTATAAGTGGTAATTTTTATTTTTATTTTTATTTGGGAGGAACTACATTTGTTATGAGTATCTTTTATACTTTTTTTATTTGATTTTCTTTATTGTTTTTTAACAAAAAAATAGAATTGAAGTAAACAGTTTTGTTGGACTAAAGAATTTGTTTAAACTTAATGATTTCGAAAACTATTTTAAGCACTTGCAATGAATATATGGTAAGTTTATATCTGAATGTATAGTATACTTCCTTCGTCCATTAATATTTGTCACAATTTTTAAAAATAAATGTCCACAAAAGATTGTCTATTTATGATACCAATAAATTTTTTTACACTTTCTACTAATTTTATCTTTATTTTATATATTAATAAGCTTATTATTATAAATGCATTTATTTAGTTGGTTGATAATAGTTTAGTAAAAATAAAAAGAATTAATTACTTTTTTTAATTTGTGTAAAGAAAATATAATAAACATTAATAGGAGAGATTAGTAACTCTTTTGAGATCGATAGTTGGCCTAGTGGTTAGGTTACTCCGTAGAGACTAAGAGGTCTTGAGACTGAATCTCATTGGAGTCATTTACTCCAAGTCTAAAGTGGGTCTCTCATGTATTAAAAAAAAGGGCAATTAGAGATAAACGCCTCTAATTTTTTTAACTATCTAATTTTTTTATTTAAAGATAAATGCCTAATTAAATAATTATTTATAGAAAACATCCATTTATATTTTTTATACCTATACTATCCTTATTATTAAATATATTATTTTATTTTTAATACAATATTTATTTTTAAATATTAAACAAATAATAAGGTACTTCTACTACCACCACCACCACCACCACCACTACAGCCACCACAACCATCACCACCTCCACCACCACAACAACAACCACCACCACCTACTACTACTAATTTAATCACACGCGCGCGTCCGTGAAGTTTTTTTAAAATCGTCATAACTAATTCAAAAAAAAATCAGAAAATAAAAAAATTTGCATTTTTGGATAAAACAAATTAATATTTACGTCTATAAATTTTATTTTATTTTTGATTTTTTGATTTTTTTTTTAAATTTTATTTTCCGCAGACACGAAATTCCATGTTTAAAACATGAAATTCCATGTTTTAAACCGTGAATTCAGTATTTCAAAACATGGAATTTCATGTTTAAAACATGGAATTCAAAATTCAAAAAAAATCAAAAAATTCAAAAAAAACTCCGAAAAAAATCATAGACGTAAATATTAATTTGCTTTATCCAAATATATAAATTTTTTATTTTTTTGATTTTTTTAGAATTAGTTATGACGATTTAAAAAAATTCACGGACGTGCACGTGTGTTTATTAGTTTTTGTTTTGTTTTTTTCTAATTTTTTTTAATTGTTAATTATAGGGGTAGTTTGGGATGAGACTGTTATCTCTAAAGAATCTTTTTGTAAGCATCTTTTTTTAAATAAATTTTTTAATAAGTATTAATCTATAATTAGTTAAAAAAAATTAGTAAATTTTATTTTATAATAAAAAATGCAAAATAGCCTTAAAAGTCGATGCTCTAATAATACGATTTTCGGAAAAAGACTATCTTTTCCTAAAGCTGTTTTGATACCTGACCTACATCATTATGTGGGGCAGAAAGTTTCAGAGGCATATCTGAAGATTGTATTGCCCTCTCCTTTTTTTTTCTTATAAACTAAAAATCATCTGCAAAACTGCAAATACGATTTTTAAAAAATCGAACTCATTTATCCGATGGCAGGGTTGGTCCTAGCCCAAAGCCACTAAGACGATGGGTTTGGACCCCAAATTGAAGAAGGCTTCGATAATTAATTATAAAATAAGTATTAGAATATTAGACTAAACTATTATGCTAGTTTATTGGTAATATGTCCGATCTATTTTATTTTTGTCAATGTGGTGTGTCCGTTAATAAATATATCAAAAGTTCGAAACTGATTAGTAGCCGCTTATGTTTTTGATACTTAGTTTTTTTTACTCCTTTTACTCTTCTAAGTTATGTTTTTCTTTCCATTTGATAAGTTTTCTTTTGGACGGCCTTTTATAGGAAAAAACGTGTGAAGAATGAGTGCACGTTTGAGATTGCTTTTAAACTTTAAAAATCACTTTTAGAAAAAGTATTAGATTAATGATTATTAAAATAATCACTTAAAGTGATTTTAGATATCAAAATATTTTTTAATATTTTTTACAATATTTTAATTTTAATCAAAAAGCGCTTTTAACTCCAAAATAATCAATCCCAAACGGGTACTGAATGTAGTTTTAGTATTTGTTTTTATTATAGGAATGATTTGGGCTAACTTACGTATACCTGACTGATCAATGAAAATATATATGTCTTTCCATTTATATTTTTATGGTAAATCAAAACTAAGTTACTCAGGTTTAGAAAGAAGTTCGACTCTTATATCTTTCACTTTACCTTCGTTAATCTCTTAAGGAAAGTTTTAGTATTATTATACTAAGAGAGAGAGAGAGAGAGAAAGGTGTGTATTATATTAAACTTTGTTATTTTCTTTAATCTAATTTTTTAATATTATTAAATTAATAACTAATATGTTGATTTTTATAAAAAGTTTTACATTAATTTCTTTTTAAAACATACGTTTATTGATCAATTTTTTAATTTTTTTTATCAAAACTTAATTTTTTTTCTTTGAAAAAACTTTTTTATCATTTTAAGATTGAGTCTAATAATTTTAATTTTTTTAATTAAACACAAATTATTCATAAACTTATATTTATTTATTTGGTATATATTTAGATCACCTGACTCGGGTAAATATCGATTATAACATGTAAAGACGATACATTGAGTTAAATCAAACGTGTGGTGTCGCCTAGGGTGTGATAAAAATAAGATAAAATATAAGTCAGAAAACAATGAACTCTCACCCTAGACAGACACAGTACTGCAAGTATTATAGGACGTATGCAAGTTTTAATGATAAGAAAGTTCGTTCTCAAGGACTTAGTGTGTTATACGAACGGGTAGAAACAACGAGTAAGAAGTAATTAATTAAAAGACAAGAAAATAAATAGAGAATATTCGAAATTACTAAATTAAACTAAAGAAATTAAAGATAGTAAATTAAATACAAAGAAATATGAGATGAGAAGTATAGCTTAGGTTTTGCTAGTATGCACTAATCCTTCTAATTCTTTCTATTAGATCTAGTTAATAAGGGAGATAATTAGCTCTTGTATACTTAGTCAGGATTCTAAATTCCCATACCTTAGACCTTGAGAGCGACTAAGGGGGCTACGGACACACCACGAGGCTGGTTCAAATAGGGTTTACAAGCGCTACCAAGGCCCTAAGCAATCAATTTCCATACATGGTGATAGTGATTAAATCATACCCTAATGACTATCTAGTTAGAATCAGTGTTGTCAGGACTAATATCCACACTAGACGTTATGTGGTGTTTCAATAATTAGACACCCAGCTAAGGTGATCATCTAATTACTATTAAGAAAGCCTAAAGTGATCAGTTCTAGGACAGACAATAAATCAAAACACATAAACAAATATAAAGGTAAGAAGCTAATATCAGATTAAAACATGTAATTCCCAAAGAAACTTAGATAGAAAGAAATTAGAATTCATAGATTATACATGATGCAAAACCCAAGCTATGGGAAGTTTAGTTCATACCTGAAGGAAATAAACTAAAAGAAATAATAAAAGACATCATCTTGCTCTCTACAATAACTTGGAAGAATAAAACCTTAAGAACTAATTACTATGAGGCAAGGATGATTTACAAGTGATATAAGGGTGTATTTATAGGTGTTCAGGAGACCTAATTCGTTTTCTTGAAGGAGAAGGTAAGTAATGGACTCCAAGCCCAACTCAAATTCGTAACCCTAAAACATGAAATCAGGCCCGTTTTTGTTTTGGTCATAGCAACTTCAATACTCATCCGTTTGACGCGTATGAGTACACCAAATTCATCTTCTTGGAAAGATATTCAACTTTGCTCTTGACCGTTTCTCTAAATTCCACACCGATTTTGAGTTATAAGCTGATTTGTGGTCATAGGTGCAGAAATTCAGAATGAAGGCAGCTTTTCCTTTTCCATGTTTTTAGCTTTTGTTTCCTTATCTCCAATTTCCATGCTTATCTCTTTCCATATCTTGTAGTATTTGACTTGGACTCTAATTAATCTCCATAATTATCTTTAAAGCTTCACACTAAATAAATAATTAAACCCAATATGCTCTAAAAATATTATTTTACTAAATCAAGACTCAAAATAGGAAAGTGCACTATTTCTCAAGAAAATCAATTAGAAAGACTTCTAAATCACTAAAAATTATGTCTCATCCTAACATAATTCTATCACAAATGAGGAGACATCAACGAGAAACTAAGTTAAGCCTCATAAGGGTGTGTTTGTTTGCACAAGAGATCAATAAGACTGTTTGTTTTTCTTGACTAATTCAGATTTGAATAGCTCTTAACTAGTCTGTTTCATTAAGATTTCAAACTAAGGTGTCGTTTGATTTTTTTAAATTATAAGTACTTAATACTGAATAACAATTGAATAGAACTTATTTTGTTAAGAGGCAGTGCCTGAATGAATCAGACTTGGTTTGAAATCTTAATGAAACAGACCAGTTAAGAGGTATTCAGATTTCAATTGGTCAGGAAAAACAAACAGTCTTATTGATCCAGTGTCTTAATGAACTAGATTAAGAGCTCATCAAGTGAAAACAAACACCCCCTAGTCTGATTCATTCAGACCCTACCTCTTAACAAATTCAGCTTTTATTCAACATTCAGTACTTATCACTTAAAAAATCAAACGACACTTAAGTTTTGAATTCGATCTCAGTTAAGATTTTAAGGGCCTTGACTCTTCCAATATTTTTAAAAATGAATGTGTTACCGTTTACAAAAATAGGTGCACAAATAAATATTTTAAATTTTTGTGAATTTCATAAGCTAATTTTGATTAAAAAAACCATAAAACACTAATTTTGAAAAACTTGGGGAGAGCTAGGTCCCCAAAAGGCTTAACCTAGTTTCATCCCTAACTTAACTCAATGTCTCGTATATGTAATATATTTGAATCACTTTACTAAGGCAAAATATGATTTCAACATGTAAAGATGATACACTGAGTTAAGTCAAGGGTGAAACTTGGTTAAGCCTTTTGGGACCTATCTCCCCTAAGTTTTTAAAAATTAATGTTTTATGGGATTTTAATTAAAGATCTTTAAAAAAAATTAAAATATTTATTTGGCCTCCTATTTTTTTAAACGATAGAACATTCGTTTTTAAAAAAATTTGGGAAAGTCAAGGCCCCAAAAATCTTAACTGAGATCGAAGTCAAAACTTAGGAGGATTAACTTAGTTCCGCCCTATGCTGTGGATCTCGGTTTTGGGCGCTAGGCGGTCGACCGAGGCCTAGCGCCTAGGCAGGATTACACGGGACCTAGGCGGAATTATATGGTTTTGAATCCCGGTGTGTAATTTTGTATATTTAATAATATATATGTAGTGATTATAGAAATTTTAACTATTTAAGTCATAAAATTTATCTAACAACAATATAGAAAATATAAAAATACTAATAATTGAGTTATAATATCAACTAAAGAATTCTCGAGAATCAGAAAAATAAAAAAATTGTCTATGTGGGCATCTTTTTCCACTAATCGGCGCCTAGACGGCCATTTTTTGCCGGTACCTAGACGTGCTAGGCACCTTTTCCACGGCGACTAAGGCGTTAGGCAAGAAACGCCTGGAATTTTAACTAGGCGTAAGCGGCTGAGGGGGGGGGGGGGGGTTGACGCCTAGGCGGCGCCTAGGCGCGCCTAGGCGGGGAGATCTACAACATAGGTTCCGCCTTTGACTTAACTCAGTGTATCGTCTTTACATGTTGAAATCGAATTTGACTTGATTTAGGTGATTTAAATATATCATAAATAAATAAATTATAAGTATATCTCACATTAAAAAGAAAGTCATAGCTACCTATCAAAAGAAAAAGAGATATATAAAAAAAGATTGAGAAGATTTGGACCGGTAAAGTGGAATTTATTATGTAATCATAATAAAAGGTTTTATTGGGTTATTTGGGGATGCAAATCAAGGCATCAAAATTGGGATGAGTGAGAACATATTCGAGTGAAACTCAAGCTATAGGGCGATTCGTTGATGGAATGTGAGGAGAGAGCGAAAAAACCACTTTTCATTATCCAAATATATCATACCAACCCTTAGCCACGCGAAGGAATGGTGTAGCCTAAGGTGTGATAAAATAATAGATATAATAGATGCAAATAAACACCCTAGGCTAGCACGTTACACACTGCAAGTATCACAAATCATATGCAAGTTTTAATGATAAATAAAGTTCGTTCCTCAGAGACTGCGAAAGTTAGGAGAACTTATGCAAATATCAAGTGCAAATAAGAAAGCTAGAATAATAATGCGCAAGAAATAAAAGACAATAATTTTTGTTTGGTTATTGTAAAAAGAAAATTAACTAAATAAAATAAAGACGGAAACGTAAATAAGAGAGAAAGATAGTATGAGAGTTTAGCTCAAGATATAACAAGTAATCCCCACTAATCTTGTTTATACTAATCATGTAAGGGAGAATTATGTAGAATTGCAATAACCAGGATTCTAAATTCCTCCTAACCCCCTTCCGGGTGGACTTAGGTGGCGACCTCACAATTAACAGGGTACTTAACTAAGGTGCTCCTACGCCACTAGGTTCTTAGATGAGACTTGCCTGCAAATAATGATCGGTGGTTAAATCAAACCCTAATGGCTATCTAGTTAGGCAAGCCCGTCAGGATCACTACCGCACACTAGACGTTTATCTGGTGTTTCAATAATTAGACACCCCTTCCGGGTGACCATCTAACTACTATTAAGGTAATCCTATACGTTGCGCACCGCAAGGTAAACAGACAATAAATCAAAGCACATAAAACATAGAATAAAACACTCATTCATTTAAATATTATAATCCCAAATTAAAATAGATGTAAAACAAGTCTAGGGTTCATACCCATATGCTAAATCTCAAGCTAAAATAAATTAGTTCATACTAGAGAAGGAAAAGAAAACAATTACAAATTTGAATGCTTGTGAAGACATAATTTAATGCTCAGCTCCTTCGGAACTTCTCTTCTCTTGTTGTAAGCTTCCTCTTGGCTTAAGGATTTTCCAAGGATGTATTTCTACTGAATAAATGGGTGTATTTATAGGGTGATTCAAACCCTAATTCGGATTCTTGGAGTAGAGGGAAAATAAGAGGACTCTTTTCCAAATCAATTTCGTTTCCTAAAATATAGAAAAGGTAAGAAAACTATTGTTGTCTTGTTCTGGTCGTAACTTCTTCAATATTGCTCCAATTGACACGTTTTTCATAACGAAACTGATCGTCTCGGAAAGCTCAACATTTTTGCTTTAGGCCATTCTTCCAAAGTCCCATCCGTTTTTGAGTTATGATCACTGTAGTGGATGTAGATGCTGAAATTTAGATTTACTTAACAATTTTTCCTTTCCTATTTTATCTTTTACTTTATTTATATCCAATTTCCATCATTATCTTCTATCCCTTATCTCTTAAAATTGATTTGGCATCTAATTAATTACCATATATCTTTAAAGCTTCACAATTAACAAACAATTAAACCCAATATGCTCTAAAAATAATAAATCATCAAACCAAGACAATAAATAGGAAAATATAAAAATATGAATAAAAATTGATAATTAAATTCCTAAATACACCTAAAATGATGTCTCCTGCGTAGATTAATTCATCACAAATAGGGAGACATCAAGACCCCCAACTCAAAGTTGTATCGTCACGATACAATAAAGATAAAGATCAGTAGGGTAGTCAAATAATAAACAAAGAAGAAGAATAAGGAGGAGGAGAAGAAAAGAACACAATGAATGATCCTAGAGAATGTGTTAAAGCTAAAGAAATAATGCACACGTACACTTAATATACACATAATCAACATTCCATAAATTCAATTCGATATTAACTTCGCAATACCAGACGGAGTGGTTTTCAACTCAGTTCTTGTTAATGGCTATAAGTTGTTCATAGGTCCTAATATAGTATCCAATGGTCCACTCACCTACAACAAAATAGCTCCATTGTTTCTCCACCAAGTAGCTATAAATCCTAAGGTCTTTATGGTTATAACGTGGCTTAGGGACAGTGTGGTATATTTGCATAATGAAAAAAGTGAGCTTTTGGCTCTCTCCTCACAGTACTGCAAGTATTACAGGACGTATGCAAGTTTTAGTTGATAAGTTGAGTTCGTTTTCAGGGACTTAAGTGTGTTAATCACGTGGGTAGAAATAACGAGTAAAAGTAAATAATTAAAAGACAATAAATTAAAGAGAGTAAATTCGAAATTACTAATTAAAACTAAGAAAATAAAGACAATAAAATAAAATACTAAGAATATGAGATGAGAGATATAGCTTAGGTTTTGCTAGTATGCACTAATCCTTTTAATTCTTTCTATTAGATCTAGTTAATAAGGAAGAATATTAGTTCTTGGATACTTAGTTAGGATTCTAAATTCCCATTCCTTAGACCTTGAGAGCGACTAAGGGGGCTACGACACAACCAAGACGTGGTTTCAAATAGGGTTATCAAGTGCTACCAAGGCCCTAAGCAAACACTTCAATCAATTGGTGATATGGTGATTAAAACAAACCCTAATGACTATCTAGTTAGAATCATGTTTTGTCAGAACTAATATCGACACTAGACGTTATGTGGTGGTTCAATAGTTAAACACCCAGCTAAGGTGACCATCTAACTACTATTAAAACAATCCTAAAGTGATCAGTTCTAGGTTAGACAGTAAAGCAAAACACATAAACAAATATAAAGGTAAGTAGCTAATATCAATTTAAAACATGTAATTCCCAAAGAAACTTAGTGCTCGTTTGGAAGTGCTTTTTTGGAGAAGCACTTAAAAGTGCTTTTAGTATTTTAAGAGTTTTTTTGACTTTGAAAAGCACTTTTTTGAAAAGCACCAAATAGGTGCTTTTTAAAAAAAGCACTTAATATAATTTTAGATTTCAAAATTATTTTTAATAATTTTTTTAAATTCTAAATTTTATTCTAAAAGCGTTTTTTTACTCTAAAATAAGCACTTCCAAACGAGCCCTTAGATAGAAGAATTAGAATTCATAGTTTATACATGATGCAAAACCCAAGCTATGGGAAGTTTAGTTCATACCTGATGGAAATAAACTAAAAGAAATTACAAAAGACATCATCTTGCTCTCTACAATAAACTGGAAGAATAAAACCTTAAGAACTAATTACTATGAGGCAAGGATTGCTAGAGTGATTTTACAAGTGATATAAGGGTGTATTTATAGGTGTTTAGAAGACCTAATTCGTTTTCTTGAGGGAGAAGCAAAGTAGTAGACTCCAAGCCCAACTCAAATTCGTATGGAAATAGAGATAAATTCTGCTGGCTTGTTTTGAGCATATCTTCTTCGTTATTGGTCGGTTTTTGCTCCATAATATACCAAAAGAATCCTCAAAGAATTATCTACGTCCCTATGAGAGGAATTTACCAAAATCGGCTTATTTCTTGGAGTAATCACCACTTCTTTAGGCGTGTGCTGCAGAATTCAGATTTAGGCAGCTTTTCCTTTTCCATATTTTTAGCCTTTGTTTCCTTATCTCCAATTACCATGCTAATTTCTTTCCATAAGTTGTAGTATTTGACTTGGACTCTAATTAATCTCCACAATTATCTTTAAAGCTTCACACTAAAATAAACAATTAAACCCAATATGCTCTAAAAAAAAATAATTCACTACATCAAGATTCAAAATAGGAAAGTGCACTAATTCTCAAGAAAATCGACTATTATGACTTCTAAAACACTAAAAATGATGTCTCATCTTAACATAAATCTATCACAAATGAGGAGACATCATGCACCAACAAAAGTCGTCACAACGGTCAAGGAAGTCAGGGTCAACGCCGAAAGGTCAAAGGGAAATACCGTTTCATTAAATGCAAAGAACCGTGCCACGGGTGCATGATGTATAGTCTGTAGTTCTTACGGTGGCCAACGTATAGGATTATCATAGTAGTTAGATGGTCACCCGGAAGGGGTGTCTAATTATTGAAACACCACATAAACGTCTAGTGTGCGGTAATGATCCGGAAGGGCTTGCGTAACTAGATAGTCACTAGGGTTTCAGATTTAACCACCTATCATTGCGCAGGGTCCCCTTATCCAAGTCTAGAAATTGTTAGGTCGAAGGGGGTCAGGAGGAATATAGAATCCTGAGTATTCCATATCACACAACTCTCCCTTACATAAATAGGTTATAACACAAGGGTAGTGGGGATTACTTGCTAGATCTTGAGATAAACTCTCATAATACTTCTTCTCTTTGTAAATTTTCCCGTCTTTATTTTATTTAGTTAATTGTTTAGAGACTTGTAAAACCAAACAAATATTTCAGAGTCTTTTATTTTCAGCGTATTATTTTTTCTCTTTTAACTCAATCAAGATGTGTTTTAGTACATCACAGAGACAATTTGGATTTGAAGTTATTTTTTACTCAATAAGATTTGAATTCAGGAACTCTGGTTATGGAGTCTTCTCAATAAAAATTAACTAAAAATAATAATAAATCACAATACGACAACCTTATACTGATGACTAATGAAAATATAACTCTGATTTTGATTCACTCAAAAAATCTGAAATTGTGTGGAATGCTCATATTTCGACGGATTCAGATGAGTTTAACATATTCATAATGTAATATAAAATATATCAACTAATATCAAAATAAATAAATAAAAAAAATCTAATATTTTTTGAGTAAAATATATAGTCTATTGATATTTTTTATACACGTCTATTGAATGAACATAATTAAAAACTAAATAAAATATATTATGTTATTTTTTTATAAAAAAATACTCAACTTACACTATATATATTTGAACATTCAGTCACAAAGCTAAATAAATTTGTATAGTATAAGATTAAAATATGATTTTTTTTAAAAGGGCAACTCCCAATTAATTACACGGAGAGTGTAAAAATTCTCAATTAATTACAATTTCAACTTAATTCCTACTTAAACACAAAAAAATGGAAGATTACAAAAATACCCATAGGTTATTAATTAATTACTTTAATTATAATAATAATATTTATTTATTTTCATTTTTATTTTTATTTTTTGTAACTTTTTTTTTTCGATTTTTGTTTTCAAATATTTTTTTTCGAATTTTTTTTTCTAAAATTTGTTTTTCAAAAAAAAAATTCCCAAACTTCTTTTCCAATTTTTTTTTAGTGTGTGTGTTCAATGAACACACAATTATATGATTTGTGTGTTGCAAGAATACACAGATTTGGAACAACCAAAATCAAGTTTTTTGTATTCCAGGAATACACAAATTAGAGTTTTATGTGTTCCATGAATACACAAATCTGAGATTTGTGTGTTCCAGGAATACACAATTTTGCGATTTGTGTGTTCAGGATTACACAGAATTGGAACAAACAAAATGAAGTTTACAAATTTGATTTATATGTGTTCCATGAATACACAAATCTTAGATTTGTGTGTTCCAGGAATGCACAAACCTGAGACTTGTGTGTTCTAGGAACGCACAAATCTGAGATTTGTGTGTTCCAGGAATACACAGAATTGGAACAAACAAAATCAAGTTTTGTGTATTCTAGGAATACATAGATTCGATTTTTATGTGTTCTATGAATACACAAATTTGAGATTTGTGTGTTCCATGAAGACACAAATCTTATATTTGTGCGTTCTAAGAATACACAATTCTGAGATTTGTGTGTTCCAAGAATACACATAATTGGAACAAACAAAATCAAGTTTTGTGTAATCTACGAATACATAAATTTGATTTTTATGTGTTCTGTGAATACACAAATTTGAGTGTGTTCTAAGAATACACAATTCTGAGATTTGTTTGTTCTAAGAATACATGTGTTCCAGGAATACACAGAATTAGAATAAACAAAATCAAGTTTGCTGGAACAAACAAAACCCAAAAACATAAACACGCAAAAATAACAAAAAAAGTTTTGGACAAAAAGATAATATATCAAGATAGTTAAAGACGAATAAAAATAGGGTATATGCGATTAATAAATAGAAAAAAACAATTTTGTTAAAAAAGTGAATCCTTTATATCGATTTTATGACTTTGTGTGTTACAGGAACACATAAATCTATATTTGTGTGTTACACATAACCGAAATTTTGATTTTTTTTTAAAAAAAAAAATCGGGAAAAAAATATGAAAAAAATAATTCGAAAAATAAAAATTTGAAAAAAATTTTTTTTATAAAAAATCCGGGATTTTTTTAAAAAAAAGTCGAAAAATAAAATTAAAAAAATTTCGAAAAAAAATTCTGAAAAAAAAAATTTGAAAGAAAAATTTTAAAAAAAATCTTTAAAAAATAAATATTAAAGAAAATAAAAAAACAATAAAAAATAAAAAAATCACATAAGGGTAACATTGTAAGGTAAATATGATAATGTGTTTAATTGAGAATTAAGTTGAAAATTTGTGAATAAGTAGGAAGTAATTTTCTCCTTCCTTTTTTCTGGGAAAGGATAGTGAGGAATTGTAATTAATTGGAAATTATCTCATAGAAGAAAATAGTTTAAGAAAATTAAAATAAAAACAAAACATAAGGTTTTCTATAGAGTTTATTAATTTTTTTAGTTATATAGTCTATTAGAAAAAGAATCAAATGTAGAAAATGTAATTTTTTAAACAAACAAATAGAAACGTTTTTACGTTTAAATAAAAAAAGTAAAATGCAAGAGTTCTCAACAAACGAGCATAAGCGTTTTTCTAACTCAACCAAGTATCAATTCAACTATTTAAAGAACCTATATTTACTTAAACTAACTACATTCATATATATATATACTTAATAAATTAGGGCCCCCCGATCCACTAAGGGCCTTGGGCGGTCACCCTGGTCGCCCGTACCCCGGGCCGGCCCTACCGGCGACAGCGACAACGTGGGCATGGTGTGGTTGTGGTCGTAGGAAGTTTTAGGGAATGGAAAAATAAAAATAAAACTTATTTGAGAATGGGTATTTATCGATGGGACTTAGTCTACCTGTACATGTTCAAATAGTTGTGAATCATCTTCAAAGCATCCATTCCCAACAGTCTGATACCCCCGCATTAAACGATCGTCATGAATGCTCACATCCCCAACGATCAGAAGCTCCCACACTTATGACTGCTATTACAAGAGTTTCATGTTTTATCCATATACGTTTTTTCACTTATTGAAGAGAATCGTGTAGGTTCATGCTAGAAGAGAAAAATGTTTTTGCCTTTATTAAGGATTTCAGGAATCTATTACGGATTTTAGGCCTATTTCGTGTATTAATTTCGGTTATAAAATAGTTGCTAAAATCATGGCGCTTAGACTACAACCATTTATGGAATCTATAGTCTCCCCGACTCAGTCCGCTTTTATTAAAGGTAGAAGTATTCAGGATAATATTCTGATCGGTCAAGATGTGGGTTTATTTCTTAAGAGTAAATGGAGATCGAATAAACATTATGGGGCAGCCAAGATTGACATGACAAAGGCTTATGATCAGGTCAACTGTAAGTTTCTTATGGCAATACTTAAGAATTTGGGTTTTTGTGAGAAATAGAGGGAAATGGTTTATAACTGTATCTCTTCGGTTTCTTACTAAATTAAGGCTAACGGAGATAGATTGGCGAAGTTCAAACCAAAGCAGGGTATTAAACAAGGCAATCCTCTTTCTCCGCTTTTATTTTCTATGCTAACTGCATGCTTAATTGGGTTATTAAACTTTGAATGTCGTGAGGGTAATGTCAGAGGGATATCTCTTGCTAGAGCTGCCCCGAGACTTACTCACCTTCTTTTTGCAGACGATTCTCTATTTTTCTTGGAGATAAATGATAAGGAAATTAATGCTTTTAAATATATCTTAACCAAATACTGCGATGCATTAGGACAAAAGGTGAACTTTAATAAGTCTACTATAATGTTTAGCAAAGGTTTACCTGAAGATAGAGTTATGAACATTGCTAACAAGTTAAATTTTACGCTCACTAATTCCATGGGTAAATACTTAGGCATACCAATGTCTCTCAAAAGATCGAAAATAGAAAATATTAATTACATTTTGGATAGATTCTCGAATAAATCTGCAAGTTGGGCTTTGAAATTATTGTCGGATGGAGGTAAAGAGGTTTTAATTTAAGCTGTTTTACAATCGATGCCAAATTATGCCATGTCCATCTTCGAATTCCCAATTACTTTATGTAAAAAACTTAGTGTCATTGTGGCAAAGTTTTGGTGTAACTCTGGAGATAAAAAAGAGAATTCATTGGGTGAAATGGAAAAATCTGGTGAAAGCAAAAAAAATGGAAGGCATTGGTTTTTGAGATTTCCATAAAATGAACATTTCTCTACTCGGGAAGCAAGCATGGAGAATTTTGCACACTCCGGATTCTCTAGTAGCTAAAGTCCTTAAAGGTATCTATTTCCCTAATTCTGATATATGGAATGCTAAGTTAAAAACTAGAAGATCATGGAGTTGAGAAAGTATATTTAAGGGTCTCTCTTTCATTAAGGAGGAATGTATATGGCAAGTGGGTAACAGTCTCACTATTACCGTTTCGAATGATTTTTGGATCGCAAGAGGATATAAATTGGATAAACCAAAGGAGAGTAGGATCAATAGACTTGCTGAATGTTTTAATTCTAACTTGACAAATTGGAACTTTAATATTCTCAAGGACTTCTGTACGACAAGAGATATAGATAATATTCGGAAGATCCCGATTCTACAATTAGATAAAGAAGATAGAATTATTTGGCCAGACTCGAAAGACGAAGTCTATTCTACTAAATCTAGGTATCATAGATTGGTGCAGAAAGAAGTGGAAAAAGAAGGTGAGGCGTCGGCTATCGGAGAAAACAAGGATAGCGAAATATGGAATATATGGAATTCGAATGTCCCAAAACTTTATGTGGAAGCTGCATAATAATGCAATACCAACTAAATGCAACTTAAAGAAAATGAAATGTAGCGTCAATGACATATGCGAATGGTGTGAAAATGAAGAGGAATCGATATTACACCTATTTATTAAATGCCCTTTCAGTATGGGTGTTTGGGCAAACTCTCAACTTCAGTGGAAAATTGATGAAACCTTCAATGGGTGTAAGTGATTGGATTAAGAATGTTGTCAAGAGTTATGCGAAAAATGGTTGGGACAATAGACTTGTAACTGCAACAATTTTGGCTACGATATGGAATATTTGGAAGGCTAGGATGAGGGGTTTTTTTTGACAAGAAGGCTTGGAATATATTTGAAATTAACAGCAGCACAAAATTACTCTTGAAACATTTATTTACCTCCAATAGTGAAAAAAAGGAGGGAAATGAGATTTTATATGATGAACCCAACAAAGACACTCTTAATCCAAATTTTAGTTATGAAGCAGATCTTGTATGGATGAATGACGCCTCTTTTATTAATAGTTGGGAACCATCCGGGATTACTTCGATTGGTATTAGTAGGGATGGAATCATAAAGCATAAAATCGTCAAAAGAGCTAGAGTCAACTCCGCTACTGAGGGTGAAGCGTGAGCCGTGCTACAGGCCATGATATCTTCCGCATATCTCAGCGTGCAGAGTAGTTCTTTGTACTCTGATAACCTTGAGGTGGTTCAAGGTATTTTGAATGGTGGTGTTTCCAATTGGAGAATCAGACGAATTACTAGTGAAGCACTCAGTTGGCTTAAGAGATTCCCGTTGTGGAAGGTGTTACATATTAAGAGAGATTCTAATCTGATTGCCGATAAGGCTACGAAACTTACTAGGAAGAGTGTGGACATTTCAAGATGTCATGCGATGTCTATTTTAGATTTTTCTAGTTTGGCTGGATATGATAGCTTGTTCTAGATTGTAATTTTTTTTCTTGACAAAAAAAAGAATGGTTTTTAAAGATTCCTTAACTACTATTCTCTCTGTCCAACGCTAAAAGGGTGTCCAATATTGTTTGTCCATTTTACAATATTAAAACACTTTTTTTTCTTCGTATTTATACAATATTACCTCTAATTAAATAGATACACAATGCAATAAATAAGTTTGTGCTATTAAATAAGAGTAAGTTTGTAAAAAAGGGTGTCATTAAATACTTTTTTTAATTTTTGTGCATAAAAATGTGGATAAATAAGTTAGACAAAGAGAGTATATAAGAGTGGTTGAAGTCTTCAACATACAAAATAGAAATACTCTCAAACTTTTCTTCTCTCTAAATTATTTCTGAAGGTTATACTAGAGTAGTGATAGTAATCCGTTTGAGTAAACCGAAAAATATTTTTTTAACGAAATTATGGTAGAGGTTACGTTATTACTCAGATTTTCTCAATTTCTTTGTAAGTTTGGTTGTATGCATATTTATTTTACGTGTAAACTTGTTGAATTTTTTTCCCGTATATAAATATTATTCTTGTGATTATCATTAATCAGCCAATGGTCTTATTTTCACCAACATACGCAACCACCACCGTTTGACTTTTTTGGCCATGCGACAAACCTTTCCGAACCAATTTCATCTTTGATCATAACAAATTCCGTTCACCTTGATGGGAATTAATCCCTACTCGTCGCGAACGATCGGTTAAATCTTTCAAAGTCTCAGTTTTAATGTGTTGACGATCATAGTAAGTAAGATGAGGAATAAGACCTTGTAAGTATTTTTTATGATATTTATCGCCAATGTACGTATTTCTAAGTCGGGTTTCGTTTAGACCTATTTCTCGTGGAGAGTTTTTTGAAAAATAAAAAATTAAGAAGTGAAATGGTAGAAGTGTAAAGGAAAGGTCAGATGAGCGAGTGTAATATGAGACTCATAAAATTAAACTGAGTATAAACGTGAAATTGAAATTATATACAACTAATGATTAATGAATGATAATTAGATAATTTTATCGGTTTTTATATACAGAGTCATCGAAAAATATCTTTTGTATTATAGATTTTTATAATAAATATTAAATTATATATCATAATTTGTACAACAAAAAGATATAAATTTAATGATGAAAAAAGGTTGCAAGTTTCATCAACACCCCCATCAACACTTCCATCCTCCTGGGATGACAGTTAGAAATAATAAGTACATGCTTAAAAGGAAAGAATGCATTCTTCATCGGCTTCTAGAAATGCTTACAGCATTACAAACCCACCCTAGTCAAATATTGAGGTCAGCAACTATATTAGTAATATAATTTCTAAATAAAAGGCTGCTGAGTATTTTTATTGGTAATTAGTCCACTATATTATCTCCGTACCACTTGTAATAAGTTCATTAGAGGTCAATAACAGCAAAGGAATGTCGTAAATAAAGTACTATTAACAAATTATTAATTATATTATCAAGCATATTAGTAGTCAAATTTAAATAATATAAATATATCCAATAACTCATAAGTTGTGTTGTAGCAATGTCATAGATTTCATTCTAAGTAAAATATCTATTTATTTATTATTAGTGGGCATCCCACGAGTCCACGTGCATGGTCCTTTTAGTATATGGTGGGGTGTTTTTCAATTCACATAACAACTTTACAACAAACTAACCTTTCATTCCGTTTCCTAAAGAATTTTACAAGATAGGAACCTAACGTCCGAATAAATATATTAGGGAGAAACTTGGGTAGTCATGGACTACCAAGTTTTGTGTAGTTTTAGTAATAAAATAATACAAAATTGAAGAAAGAGAAACTTGACAATATAAATGCTTTTTCTTTATTCCTATAGTCCTATTACGTACCACATGTATTTTATATTTGTAGGTTATATTTTTTTTTTCTATTTAATCATTTTAGTACTACTTAACCTTATCATACATAATAAATTATTGAAAAAATGTCCATTTAAATTATAATTAGAAAAATCTATGCCTAAAAGAATACATGTTGTTATTTTTCTTAATTAGATTATTCAGTTTCCCATTTAAATCAAAAGTCTATTACCATTTCACTTTCTTATCCTTTTTATTATTAATAATTAAAAATAGAGGTATTTCTTAAAAGAAACCTAATAAAATTATATAATTGCTAAATTAAGCTTTTAATAATTTATTTTATTAAAAAAGCCTAATATTTAAAAATACATAGTAGCTTTTAATAATGGAATTAGTAGTAGGTAGTGGTGGTTGTGGTTGTGGTAGCTGTAATGGTGGTTAAATACATAATAGTGGTGGTGGTAGTGGTAGTGGTACCTTATTATTTGTTTAATATTTAAAAATAAATATTGTATTGAAAATAATATATTTGATAATAAGGGTAGTAAAGGTATAAAAATATAAAGGAGATATTTTTTATAAATAATTATTTTATTAGGCATTTTTTATAAAATAAATTATTAAAGGATTAATTTAACAATTATGTAATTTTATTAGGTTTCTTTTAAGAAATACCTCTATTTTTAATTATTAATAATAAAAAGGATAAGAAAATAAAATGGTAATAGACTTTTGATTTAAATGAGAAACTGAATAATTTAGTTGAGAAAAAATAACATGTATTTTTTGGACATAGACTTTTTTAATCATGATTTAAATGGATATTTTTTTTATAATTTATTATGTATGATAAAGTTAAGTAGTATTAAAATGATTAAATAGAAAAAAAATATGACCTACAAATACAAAATAAAATACATGTGGTACGTAATAGGAATAAAGAAAAAACATTTATATTGTAAAGTTTCTCTCTCTTTAATTTTGTATTATTTTATTATTAAAACTACACAAAACTTGGTAGTCCATGACTACCCAAGTTTCTCCCAATATATTATGCTAGAAAACAATAGAAAATGACTTAGGAAACACTTTTTATCATCTGACTTAATTATGTCTCTTTCTATTCTAATAAATAAAAAAAAATTATATCCTTAAACAGATACTCCTAATCCTTGGGTAATAACTTTTCCTTTTATATTAAAATTATAAAAATCATGAAAACATTACAAAAGTAACATTTACGCCTAATATTGACCCATTCCCTTTTTTTTTTGGGTCCACATGATGATCATGAGGAAGATAATTATGTAAAGGTCATAAATTCAGATGTAAAATAATTTCTTAATAAAAAAAAATTCTATATATTCACATAATCATTCTCTTCATCTTAAATCTTAAAAGATCATTTAATATTTCATACCATAAAGCAAAAGAATAAAAAAAAAAAAAAAATCACAAATCTATTTGAAAAATCTTCACAAAGTGTTTTGAGAAAAGTCCATTCTTCTTGGATCTCTCTTTTTATATCTCTCTCGTTCAACAAAAACAAAAAAAACAACAAAAACTACAAAAACAAAGAATCTGTGTGTTTGTTCTTATGCTTAATCCAAAGCAAGAAAGAGATAAAATAATGAAAATCCCAACAAATTTATGGTTTAAAAACCTTGATTGGAGGGTTTTAGTGTTAATCCTTCCAGCAGTGGTTTTTCTTCTTTACGTTTCTTCATCAGGAGGTTTAGCGTTAAACCCATTTCTAAAATCGTTGTTTCTCAATTTTACCCCTTTACAACCAGTAGTGACGTTAAAGATTCCGTTAACGGAGAAGGAGATGATCGAATGGAAAGAGAAGTTAGATAGGTCAAAAATGGCGGTTTGTTTAGTTGGTGGTGCTAGAAGATTTGAGCTAACTGGTCCTTCAATTATACAAAAAATACTCAAAGTGTATCCTAATGCTGATCTCTTTCTTCATGCTCCTTTGGATTCTAATTCATATAAGTTATCCTTGTTAAAAGATTCTCCAAGGATTGCTTCTGTTAATATTTTTCAACCCAAACATATTCTTGAAACCCCAGAAGAACTTAGAGTCCTCACTGCTCATAATTCTCCTAATGGCATTCAGGTATCAAATTACATCTTTATAATACTCTAATATATATTTTAGATCATCAAATTTTGTCTATATTTGCACGTTGGACACATCAATTTTATTATAATTATAGACTAGGCAATCACGTTTTAGTTAAATTGCAATTAGGTATTATGATTATGCTGAAATTTCACGTTACAAATTGTTTTGCTAAGTGATCGATAGTTGGTCTAGTGGTTAGGTTACTTTGCAGAGACCAAGAGGTCCTGGGATCGAATCTCATTGGTGTCATTTACTTCGAGTACAAAGTGGCTCTCTCATATATTAAAAAAAAAAATTGTTTTGCTAACGTAATTGTAATTATTTGAGTAAATTTCCACAATAAATATTAAACGATGCGGCATAAGCAAGAATAGGCTATTTTTGTCTTTTAGTGATATGATAGGTCATATTTGCATTACATTTATGAGACTATAATTGCTTACATTGGACGTGAATGTGAATAAATACTCTATTTGTCAGGGTTTGGTGCAATACTTTTACCTAGTTGAAGGATGTTTAACAATGATCAAAGAATACCAAGTTGAGAATAATTTTACATATGATTGGATAGTTCGAACCCGGGTCGATGGTTATTGGTCAGCTCCACTTAAACCTGATAACTTTATTCCTGGTCAATACGTGGTCCCACCTGGTTCATCTTACGGTGGATTAAACGATCGTCTCGGAGCAGGTGATTATAACTCATCATTAGTAGCTCTTTCAAGACTTTCGTTAATACCTCAACTTGATAAAGCTGGGTTGTACCAACTCAATTCAGAATCCGCGTTTAAAGCCCAACTCACAACTCAACACGTGTCTTACTTAGAGAAACGGTTACCCTTTTGTATAGTGACGGATCGGAAATATGCATTTCCGCCTACTCATTTTGGTGTCCCTGTGGCGTCAATGTCAAGCCCGGGCCCGTTAAGTGGAACTAAGTGTAGACCTTGTACACCAGTTTGTAAAGGCTCTTGTGTTGGGCCGATAATGAATGGGCTTTCGGAAGGATGGAGTTGGACTGATTGGGCTAATAATACTCTTCAACTTTGTGATGCGCATTCTGATTGGGAACAAGGATGGGAAAATGTGTTTGATGGGCTTGCTGGAAATAAATTAGGTGCTGCTAGAAAGAGGATTCGGGCTTTGAATATGGGCCAATGTGTTACGGATTTTGAGAAAATGAGAAATAAGACGGCCCACTGGAATGCTCCACCTTCGGTTAACATTTGTAAACTTGGGTTAGGAAAATAGATGATAATCTTTTAGGGTCTAAAATACACATTTTATTATATAAAAAGAGAGAAAGAAAGATTAGAATTTTTATAGTAAAGAGTATAGTATGCGATTAATGGAACAATTTGCAGGGATGTATTTGGCTTACGTACGTCCACCTGAATATCATGATAAAAAGTTCATTTTAAGACATCTTAAAAGAGAAGGTTTGTTTAATTTAATGAAAAATTATTTAATATTTTTATATCAAACTACAACATTAAACATTACTACCAGAAAGTTTTGAATTTTGTTAGCATGCCAATCAGATAGATATTATTCGAAAAAATGTTCTCTCTTGCCGAAACTCCTAGGTAAAAACTACCATAACCAAGCAACCACCACAACCATTCGAATAAACTCTTCTATCATTTTAGATCTTTCCCGTTTTCTTTGTATATTAATAAAAAGAATCTTCTAATTTTTTGTTTATAATTCAAAGATTTCTTTTATAAATTGTGATTTTGTGGTTGATTAACGGCATTTTACAGCACAAATTGCTTATCTAGTCTCTCACAAGATGAATTTTTATGAGAACAAGAAAGATGAAGCACAAAATGAGAAATTTTCACTTTCTCCAAACACAAACTCGGTCTATGCTATGTGATGTTTCGTCTTTTGTGATAGAACAATCGTATCACGGGATATCTTTTGGGGCATAAGTAGACCTGAGAGAAGGATTATTCCCTAGTATTTGATGTTTCTGACTTTCTTGTTTCATTTTGGGCTTATTACTATGTTTAGAGTCTTTTTATGCTTTAATCGTTTGTTAAGTGTGTAGTATAAGGTTGACATGAAATCCCACGATGATATGGAGAAGTAAAGAAATCAAATCCATCCCAAAGTCAAGACGTAGATAGAGCAAAATGTCGCTTTAGAAATACTTGAGCGTTCACCGGCAAAGTCATGACGTAACTTGTTTCAATCACTACGAAGAATTGGTTAGAGATTTTGACTTGGTTCCTTTTAATTCAGAAAGAGTTTGAAGTCAGTGTCGCGTGAGATGTGGCAGAAGTCGATTCAGAGTAAAAAAGAAAACGTTATAACGATTCTCCCATGGTGACTCGAACCTGGCCAGCAATAAGTAAAACAGTTTAGGCCTTTTGGACCCCTAAAAAGGGTTCATATGGATCTAAAACGTTTCGGGTCTCCTATAAATACCTCTTATCAACTAGATAACACACAAAATTCATATTAGAGAGAAGCTAAACACGTCTGGAGTTAGAGAGAACAAGCAAGAGGAAAAAGAAGAAGAATTTCATTATTCTTCATTATTCGGACTATGAATCCCTTCAATTAAAACATTAATTTTATTCTATTTTTCATTTTAAGTATAAGTTTCTTACTTTTAATTATTAGTTTTGATTATTTAATTATGAACTAAATCATCGTAGCTTGAAAAAAATGCTTGATGTATGAACCCTAACTTTTAAATTCCTATTTTTATTGTGTTTTGGGATAGTATTATTTAAATGAATTGAGTAAATTGCATTTATTATATATTCATATTTTGTTTTCTTGCCCTTACCAAAGCCAAGTACTGGGTTGAGTATTAGTAAGCTTGACTATCTCCCGGGAGGGAGGTCGATTTATGGAAAATAATATATAATTGTCTAGTGTGCGTTATTGAGCAGATAGGTCTTGACTAATTGGATTGTCAATTTGGTTAGGATTAGCCACGTCTGAAAGTGTTGTAGGGCCATTCGAGAGAGGTCCCTAGCATTTTAGGATAACACCCTATTTACCCGGGAGGATTTAGAGAGATTTTAGAATCCTGACTATTGCTAAATAACCAGTTCACCCTTATACCAATAAACGTGTAAATCCGTAGTTAGTAGAGATTGCTAGAAACTCTCAAGATATCTCATCATCTTAACATTTTTATTTGCATTTTCATTCTCTTAGTTTAATTATAATTAGTTCTATAAATTTGCACTTTAGTCTTCGTAATCGAAAAAACCAAATTATATCTTTTACTTTATGTATTCGCAACTAAACCTTGCTAATCATAAGAATAATTACATTAACTTTGATAGTCCATGTGAACAAAATCCCTTTTACTTACCCCTTTTTATTACTTGTCAACAAACCCCGTACACTTGTGGGTGGTTAAAGTCCTCTAATCTAGGCAAATTATCACACTCACAGGAGCGACAAGTTTTTTGCACCACTGTTGGGGATTATAAAGTTATATTTTGTGTTTAGGTTATTGGTTCAAGTTGTTTTTATTTTATGCTTGGTTTCTTTGTTTTTGTCTCTCACAGATTCTAGGTGTGCAACGAGATATGGAAAAGTTAAATGCTCCAGTGAACGTAGAAGATAATGAAAATAAAGGTGCAGAAGTCCCACTTGGGGCTATGCCTTGGTTCATGCAACCTCATGAGCAACAACCATTCCGCTTGCCACCACTTGGGATTCACCTGTCCGCTACTCAAGCCATGAGATTTAAGACTGACATGGGTATGATCAACCAATTTGCTAGTTATGGTCATTATAGTGGGGATTCCTATGAAGATCCAGTTAGAGCGATGCAAAAATTCATGCAAATCTGTGGTGCATATATCACTCAAAGCATTAATCAAGACCAAGTGCACCTCATTATGTTCACATTCTTTTTAACCGAAGGTGCGAGTGAATGGTATGGCCACTAACCAAATGACTTAATCAACACGTGTGATACATTGCAAACCGCGTACTTCGATAAGTACTATTCATAGATCATAAGATTGGGTGGACAACTTGATTTGGCGGGATTTCGCCAAGAACATGAGAGTCTTTAGGAGCCGCTTGGACCCTAAATTCAATCATGTTTGACGAAATACCTACTCCACGGATATACACCAGAGTTGCAATTGAGCGTGTTATATAGAAGTTTGGATGGGCCCTCCAAGGAGAAGGATGACACTATGTGTGGAGGAGGTTTCATGATGGTAAGCGCGAATCACGCGGTAGGCATAATGGATAGGATCGTGAAAAATGAGATAAGTTGGAACCCTTCTGAAGAACTTGTTCAACAATCACTTAACAAGACCTAGAATTCAAAATATGGTCGCTCCTAGAGTGTGATATAAATCAAGACAAAAGAAGAGGAGTAATTAACCACAAGTGTACGGGTTGTTCGAAGTAATAGATAAGTAAAAACATGATTTCTTCTCCACATGGATTACTAGGTTATGACCAAGTGTTTAATACGAAAAGTATAAATAGTTGCGAGAATAATAAAAATAGATATTTTTTTTGTTTTCAGTTTTAATAGACTAAATGCAAGAATTAAAACATAACTAATCATTAAAGATAAGATTAAAATTAAATTAACTAATAAAAGGGTACTTAGAAATGAGAGATAGCTTGAGTCTTGCTCAATAATCACATAAGTTAATTACTCTAGCGTTCTTATTTAAGGGTAAAAATCTACTTTTATATTAGCTGGGATTCTAAAGGCTTCCTAAATCCCGTCAGGGTAGGTAGGGAGGTATTCTACAGTATTAATGACCTTGTCAGAGTGACCCTAATTTTTTACTGCATAAAACCAAATGATTACATGGCTAGTCAAGACCGTCAGGTTCACTAACGCACACCACGTGCCTATAGTCTAGTTCTGTACTTAAACCCCCCCTTCCGGAAGATCGCCTCGCGACGAATAGCCCAAGATACTAGAACCTTTTACTAATTTACAAGACTAATAATAGTAATCAAAGAACAAAAGCATATTCAATATAATTGGGTTCGACTTTAAATTAAATTGAACACAATCCTAAATTTAAAAGACGTAGATTAAAAACAAGGGGTCATCCTTTTATGCAATTCTCAAGATTAAAATGTTTAGAACATAATTGAATACATAAAACTAATTAAAATAAAATAGCTCATTATATCCAAAACAAAAAAAAACTACAGTTACTCTAAAGGATGAAATGATTTGAGCTTATGTTGAAAAAGAACGGCGTTACCCTTCTTCTCCAACTTCTGCTCCTCGCTTCCAAGCGTTTTAGCTTTTTTGTCTCTTAAAAATAATGTTGTGAACTTATTAATGAGGTAAAATAAAACTTATATAGTTGTATAAAACAAATTAGGCACATATGGTCTTAATTAAGTGATTAAAAGGCCCAAATACGTTTTACTTAATAATAAACTACACTCCATTAGTTCAGTAAATCGGCCATACTTATGCATCGTAAGTCAAAATGCCCTTTTTCCACTTCCCAAATTTCACTGACTTCAAGGCACACAACTTTCATTTGAACCAATAAGTTTGAATCCTCAATGATTAGCCTCGAAAATAGAAATAAGTGACGACTTGACTCGTTCTAAAACTCCTCCACCTTTACCAAAGTGATTTCTTTTTCTCTTTTAACGTTTCTTCTTGGTTTTGGACATAAATATCCATTACTTATCTTCATCTTAGTGCATTCTAGCATCCATACATCTAAGAGCTTCACACTAAACAAACAAATTAACGCACAAAAGCTCTAAAAGTAACAATAAGTCCAAAACAAAGTAACTAAGTGCATTACATCAAATTACAGTGATTAATATATTTACTTAGTCCAATTTAACCCTGAAATGATGTCTCATGGGAAGGTTATTCAATCACAAAACAAGAGACATCAAGACCTCTAACTCAAAGCTTTGTCGTCCCGACAAAGTAAGAACAAATTAGAGGTCTAAGTAACGAAGCAAATGCAGGATTCAGAGAATGGTACCAAAGCAAATATCAAAATAAATATCATATAGTATAAACTAAAATCAATGCACAAATAGATATGTCATACAATTAATCAAACACATAGATAATTTCAATTCCAAATTAACTTCACAATGCCAAAAGGTTACCCTCGATGCTTAGCTTGATATAGTTGTTATATGATGTTCCTCGATCTTAACTTGGTTAGACGCTCCACTTGACTCAATCCCTATTAACTCCATTGTTATTACACTACGTAACTACGAATCACAAGGTCTTTACGGTTATAGCGTAGGCTTACAGACGGTTTGATATGTATATTTGAAATATGTGAGGTGAGCTTTTGGATCTCTCCTCACTAACCATCAACACATTCTCCTAAAGTTTGAGTTTACACTCGAATATGTTCTTACTCAACCAATTTGATGCTTTTTATTAGCATCCCCAAATAGCCTAATAACATATCATGCTGATTTCCAAAACTTTCCGCGTTGCCAGTTACTTTATTTTCATTTTTTTTTAATTTGGAAGATACCCATGACACTCGTTTTGATGTGAGTTGATGTCTATTATTTTCTTCTTTTTTTCTTTTCTCCAAGATACCCATCAAAATTTGCGCAAAATATAAACGCATACAATTCCCACCCAATGTAAATTCCCATGATGAAACCCACCACCCCAAACTTAAGCTCTAGAGACAACAAGTCTCAAGGTTGAGATTCAAGTGGAAAGTCGTATAATTATTGTGGCGATAAAAGAAAGGCTTAAAAGCTTAAAAGTGGGGCGAAGAAGGATATAACATTAATATTTTTCTAGAAAGCTAAAAGTCTCAAGAGGCTAACAAAGAATGCCTCTATCATATCCCTATCTACGTAGTTTCACTCATTTTTCACCTCTTGTTCATAATTAAATGGGTTCTCAACTAGTTTAGATCAAACGTTCTACACACCACTCATTCTTACTAACTTCGAGCTCACTTCTTTTGCATTGTTTGTTAATTTTTCCTATCTACAATCTAGTGTTTTCAATCATGTATTCAAGGTACGTTGTGCACTAACTCTAATGTCTACTATGTAATGTCATCAGTTCACAAAAGTTTACTTTTGGGGACATTAAACAAGCTCTACATCTAAACCATTCCTTAAACTAATTTTTTTGTATTTTGTTATTTTTTCGGAAAGCGTTAGACACATAAATGGGATGAAGACAACGAGTACCCCGCCCCCAACTCAAAGTTGATTCGCGTCCCCACGACTCGAAACTAGCTCGAAAAGAAATAGAGTTTAAGAGTTTACGATAAAATAGATAATATACAGTCTAACGAGAGGGTAAGGGGAACCTTGCAAGAATCGCTCAATTCCCAAGTTAGGAGTTGAACTTCTCGATCTATTATGGTCCCTTGATGATGCGTGTGGAATTTCTCGGGTTTGCGGTATTTCGGAACCAACCGGGTACTCGAATTATGAAGAACTTCCTCGTTTTTTGTGTCACATTCCACTATATTTGTTATAACTTTCTACATAGGCTTTAGGTGAAGTGTCGCTACCGGAATTAGGAAAATCTCGAAAACATATTCAGTTAAGGATCGAGAAAAAGTGAATTCTGAAATTCGAGCAAAAAGTTATATCCCTTCGAAGTTTCTTGAAAAATGCTTCATTAGGCATAATACAGATCTTAGGGTGCAACTTAGTGAATTCTAGCCTAATTTTAGGCTCGATTCTTCTCGCATCTTGTATACTTCCGAACATGAAATTTGGAGATATTTCCTTTGGCTTTCTTTCGGCTCCTGAATCAATGAATTTGGAGATTGTATACGAAACTTAACCCCTTCCCAAAACAGCTCTTCAAAAATTGTCAAGATACATCAGAATTTTCATTTTTTAAACGTTTCCAAGACGTTCATTAGGGCGTCTAACGAGCTTTTTCCTCCGATCTGAAACGACATACAAAAATTAAAATATATATTTTACTCCCGGGAAAATATTTGGCCAAAAATATTATTGTTTAGTCTTCCATTTAATCACCTAAACATGGCTGTGTGCAAAAACTTTTTGTAGAATCTTAAAAAGTAAAATTTGCATTTTTGGTCCATGCAACCTTCCTCTTTGTTTGATTATAACTTTTGCCTTGCCAACCACACTTTTCTAAAGTTTCATCGAACGATCCTTGAATATTAGACCACAAACAAAAAGAATACAGGGTGAAACTTCTTTGAAGTTATTTTCGTGTATAGGATTTTTTTTTCAGTAAACCCATCGAAGAATCAAGTATTATGCAGTGAATACACCAAAGCTACTCTTAGAATTTGAAGAAGCTAATCGAACATATTAATGTCCATCATCATGCTTGGGATCTTCCCTGATCTCATCACCATCATCCTGTTGATAAGAAGTCCACAATGTCAAATTGTTACGAAGAAGTTGCATATTCGACATGCTGTCCTTGTATGATTCTTCACCCAATGTATCTAACTCAGAGATCGCTTCATCAAAAGCCTTATTGGATGAGTTGGAGCCAATTCAGCCACAGTAAGATCCTTTCATCTTCAAGTAGAATACTTTCTATTCAGCAGCTGTAGCAGAAGGACTACTATGAGAATTGAGGAGACGTAAAATTCCGTCACAAATTTTGCTGAGCTCAGCTTTAATCTGTCCATTATATTCCTTAATCGTAGCCACATGATCTTCGTTTCCTCGGCTCTCTTCTTTTTGTTCAATGGATGAGATGATTCATCATGAAAATCTTATAGCACCAATAACATTCTTCTTTTTTCTATCGAGTACTAGATGTACTCTTGAGATTTGCTGCAGAGTGGTTGACATAGATTGGTGATTGGTTTAATAAGTGTGGGACTGAGTCATGATACACAACGGTGATGGACTGGGGTTGGAGGAGCGGCGGTCTTCTGTTGTCCTTGAACGGTGTATGCTTATAGGAACGGTGGAGGGTGTCTAAAGAAGACAAGTTCAGTTATATATTTATTTAATCGGTAGCAACGAGGATCGCGACCCAAAAAGGAAGTGGCATAAAACTAATCTACACATGAGTTTTTACCCTTATTTAGTTTTTGTTTAACGTAGTTAAACTCGATGGTACCTCAAGAATCATTTCTTTCCAACATAGCCTCCCTATAAGTGAATAAGGCTCTTAACATGTACCAAACAGAATTTGCATCCCTTGGCTTTCACTTCTAATAACTTCTAAAAAATAATTCTCGTGATTATAAATGGTCCAATCCAAGAACTGTTGTCCTTACGTGAATTTTTGTGTGGGATCGGGAGCTTTCACTATGACCACGTCAACTATCCCCAAATCTTCCTCTCATATGGGTTTTCTTAAAACCTTCTAAACACATTTCTTGGCCTTTTCCCAATGAGAAAGGTATGAATTCTCTTTAAGATCCGGAGGAGCTTTATTTGGTGGTTTCTTTCTTATCTCTCTCTTCTCCGATCTTAGGGTCGCTACAACCTTGGTTGGATCTTTCTCTACCTATCCAATGGCGTCCAAGAAACAACAATCTCTCGGAGAATCGGGAAATTCATCGCCTTGAACACATTAAACTTTTCCTCCCCGTCTTGCACTCGCATGATTAGCTCACCATTTTCTACATCAATCAAAGTACACCCCGTGGTTAGGAATGGTCTTCCCAAGATGATGGGAACAATCCTATCTGTGTCGTAGACAAGAATAATGAAATTACACGGGAATATAAAGTTACCTACTTTGACGAGCACACCCTCAATCTTTACTTTGTGTTGGGCGATAGTCCTATCTCCTATTTGTATGACCATGGTAGTAGGTTTTGCATCCCCAATCCTCAACTTCTCGAACATTGACCTAGGCACGCGACTAATACTCGCACCTAAGTCACAAAGAGCTCTCCCGATCCACTCTTTACCAATGGATATAAGAATATTGAAACTCTTGGGATCTTCTAACTTCGAAGGCAACTCACTTTGACATATTTCACTACACTCCTCCGGTAAATCAATCATCTCTCCCTCAAAATATTTGCTTAGAGAGAACAAACTTCATGAATTTTAGATATTTCGGCATATTTTGGATGGCTTCCACAAATGGCAAATAAATATGTAGTTTCCTCACCATGTCTATGAACTTCTTGTACTCTTTGTCGTTATTCTTCTTTTGGAAACGTGATGGAAAAAGAGGAGGATGGAGATTATCATTCACAACCAGACCTTTCTTCGTTTTCTCCTTCGTAGCCTTGCTAGACCCCTTAAATACTTCTTTACTCACCTCGTCAACTACATCTTCAACTACAGCCAGTTCTAGTTCTTTTTCAACCACATCCAGTACCTCTTTTGGCTTGATAGTTGTTTCATTTTTCTTAGTGATCGGGAAGGGAAGTGGTGGTAGTAGCTTCCCACTCCTCAGAGAAATTGCCTTACAATCTTCAACCTTTCGAGGAATCTTTGTGTCACTTGGAAGTTATCCTTGTGGACGCTGATTTATCTGTTTTGCCATTGTAAACAATTGATTTTCAAAGATTTTTAATGCAGCTGATAGTTTGTTCAACCTTGCAATGTTAGCTTGTTGATCGTGTTGAATCTTTTGTTAAATGGTGGTGGGGCAATAAGTTTGATAAAATAATGATAATAAAATATAATAATAAAGGACACACACCTACTACTTCCAAGAGAAACTCACTGCAAGTGCACAGATCGTTTGCAAGTTATAGTTAATAAGTAAAGCTAGTTAAAAGTGTAGAAGAGATTAATTGCTAAACTAAAAGATAAAAATAGAGAGATTAATATTTGTAGGGTTTTTAGATAAAGAAATAAAGACAGTACTTAAACTAGTGTAGATAAATAACTAAGAGAATGTAGGAAAGGTATAGCTTAGGTATGCTAGTATGCACTTATCTTTCAAAAAATCTTATTCTAATTATAAGGGTGATTTAAGCTCTTGGGAAGTATAGATATCCAGGATTCAATATTCCTCCTAACCCCCTTCAGGGTGGACTTAGGTGGCAACCTAACAATAACCAGGAGACTTGGGTAAGGGGACCTGCTCAATAATCGGTGGTTAAATCAAACCATAGCGACTATCTAGTTAGGCAAGCCCATTAGGATAACTACCGCGCACTAGATGTTTATGTGGTGTTTCAACAATTGAATCCCCCGTCAGGGTGACAATCCAACTGCTAATAGGCGGTAATCAAGTACGTTGTACACCGCAAGAACTACAAACATTAATTCAAAGTACATAACACAGATTTGTAAATTGTGCCCTTATTACTTTTGACTATGTCTTGATATTTTGATTAGGTGTATGCTACTTTGAACAGACTACCAATGATCATGAATGATTCGGTCTAATGGGGTATGTTTGGGAAAGCAACCTAATCAACGTAAAAGGATCTAAGTGTAAATGGAAGACTAACATTATGTATCAAAGTGTGTGCTTGCGGGTACCGATCATGTATGTCAATTTGGACTATGACATGATAGTGAGACACATGAAGTTATGTTAGTGAACTCTTTTGATCACATACAACGATGTGATATAAATTGAAAGGGTCAGAGTTACTGAAATATGATACAATAAATTATTAGTCTGGGGTACTACAAGATACGTAAGGAATGAGGTTTTATTTGAGCAACTATGTACCCTAATAGGCTATTAGTAATGTATGCTCGTATGCTTGTCGGTCACACGATCTATTTTGTCAAGTATGATGAATTATTCTTAAATGTGTATATGAGAAGATTTGAGAAATATTGATGTATGGTGCATTGATTTGCATGTACCTAAAGGAAATAATTGTAACTCCATCATGTACAAGTGGGAGAATGAAAGAAATAAAAATAATTTTTTATTTCCATGTCACCCATGATGGGAAAGACATGAGCGTACAGGGAAGTTATCTTTGATAACTTCCCACTTAGATGGTGGAGAAAATGGAGAAAATGGGAGAGTGGTTTATTAACAGGCAATAAACCAACTCTCCAGCTCTATAAATAGAGCCTTTCTTTCTCACAAAATCAAAACAACACAGACAACACGGTTCATAAGCGTACAATTCCTTTCTCTCCAAATCAATAACACACAATAGATATTTCTGAGACATTTAGGTGGTGAAAAAAAAGAGTTTAGTTCTAGTAATTAAACTTACGACCAGATAGCAGAAGCGATTCATTCATTCCAATTCAATCAAGTACAAGAAGGCTAAATTCAGGATTCTTCATTCCATTCCGCTGCGTATAAGGTTTGTCTAATAAACCTTCTTGTATCCATTCAAGAGTAACAGCGAATTAATACTAAAAGTCTATCATATTAGTCAATTATTCACCTAAAATGATTTCTCCTAAGGGCATAAAATTTGAACAAAAAGGGATTCATCAGCTAGACGTCTCTACTGCTGGGCTCTTTTTTTTTGGGCAGCTTATCCTTTTCTAAATCAGTTTTATTTCCTTCTAACTCTTGATTTCATTTTGGATTTTCTTTCCTAAAATCATTGACATTGATTTGGCATATAATATATCAATTATACCTAAGAGCTTCACATTAACAAACAAATTATACCAAAAATGCTCTAAAAGTAATAAACCTTCAAATCAAGGCATGAATTAAGAAATTAACAATTAATAGGGAAAAATATCCCTTAACAATGAATATAATGCACCCAAAACGATGTCTCATGAATAGATTAATTTATCACAAATATGGATACATCAAGAACCCCAACTCAAAGTTGTATTGTCCTGATACAATAAAGAATAAGAACATAGGGAAGTTTCTATATATACCTAAGTCAAATAAGCACAATGGAGAAGAAGAATTTAAAGAATAGTCCTAAAGCAACGACTTCGAAAGTTTTATGTAATAATATTGACAAACTAAATTATATATATATATATATATATATATATATATATATATATATATATATATATATATATATATATATACACACACTTATCATACAAAAAATCAACATGATTTAATATCAGGACTAGATTAGCTTTGCAATGCACGAATGATAGGTCTTTCACTTAGTTCATGATGGAGGCTATAGATTGTTCATCGATCCTAAAAAAATCTCCAATAATCCATCTAACTACTCTATATTGGTTCAATCGTTCCTAGATCATATGATTAAGAATCATAAGGTCTTTAAGGTTGTAGTTTTAGGCTTAGGGACGGTATGATCATATATTTGGATAATGTAGAGTGAGCTTTCGATCTCTTCCCACTAGCCATCAACACATCGCCCTAGAACTTGAGTTAATTTAATAAGATGTTCTCAACCAACCCCAATGACTTGGTGTACTAATTAGCATCCCCAATAACCCAATAATAAAGCTTTAAGATGATCACAAAAGAAATTCCTCTTTGCCGGTCCATATCATATAATCTTTTCATATCAATTATTTGCAAGATAGCTATGACTAATTTTTTATGTGAGATGTCATGCTATTTATTTCTCCTATTTTTTCTTTTCAAGAGTTTTTCTTTTACCAGGGAAAAAGGTTACAATATAAACAAATGAATCATCATCAAGAGCACAATTACATAATAAGCTCGAAAATACCCAACCCAATAATTTTTCCCATAATGTGAACCCACAACCCCAAATTCAAGCTCTAAAATGTCTGTCTAAGCATCGCGATTCGAGTGCGGGTCATATGGAATCATAAAATCTAAGGGGTATAACTTATCATGTGGCTAGTAAACGGGCTTTATAAAGGCTAGAGGAGGCTGAGAAGGATATAAATTTAATAAATTTGGACAACAAGCGAAAAGGAAACAAGGTCTTATCTAAGAACCACCTTAATCACTTTCTTAACTATGTAATTTCATTACTTTCTCACCTCTAGCATGTTCTTTAAATGGGTTATCAACTTAGCTCGAATCTCACGGCCTACACACCTTTCAAGGCGCCTAAGATCAAACTTACTTCTACTGCATTGCTTACTAATCTTTTCTTTACTATGAATATGTGTTTTGATGTTCGTTCATACTCTAAGCATTCAAAATAACCAGCTCATTACCTAATATTAGTAACTCACTAAATTTATGCTTTTAATCCAATAAACACATCTACATCAAATTCCATCTATCAATTTTTTCTTCTTTTAAAAAATAGTAAATCACAAAAAATGGAGATGAGGGACAACGAATCCCCACAGCCCCAACTCAAAAATGAGTCGTGTCCCCACGACTCGAAACAGACTCGATAAAAATAAAAAAGTAACACAAATATTGCACATAAATAAATGGTAAGGAGGAAAGAAAACATACTCTTGAGACTTATTGCCTCGCATTATCAACATCCAAGATGGGACTTGGTGGATCTTTCAAGATATCGTGTCTTAACAGCTACAGAAGTATAATAATATGCACTTGATTTGCATTGATTTGTGCCACTTCATCGCTAAGAAGGTATGAACTGCTTCTAATTTATTTGATCTCTCACCTCTTTCTTTCCATGCAAGATCCTCCTTATTCGAACTAGATTCACTCTCACGCGCAATCTCACTTTTTTAGGAATCTTTGCAATTGCTCCTCTCAAAATTGTCTTGATCCAATCATCATCGATGTTGGTGCTAATGTCATACATTAATGAACCGTTCTCACCAAGTTCCATCTTCGTTTTTAGTAGGCTCGTAATTGTTGATGGGTATTTAATGTTGAAAACCTTCATAGGTTAGATCGTTATTCTCATGACCTCATCAAATATTTCCTGCGCTACACCTACTTCCTTTTCTCGCATAGCATAATTAAAAAAAAAGACGAATTTTCTTACTTACTTCCGATGTATGAGTGTTTCCCCAAACATTTGGTGTGATGAAGCTGTGCCATACCTTTGCTACAGGTTGAAGGTGCTTGTAAGCCAAGGGCCCATCAACTTTCCTTTGTGTAATTTCACTAACTCACGACTCAACACATGTTCATAAAGTGGTTTACAATCAAATTTGTTGATATTCTTCACCTCTTCTTGTTTTTTTCATGGACCAACCAATTTCTTGAACTCGAAGTGGGTTCGAATCTCTTCAATTGTGAAAGGAACTAACTTTCCTCTAACTAGAACTCATCCTTTACTATCTTGGCTAAAAAGGCATATATAGAACTTGAAAACAATTTCAATACATAATCTTGAATGCCTTCTCATGAATGTGGTCTATCCTAATTTCTCACCCATCTCTAGAGATCTCTTAAAATCTCCTTCTCCAATTTCTTTTTTGAATACCCTCTCATGAGTAAGTTGTAATTTAGGAAAACTTGTTTTGATGATAGCTAATAAGGCCTTAGAAGCTTCGCTCGTCTCAGGTATAAGAATATCGACTTGGAGAGGTTGTGGTTTTTTTTCATTGATCATAGAAGTATCTTGCTTTTGAGCACTTGAATTCACCATAACCGGTTTCACTCTAATCAGTTGACTCGAATTACCTTTCTTCTTTGCCTAATGTTCACTTGATATCTTCTTAACCTAACCCAATATATTGCTTTGATTCTTCTTCATCTCCCTAACACTAGATAGCTTCTTCGTTCTTTTTGACATCTCTTTTGACCCCAAACTCTAATGTTTGAACACTCTTGAACTACACTTTGATTATAGGTAATTAAGGTTTTATTAATTCTCTGACGTACACCGTCGCGACCCTTCTGACGCGAATGACAAAATGGTTCTTGGACCGGCTAGCCGCTCGTATAGCCGGCATGCCGGTTAGAGTATGGAACTTTTTGACCTTGACCGTTGTGTGGATTGTGGCGACCCTTGGAGAGGGGCCTGTAGGCTGGTCGTGTGACCGGTATGCCGGTTTGCTGTGTGTGACATCGGTTTTTTGCAAACTTTTCCACCCCAAACTCATTTCTTACTTTACACGCACATCAAAAACACTTCTACCTTCCTTATTACTACAATACTTAACCAAAAATACTAATATAACAAAAGCTAATACATAAAAAAATTTAAGGGTTGTCTCCTGGAAAACATTTTTTTATAACGTCTTTTAAAGTTCGACGTGTTATCTCTTATAACTTTTGAGTATGTAGCCTCCCCAACTAAGGGAGAGGCTATGAGCATCTACCAATCAGTATTTTTGACCTCTCTTGGGTCGTATTTTAATCACTTTTGCTGACACAACTTGTGTGACAACAAATGGTCCCATCCACACGTTCTTATAACCTTGTGGCATATTCTCGGGTTTGAGGGCCTACTATGCAACTTCATTGGATACCCTAAACTTACCCATTGGTCTCGTATCCCCAGTTTTTGTGTAGATTTCTTCTTGGAACTTTTCTTTGGTCACAATGTAAATGACAAGGACTGTGGGGGATACCTTCTTTAGTTTATTACCCAAGACATAGAATGCCTCAGATACATTTCTAGCGCGGAGGGTAACTGTTCCTTCTTTGAAGTTTACGATGCTTTGAGTTATGCCCAAGAACTACCTTCCAAGTATGGTTGAAACATATTTATCTGCATCATAATTAAGTATTACAAAGTCAGTAGGGATAGTTAAATTACCTGTTTGGACAAGCATATACTCCACGATTCCTCATGTCTTTGTTATCGAGCTATCCGTGAATTGTAGGTTCACGGAAGCTCTATCCTCCTTCTAGATGCCAAGCCTATCGAACACTGACATTAAATATCTCATATATGTTGCTAGCGCGAAGGGTTACTATTCCCTCTTGGAAGTTTATGATGCTTTGAATTGTGGCCAAGAACGGCCTTCCAAGTATGATTGGAACCTATTTATCTGCATCATAACCAAGTATAACAAAGTCAATGGGGATAGTTAAATTACCTATTTGGACAAGTACATCCTCCATGATTCCCCATGTCTTTGTTATCAAGTTATACGCGAATTGTAATTTCACGGAAGCCTTATCTGCCTTCTCGATGCAAAGCCTATCGAACATTGACTTGCGCATAAGGTTAACACTGAACCCACGATATACATCGCCTTCACCTTGATCTTACCAATGATTTGAATAGGAAGGTTAAAAATTCCAGGATCTTGAAGCTTGAGTGGTAGCTTCTTTTCAAATTTCTTCGAGACTCTCTTAGTATGAGCCACAATCTCGCTCCTGGCTAGTACACTCGCATCTTTTTCTATACTAGCTTCCGTAAATACTTGTTGCAGTGTAAGCATTTTCTTAACAATCTCAAGCACTTAGGCGTTGATTTTCTCTTTTCTACATGCCTCCACTAATGCTTTGAGCGCGATGTTACCTTCTTGATTTGTCATATAAATGGTTGGTGGCATCAATGGAACACTAGGTGGTGATTCCACCTCTTTATCTTTCTCCTCCTTCTCATTTGAGACTTCTACCTCTTTATCGATAGTCTCGCTAGCTTGTAACTCAATAAAAAGTTCTGATCTCTTCTTGTATTTCCTTGAGTAGAAGTCCAAAATCTGATTCTTCCGGGCTAGTCTTGGTTGGTTCTTCAATATTTTCTGGAACCTCCACGGTAATTTTTGCAGCAGGTGGTGATTTCTCACCTTTTTTAGGTTTAAGGAAGATTGTCTTACATGCTTCGAACCCAGCACTGCCATCACCATTTTCTATGGCCTTCACATCGTTTCGTCCTATGGCCAATTGCGGAATATTTTCTACAACTTCTCGAAAGCATTAGTTACTTCGGTAACTTGTGTTGTTAATATCTTCATTGCGGTATTTTGTTCATTGAATTTTTTGTTATACATCTGCATGTTGTCTTGAGTTCAAGTCCAAAAATCTTGCATTGTTTTCTAAAAATCAAATCCAGCCCCTTCTTGTGGATGATCTGGGAAGACTTTCTTAGCTAGATTATCGACATAAGCATCATAGGTTGGTTACGGTGGAGGTGCTAGTTTGTTATATCTTTGGCCCCCTTGATAAGGACCTTGAGATCTCTGCTGGAAATTGTTGTTTTGAGGTCGTGGTTGGTAAGAATTACCATGATTCACGACCCTATTCAGATTAGAATACTGCATGCCCAGATGATTGCGAATACCAAATTGATAATTCCCTAGATTTGATATACCATAAATTGATTCCGGTTTTCCTTCACACTCTTCACATACATGATCATTGATTTCATAACGCGGACACCTTGTTCTTCTTGCACTACTTTCATCTCATCTGGCTTCCGATGGAGGCCTTTCTCCATCGTAAGTGAAATCTACTTTATTTGATTCTCCAATATGGAGATTTTAGTGTCTAAAGAAGTTTCAACACCTAATCATAGCGTGCCCTTGGTATTTGTGATTGGAGCTCGCGAATCTGGCCAACTCCTATTCTATCCATACCTTCTGCAGCTTCTGTAGGATCCATGGACACGAAACCTCCTCTTCCAAGATTATCCGGCCTCAATCTTCCTTTATATTAATACCTTGATTAAACATTGCTAATTGAAGTGCTGGTATGTGACCATGAAGTAGGCATCGTCGCAATTTTAGTTGAAATCTAGTTCGTGCCTCTCCTACACTCTCGTTATTCTCTTGGCGGAAGTATTCAAGTTGCATTTGATCTTTCATTCTCATACTCTTTGGATAATAGGAGTAGAATAACGCAACTTGCAACTCCTCCCATGATGCAATCGACTCGGAACCTTGATTATCCAACCATTCACTAGCACATCCGGTTAAGAAAGACAAAAACATGAAGTAATACAACTGCTTGTGTGTAATTCCCTGGGTAATGTAGGCATCAGATTTCTGCATAAACTTCTGGATAAAGCTTACCAGATCTTGATGTGATGCACCACTGTAGTGTCTAAAGCTAATAACTGACTAAGCATACCCTGATGGGGCTTGAATCTCGCGACTTGGATCACTGGAGGGCGAAGCCCTATTGGTTGTACTCGAAAAGGTGCTCCCAAACCTAGAAGACCTTGTTCGTCTGCGTTGATTATTAGGTGGATTCCTTCCATGTGGTTCTCCTTGGGGGATTATATTTTGTCAATTGTTCACCCCAAGTGGTACGTTATCTGACACTATATTATCAATAACTTCAGCCATTGTTTCCTTCCTTTTCCCCTATTTTTGTCGCTTCGTGTAAGCTAGAAGTATTGCCTTGGGGTCCAAGACCATACACTAACCCTAAGAACCTGCGAGGGACAAAAACAAAAATCAAGGGTAAAACTGAAACAACTACAAACTACTACACTAAAACTAAGCACAAATAAACTAACTAGAAAAATCCCCAGCAGGGGCGGTAAAAAAACTTAGTGGGGAAATAGGTGTGATAAAATTGTGATAATAAAATATAATAATAACGGACACACACCTACTATTACTACTAGAAACTCACTGCAAGTGCACATATCGTTTGCAAGTTATAGTTAATAAGTAAAGTTTGTTTGCAGTGATTTAGTTTGTTAGATCTAATTGTGTTTGGATAAAAGCGTAGAAGAGATTAATTTCTAAACTAAAATATAAAAATAGAGTGATATATATTTCTTGTGTTTGTAGATAAATAAATAAAGACAATACTTAAACTAGGGAAAATATATAACTAAGAGAATGGAGATGAGAGGTATACCTTAGGTCTGCTAGTATGCACTTATCCTTCAAAATATTATTCTAATTACAAGGGTGATTTAAGCTCTTGGGAAGTATAAATAGTCAGGATTCTATATTCCTCCTAGACCCCGTCAGGGTGGACTTAGGTGGCAACTTAACAATTGTCAGGGAACTTGGGTTAGGGGACCCTGCGCAATGATCGGTGGTTAAATCAGACCTTAGCGACTATCTAGTAGGCAAGCCCGTCGAGACAATTTGCCGCACACAAGACGTTTATGTGGTGTTTCAACAGTTTAATCCCCCGGTAAGGTGACAATCCAACTACTAATAGGGTAATCTTATACGTTTTACACCGCAAGAACTACAAACTTTAACTCAAAGCACATAGCGCATATATGTAAATAAATAAGATGATAAATCAATTAACTATCACTTTCCCAAATAGAATAGGATAAATAAATATAATTCAAAGATTAAACATATGCAAATCCAAGCTATGATAAAATTAGTTCATACTAGAAGAAAGAAAACTAAGAAATAGATACATACTGTCAACTTGCTTCTCTGGATGATTCTTAAGTATAATATTGATTAATGGATGAGAAAGGACATTTTCACAAAGGTAATTAGATATATTTATAGGTTTTAGGTCAAAATATTGGAGTGTGGGCCAAGTTATTGAAATCCTAATCCACCCAATTCATTTTCCTAACTTGTAGGACTAGTTGACCTCTTGAGTTTGTAAAATTAATATCTCCTTCGTTACTGAGTCAAATTTAGTGATCCATCCATCAAAATGACCGAAATTCAAAGATATATCTAAATTTAAAGAGGCTCTTTCAAATTCCTAGTCGGTAATCTGTAGTATTCAAAAACTGGAAGTCTCTATAGTGTGAAGAATAACACTATTTATAGGAGAAAAGTAGTCAGTAGAATAGCTGTTACAAATCTTGGTCGAGCTGTGATCAAGGCAACAAATCCGCAAGCAAAAAATCTGGCAAGAGTTACACAAGGGCTGTTACAAAACTTGGGTAAAAGGGTTGACCAACATGGGAAAATGTTTACAAGGTGGGGAGAAAAATCTAGTAGTTACAAAGCCAAAAGCTGGTATAAAAATTTATTTATTTTTATTTTTTTCCTAAGACCCAAGACCCAAGAACCACGACCCGGGCCCGGGCTCGGGCCGAGTGGGTGGTGGTGCGTGCGTGGGCTTACCCATTATCTTTCCATGTGCATGGGTGTTATCTACAAAATTATTACTAAGATTCTGTCTAATAGACTTAGAGATATTATAAACAAAATAGTCTCGCCGACAAAAGCAGCATTTATCAAAGGATGTACTATCCAAGATAATATTATCATTGCACTAGAAATTTCTTTCTTTATGAGCAGAAAAAGGAAAAACAAGAAACATATGGAAGTTATTAAAATAGACATGGCTAAGGCATATGATCAGGTAAGATGGGATTTTTTTCTTCTTATTTTGGATAAATTAGGATTTGATAATACGTGGATCAATTGGATCAAGAATTGTGTTACTACGACATCTTTTAACATTAATCTTAATGGAGAAAGGCTTGACAACTTTAAACCAGGTAGAGGCCTTCGTCAAGGAGACCCTTTATCCCCCTTTCTGTTTTATATTTTAACTGAATCCCTCATTAGTATCATTGACCACTATGTCGATAATGGCCTAATTACAGGAATACGAATTAACCAAAACTGTCCTAGTATTTCTCACTTACTGTTCGCAGATGACTCTTTTTTTTCATTAACCTTGAGCATACGGATATAACTCGCTTTAAAGAATGTCTTGACCTTTACTATCTTGGTTTAGGGCAAAAAGTTAATTTTCATAAATCGGTCATCCTGTTTAGTAAAGAAACCCCTCAAGAGATTAAAGATATAGTAAAAAACTGATCTAAGTATTCAGGTTACAAATAATTTAGGATACTAATTAGGGATCTCATTGTACAACAAAAGATAAAAATTGAGTCACTGGAACGGATAGCAAAAAAGGTTTTCAAAAACATGGAAGGTTGGAAAGCAAAACTGCTATCAGAAGGAGGCAAAGAAGTGTTAATCAAAGCAATTTTACAGGCTATTCCCAATTAATATATGTCTATTTTTTCTTTTCCAATTTCGTTTTGCAACAAACTAATCTCCGCCATTTCTAATTTTTGGTGGAACTCAGGTGAAAAGAACAAGATCCATTGGGTTGCTTGGGAAAAGATCGCGATCAGTAAGCTTTTAGGAGGGCTAGGTTTCAAAGATTTCAAAAAAAATGAATACAGTCTTATTGGCAACACATATTTGGAGATTGATGAATATTCCGGATAACCAACCTACTAAACTATTGAAAGGTATCTACTATAACAAATCTGATATTATGACTTGTGAACTTAAACAAAGTAGGACTTGGAGTTGGGAGAGTTTAATAGAAGGTATGGACTTTATAAAAAAACATGGAATCAAGATAATAGGAAATGGAAGAGATACAAATATATGGAATTAGAAATGGATCGATACAGATTGGAAAATAGATAAAACAGAAGGGGTTACGATAACTAAAGTTAACGATCTTATGAAACAAGGAACTACAAAATGGGACCTAGAAATTTTGGATAACATTTATTGGAACCTATTATCCCATTAATAAAGAAAATTAGATTTACTAATATCAATGAAAGGGACAAATTTGTGTGGCCATACTCGAAAGATGGAACGTTTCATACGAAACATGTTACAAAGTTATAATGGAGGATCAAATAGTCAACAAACCTACAACAGCAGAATCAAAATTAACACATGATTCTCTGATTTGGAAGACAATCTGGAGATCCAACATCCCCACAAAAATAAAATTATTTATATGGAAAATAGCAAACAACGCAATTCCCACTAGAGAGAATTTATTTAGAAGAATATGTGCGGATTCTACTAATTGCCTCTGGTGCAATCACCCCAAAGAGAATGTTGAACACTTACTATTACATTGCAACATGTGCAAAGACATTTGGGCTAGTTCACCCCTTCAAATTAAAATTCGAGACAACTTTGAAGAAAAGTTTGAGGATTGGATTTTAAAGATAATTAAAAGTTTTGTCGAAGGGGGATGGGAGGAAAACGTGGTTAGAGATCTCATCACGATAAATATTTGGAATATCTGGAAAGGGAAGATGAAAGCGGTACACGAAGGTACAAAAGTTTGCGGAACAGGAATCAACCTAGCAACAAAGAAACTAATGCAAGAATCCATGGCATAGATTGGAATAGAAAAGACTACAAGAGTTTCCAAAAACAAAGAGTTGAAGAGGAAGAGACCTCATCAACGGATCTTGTCCCAGAAATTGCTTTTTATTGTGATGCATCTTTTTCAAATAAATGGTATCCCTCGGGAATTGTTGTGGTGGGGGTTAACAAAGACACAAAATCATCTTTCACGTACAACTTCGACTTAGACTGCAACTCAGCGTTAGAGGGTGAAGCATATGCGGTATTGAAGGCCACAGAACTTTGTGCTGAACTTCAGGAAAAAGTGAAAATCATTTACTCAGATAACTTTGAGATTATTCAAGGTACAAAGAAGGTGTCAGCCACATGTTGGAATATCCAACTTATTTTTCGTAAGATTATCCACAAAGTTGGAGAGATTGAGTGCCTGTTTGGAAGTGCTTTTTTGGAAAAGCACTTAAAAGTGCTTCTAGCATTTTAAGAGTTTTTTTAATCCTGAAAAGCACTTTTCTGAGAAGCACCAAATCGGTGCTTCTTGAAAAAAGCACATAAAGTAATTTTAGATTTTAAATTATTTTTAATCTTTTTTTTAAATTTTAATTTTTGTTCTAAAAGCGCTTTTTTACTCTAAAATAAGCACTTCCAAACGAGCCCTGAGCAGGTTTCTTTTCGCCACATCAATCAGAGACTCAACAGCAAAGCGGATAAGATTGCAAAGAAAGCTAGACACGGTACAACATTTCAACGTCAATCGACTTTAAGTCTTTCTAACGTCTCTGCTAGGTTTAGTAAATTAGAAATTGATTGATCGATAGTGTTGTTGGTTTTCGGGGCGTAGGCACCTTCCTTTGTAAAAAAAAAAGGATATGTATTTCTTTATTCATAATATAATATATCCGACCAAGAAAAAGATATACGATAATATCGATAAGATTGCATTACTTTTGGGTATTAGCAAATGTATGCAGAATCAGAAGAGGCTCTATGATGAATTAAAAACAAAATAAGAGAGAGAGGCGCTCCATGTTAGTTTTGCAAAGCGGGAGCATCTTTTCATGTATATTTGGAAGAACTTCTTCCTTCCACATCATATAAACTACAATAAAATCAATTCTACGGTTAATTTACAGATTCATTGACTCTATGGTTTCGTCATAAGTCATCAACCTCTCGAAAAGCTTCATTGTTAATGACGTGTCATTAGTTTTTATCTATGACAATGTTTATGAAGCTTACCTGTCATGTTAGGCTACTAAGTAAGCATCTCTTTGATTTCCAGCTAGATAGATTCAGATGCGTGTTCATTAAAGAATCTAGATCTTCAAGAATAGATTTTATTTACTTAGTCAAGTCTACTTTGCGTGTAGGTTGAACCAATTAATTTTTTTTTTTTGGACAATATAGTGCATAAAGCCAAGAAATAAACAGTCAACCGATTCTCAGTCTTGAAAATTAGAGAGGTAAACAGTGGTGTCCCTCATCCAATCGTGCCCACTGTCTAACATACGTGCAGTATGGTATGTCATCCAATTGAATCGACGCGACAAATGTTTGAAATGTATGTTTCCATACTCTTCCATCATGAGTTTAATCCGCTTGATGAATGATTTGACTTTCTACCACGCTGCTGATAGTGACTTTATACCTTGAATAATTTCAAGGTTGTCCGAGTAGATGATGATTTTTCTCCTCATCTCATTTCTGCACATCTTCGTGGCCTCGTGAACAGCGATAGCTTCCCCTCCCGCTTCTGAGCCGATTGTTACAGTTGTAGAAAATGTCATCTTGTTGCCTGTTTTGTGTCACGTCTGGTAATTTCAGTTCCAGTCTTTTTAGTTCTATTCTTGAAAGAGGCATCACATTCCATAATTGTGTGGGTACCGTTTAGCTCACTAGGTCTCCATGGGTTTGTTGATACTCTGGTTTGTGTTGTTGAGTTTTGGCTTGGCCTTACATCCCAATCAATACCGAAAAGGTCTGTCATACATGCATGAACAGATTTGAAAATATTGTTTGGTTCAAGTTGTGTGTTCTCATGTGTAGCTTTCATTTTTAGTTTCCAAATGTTCGACATTGTTAACATTATTTATGTCATAACCCATTTTTTATCCTATTAATTTCTAATCCTTCATAGGTCTTGGTATACCATTCCCCTATTATATCCGGGAGATTTTCAGGTATTCGAATCTGTAATGCTGATCCATCCCAAATATGTTTACAAAATGAACACGTAAACAAAAGACTTATAACCGTTTACGTTTGTTCTTCGCACAGTTAACACCATTTTTCCGTATCACAATGTCGTTGTTCAAAAAATTTCCTTGTTGGTAGAATGTTTCTGCAAGTCTTCCACGTGAATTCCCGTATTTTGTTCGAGATGTTAGATTTCCATATCTTATTCCAAAGTGAAGAGTCTCTGAGGTGTTCTTTTGTTGATGTATGAACTTCCGCTTGTTCAACTATATCGGAGAGAGTTTGATATCTGGATGTTGTAGTATATTCTCCAGAGTGCGTGAGTGGCCAAGTAAAAATGTTCTGATCTTCTCTGTTTAAGATTGGTAGTTTATAATCTCCCTTTTTACCGGGTGAGGGATTAATGAATCTATAAGTTCCCATTTCCATTCATCCCAATCTGTTTTATTAGTTGGTCTACTGTTCCCAAACATGTGTCAGTAGGTTTAACTTTTATTAAGCTAGTCTGCAACCATTGGTTAGTTCATATGTTAGTACTTTCTCCATTCCATATTTGAAGGAGGCCTTATTTAACCAAAAGATCCTGACCTTCTAAAGTACTTGCCCAGAAAGATGATCTACTCTATCTCAATTTAACCGTAAAAAATCCGTGCTCGGAAAAAAAATACCTTTCAGAACGGTAGCTGCCAGTGATGTCGGGTTCCGGAGTAGTCTCTAAGCTTGTGCTGCAAGTAGAGTTGTGTTCATTTGTTTAAGGTTTCGAGATCCCATTGCGCCCACCACTTTATCCACTGTCATTTTTTCCCAATTTAGCCAGTGAATCTTTCTTTTTTCTAATGAGTTTACCAGAATCTTGCAATAATCGATGTGGTTTTCCTGCAAAAAGTAACCGGAAAGGAAATAATTGACATGGTGTAAGTAGGGATGGCATGTTTGCTTTAATCAATAATTATTTTTCGCCCCCGATAGCAAATCTATAATCAATCCTTGTGCTTTACTAAAAAAATTATCAGTTATCCATGTTAATGTTTCAATTTTTGATCTTTAATGATAAAGTGGGATTCCAAGATATTTACCCAAGTCTGTGGCTTCCTGAATTTGTAACATCTTTGTTGTCTGTTTTCAAATATCCTCCGGAGTATGTTTGCTGAAGAAAATGGCCAATTTATTGAAATTGCTCTTATGTCCTGTGCATTTAAAATAAGTGTTAATACATTCTTGGGAATCCTGAATCTCCTGTCTGTCGAGAGATGGGGAAAAAGTGAGTCATCTGCAAATAGTAGGTGTGATAAGACCGGATAATTTCGCGTAACACAGATACCTTTGATACGTCCTTAACTGACCTTAGTTTCAATAAGAGTAATAAGAGCTTATGTCGTACGAGAAAGAGTGTTTCTTCCATACACCCGATGTATGGAATATATCAAAAAAATGAAATAATTATAACCAGCTTTCCCTTTAAAGTGACTAGATTTTGTGAGGATCTATATATATTTTGCATAAAGTAGCTTTATGACTATGGATTAATTAGGCCCATGTGTATTTTTTCGTTGGTCAATAATTTTTTTATGAGAAATTTTTGTTCGTATATAGTTTTACATTTTTACCCTTTATATGTCATGTTTTTATTCGTTCCAAAGCATGCTTATATTATAGTTATTTTTCAGTTGTAGTGTGTTTTTTCGTTAAAATCTCACCAAGTTTGAAATCCATAGAAAATACACTATATAGCCATGTGTCACAATGTTAGATTTTTTTATTTTATTTATATATTTTCTTCCATTCACACGTGACTTGCACATGAATCCTTCTCTCATCTCACTCTTCACGTCAGATCTTTCACATTTCCATCTCTCTCCACGCTTCTTTCTCTCTCTCCACACCTCTCAAGCTAAATCTCTCACTCACTTAAACCAGAACCACTGGAACTAACGCCACCGTCACTCATGTCACTCTCGTCCATCAACCGAGAAGCTTTCTCACCGCCGCCATCACCATAACTAATGCCACGGTGAACCCCATCACCGTTACTAACATTTTGAGAAACCACACCGCCACAGACGTCCCATGTCTGTGTTGCACGACGAGTATCGTCGTTCTCCGTCTTCACTTTTCTCGTCTCTCACTCAAGGTTTCTCGTCTCTCACGTCGCTCGCCTTTCTCACTCTCACATCATGTCTCAATCTCGATCGAAGAGGAGGAGCTTGCCTTAAAAAAAGGTAACCCTAATCTCTCGTCTAGTTGCTTACGGAAATCGGGCTAGGGTTTTTGTTAAAAACGGTTCATGTAATTTGTTAGTCCGAGGTAATGGGATCTTAAGTTTTCTTGAATAAGGATTTTTATTGCTTTAGGGAATTAGTTATTGTGAGTTTTGTTTTTTTCTTTGATTAGTCAAATATTTTTTGTTAAATTTTGAGTTTTTACTGGATTAGTTAAATTTTTATAGTGAATTTGGGGTAAAGGGTTTGGGGTGTGTACAGAATATAGTGAATAGTGTTTTCAGGAGAATTTTTTTATCAGATTACATAACTGTTAGCTTTAAGATGTAGTTTCATAATTGATATAGTTTGGAATGTTTAGAATGTGAGTAAGAAGTTGATTATATCTTGTCAATATGTTATTTAAGACAATATGTTGATATGTTTTGTTAATTGATTGCAGGTTAAGCCAACAATCAACTTGGGTGATGAGTGGGGTTGACTATTATGTGTAAGTTAAGTTATATATTACTTGATTTTTTTATGTATATATGTAGATATATAATCAATTTTGTTTTCATGTTTGTACTTAGGAACTTAATGGAGATTGAGTTCAGGTGCATTTCCTGACATGACCGTGAATGTGGAGTCTATACGGAGAAGGTACTACAAGTTTGTTGGCCTAACCTTGTTTTTAGTCCCATTTTAATATTCGACAAATCATTCTTTAACTAAAATTATTTTACGGGTTATAAATATTCATGTTTCGATACTTAAAAATGTTTTCTAAAACTCCTAGTAATATATCTTTTTTAGTAAACTCTTTAATATCCTTAAAAACCTTTAACTTGAGCTTTTTTAGTGTATGGGTGTAATACACCGGACCCTCTGCGCGGTACACCGCAGTGACACGAACTACACCACGGACCATGGCTAATCCACAACAAGAAACAAGTGAATTAAGTGAGAGTTCATGCGGTACACCGGACCAACCCCGCGGTGCACCGCAGGTAAGGTTTTTCTGCAGCAAAATGAAGACAAAAGGCATATAACCATTGGGTGTTAATTTATCCGTTAGACACATGGCTTTTGACCGTTGGGGGCTTATTTCAGCTACAAATAAGAGCTCATTGAAGGCACAACTCACACCTTCCATCTACCAATCTTAAGAGCTATTATTGTTATCATTCAAGAAGGTTTTCAAAGAGCATTCAAGTCATATCTACACATTCAAGCTACATAGTTATATCTACTCATATAGGAGTCTGGCTACAAACATTGTATCACCACTTGAACACTTTTCTTTCCTCTTAGTTCTTACCCTGGTATTAGATTAAGAGAGTATTGTGAGTATAGTTAGTATACTTGGTTCCTTGTGTGTTGTGATAACACAAGTGGTTTGCGTCAAGGTTGTGAAGTGGTTGTAAAGGGTTTGTAATCTCACCCGGGTTGAAGAGATACGAAGATTATATTGAGAATCTTGCAAATACTAAGGGGGACTCCTTAGGTAGTGGATGTAGGGAAACCGAACCACTATATATCGTTGTGTATGTTTCTATCCCTACACTATTTATTTTCTGCACTCTATATGCTTGATAAAATGCTTACATGAATAGTTTACTTATATTGTCTCTTAGTATTATCTAGTTTATAACTATCTAGTTTACTAAAGCAATATGATTTAAATTAGCCTTTAATTTTATTTACTTGAAATAAAATTAGCCGATTAATTTCCATAGTCCTATCTAGTTACTAAAGCAATAGGATTTAAATGCACGTGATAAGTAAATGATAAAGGGAAGAGATTACGTGAGGAATTATAGTGGTTCAGTTTCCCTACATTCACTACATAGGGTCATCCCCGTAAGACTTTCAACCTTCTTTACTAATATCCTTTATAACTCTTAAGTTTGAGATATAAACTGTTCTCAATGAGGTATTTACAAAAACCTAAAAATTCCTAAGATTTTTTCCAATTAAGTTACAAATCGATGAGACTTTTAGTGGTAAAGTCACAACCCGATAGAATTTTACAAGATTTAGTCTTAACATATGAAACCCCCTTTTCTATAATAGAGAAAGATTAATACGCTATAGGTTAGACAGGTGAAATTACAACCAAATGCATATATGCTTTGATGATATAATATTACAATATTGAATATGGACTCCTTGAAGAGTTGATATAAAATGAAGCTTGAAGTTGATATCCTTTGTTGAGTAAATATGGATACGATGTATGGACTATGATGATATCCTGGGTGAGTAAAATATGTCACATGATTGCACCAAGCTTAATTTGAGGATCTAAAATTGATAAACAAGTTTGGGGGTTCTTTCTTAATGTGTATGATAGTATGATATTGAATTTGAGCTACAAGAGATGAGAAATGTGATGCAAGGAAGCCTTCTATATATAGTATGACTATATAAGAAGAATCACATAATCCCTAAAAGAATATCGTACCGTTGTGTATAAAATGGATAACCATTTTGTTCGCAACGACTATTTTCCATGTGACGTCCTTTGTTCAACGCATACAATAATCAGATGTTCTTAAAATAATCTCACTGAAGTTAAAGTGTTATACCATTTTCCTTCAAAAAAAATGTAATACCATGTTGAACAGGGAAGCCGACCTGAAAGGATTGCGAGATTGCCGATTCTTTCTAACTCTTTCTTGTTCTTCCGTTAAAATTTTATACCGATTTCTAGCATAAAATGGTTGCCCGTTTTGGACCAAGATGACGTTTTAGGGTTGCCAATTTTTGGCTGAAATGACACTCAGCTGATGTACCATTTGATAGATCAAATCAAAATATTTTCTTCAAAGAGTTGTACAAAATGAAATAACACGGTGAATTTGAGTACAAATCAAGAGCAAAATTCAACACACAAAGATATATCAAGAAATGTGTGTATAACATATCACGTGAGAGATAGAACAAAAAGGGTCATGATAATATTTTTAAGTAATGAGCTACTACAACATGAAAGATGAACTACTGGCAATAGAGAAAGATTGTAATTCATCTTGTATACCAAGAATCAACCCTCAATGAGTGTGATTAAGAAGGAGTTCTCAACAAAGTAGATAAAAAGGAAGTTCAGGAACTAGGGTTAACAAAAGCTCCATGGCCTGATGGCTATACTGGAATATTTTACAAAACATATTGGGATACTGTTAAATTAGATATTATGCACATTATAAATGATTTCTGGTTATTTATGGCGGTTTGGAGCCTTTGAATCAATCTTTCTCATTCTAAAAATTCAAAAACCTTCTACAGTGTCTAATTATAGGCTTATAAGTTGTATAAATTTATTATTAAAAATTATCTCTAGAATTTTGGTCAACAGGTTAAAACCTTTGATGCTTGTATTAGTAGATGATAATCAAATGGGTTTCATACCTGGTAGGAATATACAAGATAATATACTAATATCACATCAACTTATCACTTTCATAAAGAGAAAAAAAGATACCGAAAAAATACGTTGCTATTAAAGCATATATGGAAAAGGCTTATGCGTATCTAGAATGAGATTTATTATAAACTATTAAGTAAAATGGGTTTTCACCATAAATGGGTGGATAGAATTATGAATTGTGTAACTATAGTTACATATGATATACATATAAATGGGAAAGATCATGAAATTAAGAAACCATCAAGAGGAATAAGGTACGGGGACCCTTTGTCCCCTTTCATGTTTTGTCTTATGTCTCAAACACTCAACCTTTTGGTTCTGGATAAAGTAAATAATAATTTATTGGAAGACTTTAAAATTGGTAAGAATTGTTCAACCATCACCCATTTTCTCTTCGCAGTTTATAACATCTTCTTACTTAAATACAATTATCAAGATATTGAAACTATAATGGAACAATATAGTAAAGCAACTGGGTTGTATCTTAATAAAGAAAAATGTGGTATTATATATAGTCCTAACACCTAGTCATATTAAATATATCATGACTTCTAGACTTCAAATAAAACAGGTTAAATCGTTGGGGTCCTACTTAGGACTACCAACGGATTGGAGTAGACATAAATGTAAAGATCTTGAATGGTTAGTTATAAGAATCTTGAAATAGAGAATTGGAAAACGATTTTTCTATATAAAAGTGGGAAAGAGATTCTCATTAAATCTGTTATACAAAGTCATCCTAATTACATAATGTCTTCTTTTCTGATCCCAAAAAATCTATTATTAGAATTATATCTCGGCTTTGATGGGATAATAACAATAATAATAAGATTCATTTTGAAAGTTGGATTCTCTATTCTCATCCAAATTGTTGGGTGGTTTAGGCTTTAGAGATATAAACCTGATGAACTTAGCTTTATTGGGTAAACTAGCTTGGTATGTGCTTAATAATCCTGAATCATTACTTGACAAATTATTAAAAGGTAAATATTATCCGAGTAATGATTTTTTAGAAGCCAAAGTTGGCTATTCTCCAGCTTTTGGTTGGAAAGGTATTCTAGATGGTAGAAAGGTTTTTAAAATGATATAAAATAGGAACTGGGAAAGGATCTACAAATAAATGCTCAAAATGGTAAGTGAATTAATAATATTAAAGATGTTATTAAACTAAAAGATAATAATATAATGTTAGTGATAGAATTCTTTCAAACAAATAATAAGAATTGGAATATGAGTTATGTGAATTCTAAATACAGTCAAGAGACAGCTAAGATTATTTCTTGTATGCCTATCTGCTGTCACCTGGTGTGTTATAAAATAACACCCTTAAAAAGGTAAGACACTTATCGCAAGTATATGGGTCGTCCAAGTAATATCCGGTAAACGGGATTTCGATCTCAGGGTCGGAATGGATATGACTTTAAATGTTATGCAATAAGTGAGGATAGTTGTTTATATGATACAAAAATTAAATGGATAAATATTTTTTGGGTTTTTGTTTAAGGACTAAAAGTGCAAATAATGTAAAATACTAAATTAACTAATTCAAATAAATGAGACGCAAGTAAAATAAATGAGTAGACGCAAGAATGAGAAGTAGTAGTTGAGTCTCTTAGGGTTTCACCTAACCCTATTTAATCAATGCTTTCGTTTAAGGGTTGAATCGGGATTTGGTATTAGTTGGGATTCTAGTTTCTCCTAACCCCCGTCAGGGTGGACTTAGGAGCTATCCTAGGGTATTACAAACCCCGTCAGGGTGATTATAAGCTACCTTTGAATGATCAAGTATTCTACCCAATTGGCTATAAGGTTAATCAAGCATGTCTGGGTCAATGACTTATACCTTACTTCTATTATCTAGTTCTGTAATTAAACCCCCCGTCAAGGTGATCATTACGCCACTATAATGAATAGATTAGTTACTAATTCGTATTTTTGATTCATGACTTCAAGGAAAGTAAAAATAAATTCAAGATAATATTCAACACTAAATTACCCAAGTCAAATTAAATCTTTAAATCCCAAATTTAAAAACATTAATCAAACAAATTGGGGCTCAACCCATTGAAGCGGTTCTCAAGTACAAATGAATTTAGTTCATAACGGAATTAAAAACTAAATAAATAAAATTATATGAACTCATATTCGATTACGGAAATAAAAGATAGAACCTAATTAAAGGGTTGAATTAACTGTTGATGGAAGAATTGCTTCTCCATCTTCAGTTTCTTCTCTCCTCTTGCTTCTGACTTTCTCTCTGGCGTTTATGACTTGTGTAAATTGAGTTGTGTGTAAAATAAAATTCAAAAGATCTATTTATAAGCTGAATATCAGACTTGGGCCTTACTTAAGTGAATTAGTGAAATATTAAATGGCCCAAGTCTAATCTTTTATTTAAAATCCCGTAACTGGTGTGCAGCCCTTGGTATAACGGCTGTAACTTTCTCAAATCAACTCAAAATTGACCCGTTCAAGTTTCTAAATCTTCATAACTCAATAAGGAGTAAATCCTATTCACGGCTCAACGGCTGAATTTACGTCTAAGTAGCTCAAAATCAGCAATTAATGCAAGCCTTCTAGATTTGCATCTTTCCTAATCAATTCTTCGTGATATATTTTCTCGCCTTTGACTTCTCCACTCGATCTAAGACTTTAATTACCGATTCCTCTCCTTGCATTGGTGCTCCCTAGCATCCATGGACCTACAAACCTTGCACTAAAAACAACCATTTAACGTGCAAAAGCTTTAAAAATAAAATATAATAAATTCCAAGGAGAGAAAATGAAATATAGCAAAATAAACCTAAAAGTCTATCAAATAAGTCGATTATTCACCTAAAACGATGTCTCCTAAGGGCATATAATTAGACCAAAAAGGGAGACATCACGACCCCAAACTCAAACCTTTGTCGTCCCGACAAAGTAAAATAAAAACAAGGGCCTTAGGTGAAACGCAAAAATGTAGAGTCTCGCAAATACACCCAAAGCACAACTCAAAATAAATCTCATACTGTATGACTTAGGAATTAATATACACATACACTTATCATGCAAATTTAAACACAAATAATGTCAATCTTAAAATTAATTTCACAATGCTAGAAGGATACGCTTGTACTTATCTCAATATGATGGCTATAAGGTGTTCATTGATCTTTACTCGCTTTGAACACTCCACTTAGTGTACTCTCTATAAACTCACTATTCACCTAAGAATCACGAGGACTTTTCAGTTTTAGCGTAGGCTTAGGGATGGTGTGGTATGTATATTGGGTAAAATTGAGGCGAGCTTTTGGTTCTCTCCTCACTTACCATCAACAACTGTCCAAGACCTTGAGTTTACACTCGAATATTGTTCTCACTCACCCATTTGACGCACTAATTTCGCGTCTCCAAGTTAACCCAATACAAACTAAGATGATTTCAAGAAATTTCCACTTTGTCGGTTATTTTATTCTTTTTATTTTTCTTTTTCATTTCTTTTCTCGTTTTTGTTTGTACACCGACAACTGGGTTCCCGGTTAGTGATGACCGGGTTCCCGTTTGTCTTCTGTATTGACAACTTTTTCATTTTTTTAAATCCCGACAAAGGTTTACAAATAATACATTGTCATTATTTGTGCCTCAATACAAACACATATAATTCACTCCCAATGTAACTTCCCATTGATGGAACCCACCACCCCAAACTCAAGCTCGAGACAAGTCTCAGGATCGTGATTCAAGTGCGGGTCATATGGTAATGCCTAATAATAAGGGGATATGGGCTTATATCGTGGCGACAAAAGAAAAGTCTTTATGGCTTAAAATTGGGCTACGAAGGATATAAGTAGTTCGTGGGGATAGAAGGCCAAAAAGTCTCAAATGACTAACAAAGAACTGCCTCTATCATTTTCCTAGTTACATAGCTTGTCTCTATTTCATACCTAAGTGGGTTATCTACTATTTCAAATCTTACGTTCTACAAACCAAACATTTTCCTTAAGTACAAGTTTACTTCTTTTGCATTGTTAATTAATTTTTCCTATCAATTACCTATGTTTGAATGCAATTAAAGTGGGTTTTATACTAACTCCTAAATTCCACTATTTACTATCATATATTTATCAAAAGAATGCTTAATGGGGACATTTAAAATCTTCTACAGTCAAACGCAACCCTCAATTAATTTTATTGAAAGCAAATAAAACACATATCACATAAAATTGGGATGAGGCAACGAACCACACCCCAAACTCAAAATTGATTTGTGTCCCCACGTCTCGAAAAGACTCAATAAAGCAACTAAACTAATATACACTACTAAATGAGAAAAGGATAGGAAAACATATCTGGATCGTCACTAGGCCGATTACGTGTAGTCTCAGGTTGAGATTTTGAATACTTCTTTATCAAGCTCGAACACTTTTGTGACATTTCCCAAGTCTTCATCTTTTCCTAGCCCTCTAAATCATCATCTCTTTTACGTAAATCTTCCCTCAATATCCAATTTTCTTTCCTCTTCATGTTCTTCGTGCCTTTTCCAACCTTCATGGTTATCTCGGATTACGCCAAACTCAAAGCTTCAAGGCCGCTCAAAGGTTTTGGATGAAATTTGTAATTTTGGTGTTCTTGAAGGTGTATGGATATTAATTATGATTTGTTTAGAGCTGGGTCATCAATATGAAGGTTGGGAAAGGTTTAATGGATAAAATTTAAGCTTTGGTGAAGAAAACGATTTGCATAAAAATGTGAATTCTTTAGTGTTTTGGGAAGATTTATGATATGATTGTGTGTTTGGATGATGTTTAGAGAAATGGATTGATGATATTTTGGTGTATTTATGATGGAATTTGAGTGTTTTTGGAGCTTGGATTCGTCATTAATGGTGTTTCATGTGTGGGAGGCTAAAGCAAAAGGGAAAATAAGGCTATCTTAAGGTTTTGGTCAATATTTGCCGATGGAAACTGAGCGCCCGTTTATGAAAACCGGGTACCCGATTTTTTTTCCAGACATAAGAATTACCTTGCGTCTCCACCGTGGAGGTCAGCGAATTAGCTTCAGAAACCGGGTTCCCGATTAGCTAGCAACCGGGTTCCCGGTTGTCGTCGACGAGCGCGAACCCAGACAAGTGACCTGCGTCTCCACCCCACAGGTCAGAGAATTTGGGACCTATAGCTCTTGAAACCGGGTTCCCGGGTTGCTCCTATTTTGCAACCCATTTTTCTTTGTTTTTCGACCTTTGAACCCCAAACTCATGACCTTTGTACTCCTGAAATAATCAGGACAACCAACCTTTCTAATTTCTTAAAAATAAACACTAAATAAATAAAATTTACTTTTATTCAAACTAATAATTTAAAAGACATGAAAGAAATAAACTAATATACAATTGAAATGGCTTTTGTTTAATGTCGTTAAGCTCGACGGGTTACCTCTTGCATCACTCCTTAACATAACCTCCCCAGCAGTGAGTGAGGTTGTCAACATTTGCTACTCAAAATTTGCATCCCCTGTCTTTTATTCCAACTAATTTATCTGAGATAACCTTTGTGACCATGAATGGTCCTAGCCAAGAACTTTTGGATTCACGCGCCTTTGGAGGAGGGTCAGGCTTTTTCATTGCGACTTCTTCGCCCACTCTGAACTTCTTTTTCTTTATTTCTCTATTAGGTTCTTTTGGATCCTTCGTGGCATGTGCCTTATTTTTCTTCTTTGCATGATTAGGATGTGGACTTCCCATAGGATATGGAGGAGCTTTATTCGGTGGTTTCTTTATTATCTCTCTTTCTTCCATTCCCAAGGTTTCTACAACCTCAGTTGTCTCTTTTTCTACCTATCCAATTACATCTAACCGTAAACAATCCTCCTTGGAATCCGGAAACTTCATTGGCCTAAACACGTTGAACTGGATCTCCTCGTATTGGATGTGCATAATCATTTCTCCATTTTCTACATCAATCAAATTACACCCTGTGGCTAGGAATGGTCATCCCAAAATAATGGGGATGTTCCTATCCGCTTCGTAATCAAGTATAACAAAATCAACGGAAAAAATTAATGTACCTGCCTTGACAAGGACATCTTCTATTCGTCCCTCTGGATATACAAGGGATCTGTCAGCAATCTGCAAGACCATAGAGGTCGGTCTTACATTCCCTATCTTTAACTTCTCAAAAATTGATCTAGGCATAAGATTAATACTCGCACCCAAATCACATAAAGCTCTCCCTTGCCACTCATCACCAATAGAAATAGGAATAATAAAACTCCCAGGATAAAGTAATTTAGGTGGCAACTTACTCTGGCATATTGCAATACATTCTTCAGGAAGACCTATCATTTCATTCTGAAGATACTGGAGTTTGTTGGTGATAGCTCTTTTCAGGAATTTCAAATATTTTGGTACCCTTTGATAGTCTCTAAGAAAGGTATATTATTGTTGAGCTTACTCACCATATTCACGAATCTTTCATATTCAGCCGTATCTCCTTTCTTCTGACCTCTGGAAGGGAATGGTGGAGGAGGACGGTTCACTTCCACCACAACATCTTTCTTCTTTGTCTTCTCCAAAATTTTCTCAACTTCCACCTCTTCTACTTCTGGCTCACTTTCTTTCTCCACCACATCTTCTACCCTTTTCGTTTTTTCAGTTGTTTCTTTTTCTTTCATAACGGGAAAAGGTGGTGGTGGTAGCTTCTTACCACTTCTGAGCGAGATAGTGTTACATTCCTCCCTTTGTTTATGAGTTTCTGTGTCACTTGGGAGTTGGACTTGGCCTCTAACAGTCAAAGTATTGGCGATCTTTGATATTTGACTCTCTAAGATTTTCAACGAAGCGGTATGTGAGTTTAAAGTTTCTTCTATCTTATTCTCTTTAATGGTTGTGGTGCTCATAAATCTAGATAACTGATCTTCAAGTTGGGTTGACTTACTTTGGGAAGATGATATGTACTGTGTCAAGGTAAGAGCTAAATCAGTTGTGGTGATTGCACCTTCTTGAGGTCGAGCAATAAGTGCCTTTTGAGTTAACGTATCGGAATAAGCTTCATGATCGACTCTAGGTTGATTTCCCTGGTGTTGGTTTTACGACTTAAACTGATAATTGTTCCCTTGGGGCCTTGGTTGATAATTTCTTGGATTGGCAACCCCTTTTGGATTCGAATATTGAAAGCCTGGATAATTCCTATGTTGATTGCCATACCCTTGACCACCTGAATAATTATTACCTCGATTATTGACGAAACACACAGATTCTGGGTTATTAGCACATGTTTCCCAACTATGGTCAACTGCCCCCACAACTAAGATATATCGCTGGTTCTTGTACCACATACACAATAGCTTGCTTACTTGACATAAATAGTTGTTTTAATTTATCTCAAGTGTGGCAATCTTAGAATTTAAAGTTGTTTCCGCGTCTACATTCAAAGTACCTTTTTCTGAAACTCTAACTAATGATCTCGAAGGTTTCCAACTCATTTCATTCTTCACAATTCTATCAATAATAGCTAAAGCGTGATTAGTTGTGACCATCATGAGGCCACCTTGACACATAGTATCGACTTTCTCTTTTGAAGCTTCATCTAAGCTTCGATAAAATATTCCAAGCTGTAATTCAAGTGAGTGCCCATGTAATGGGAATTTTCGTAGCAAAGATTGAAAACGAGTCCAAGTAACTCCTACAGTTTCTCCCCGTTCTTGACGGAAACTAGCAACATCTAATTGCTCACTAAGTTTAACACTTTAAGGATAATACTTGTCGAAAAATGCAGTCTGAAGTTCATCCCATGTTAAGATTTCACCGTGTTGTTGCTGATCATACCATTCACTCGCTCCTCTTGTAAGGAAGAACGGGAACATTTGAAATCACATTTGTTCTTGGGTTACTCCAGGAGTGACATATGCATCACAGATTTGCATAAATTTGTGCATGGCTCGAATAGGATCTTTAGAGCTGCACCACTGTACTGACCAATATTGATAAACTATTAATCCTACCGCGTCTGGTCTGAATCGGATTCCTTGAATTGCGGGTGGACAAAGTCCTAGAGGTGGCAGACGAAAAGGTCAATATTCGTTAGGTTGGGCGAATCGCGGAACATCATCTTGAATTTCTACACCATTATTGTTGAGCGATAGTTGACCCCCCAGAGGAGTTTGGAATTAGGCGTTTTGATTTCCTATCGGTGGATCTGGCACAACTGGTGGCACTATTGGGTTACCATGTTCATCTAACTGAATTCCGGTATCTTGACCATTATGAATGTTTAGATCTTCCATTTCTCTTTCTTTCTTTTCTTTTTCTCTTGCCTCTTTCTCTCTCTCTCTCTCTCTCTCTCTCTCTCTCTCTCTCTCTCTCTCTCTCTCTCTCTCTCTCTCTCTCTCTCTCTCTCTCTCTCTCTCTCTCTCTCTCTTGTTTTTATCTCCAAAAAACCTCTCGGGGTTAGAGAACATACACCAACCTGTAAAACCTGAGAAGAGACAAAACAACGAAAATCATAAAACCGAAAAATAAAATAAAAACAACAACTAAATCACTTATAGATAACACCGTGGTCACACGCTAGCTTCCCCAGCAACGGCACCAAAAACATGGTGTCTCCTGGTGTGTTATAAAATAACACCCCTAAAAAGGTAAGACACGTACCGCAAGTGTACGTGCCGTCCAAGTAATATCCAGTAAACGGGATTTCGATCTCAGGGACAGAATGGATTTGACTTTAAATGTTATGCAATAAGTGAGGATATTTGTTTATATGATAGGAAAATTAAATGGGTAAATATCTGTTGGTTTTTTGTTTAAGGACTAAAGTGCATGTAAAATACTAAATTAACTAATGCAAATAAATGAGACGCATATAAAATAAAATGAGTAGACGCAAGAATGAGAAGTAGTACTTGAGTCTCGCAAGGGTTTCACCTAAACCTATTTCATCAATGATTTCGTTTAAGGGTTGAATCGGGATTTGGTATTAGTCGGGATTCTAGTTTCTCCTAACCCCTGTCAAGGTGGAGTTAGGAGCTATCATAGGGTATTACAAACCCCGTAAGGGTGATTATAAGCTACCTTTGAATGTTCAAGTATTCTACCCAATTGGCTATAAGGTTAATCATGCCAGTCAGTGTCAATAACTTATACCTTACGTCTATTACCTAGTTCTTAAATTAAACCCCCCCATCAAGGTGCTCATTACGCCGCTATAATGAATAGCTTAATTACTAATTCATACTCCCTCCATTCCTTAATATATGACGTTTTAGAGTTTTTCACATATATTAAGGTACCTAAAAAGTAGGCAAAGTTTAGTTAAAAATTACTAAGATATCCCTACTTTTAAGAGAGAGAAAATTAATGATTAACTATTAAAAAAATTAAAAGAAGGATAAAATAGGAAAAAGATCATTTAATGTGTATTGAAACTTGAAATGTGACATATATTGTGGAACAAATTATTTTGGCCAAAACGTCAATTATTATGGAATGGAGGGAGTATTTTCGATTCATGAGTTCAAAGACAGTATATAAATTTAGATAATAGTCAACACTAAATTACCCAATCAAATTAAGTCTTTTAATCCCAAATTCAAAAACATTAATCAAATAAACTGGGGCTCAACAACCCATTAAAGCGATTCTCAAGTACAAATGAATTTAGTTCATAACAGAATAAAAAACTAAAGAAATAAAATTAAATGAACTCATATTCGATTACACAAAAAAAAAATATAGAACCTAATTATAGGGTTGAATTGACCGTTGATGGAAGAATTGCTTCTCCAGCTTCAGTTTCTTCTCTTTTCTTGCTTCTGACCTTCTCTCTGCGTTTCTGACTTGTGTAAATTGAGTTGTGTATAAAATAAAATTCAAAGATCTATTTATAAGATGAAAATCGGACTTGGACTTTACTTAAGTGAGTTAGTGAAATATTAAATGGCCTAAGTCCAATCTTTTATTTAAAATCCCGCAACTGGTGTACAACCATTGGTAAAACGGTTGTAACTTTCTCAAATAAACTCCAAATTGACCCGTTCAAGTTGCTAAATCTTCATAACTCAATAAGGAGTAAATCCTCTTCACGGCTCAAAGGCTGAATCCACGTGTAAGTAGCTCAAAATCAGCAATTAACATCACCCTTCCAGATTTGCAACTTTCCTAATCAACTCTTCGGGATATATTTTCTCGCCTTTGACTTCTCCACTCGATCTAAGATTTTAATTTTTCGATTCCTCTCCTTGCATTGGTGCTCCCTAGCATCCTTGGACCTACAAACTTTGCACTAAAAACAACCATTTAACGTGCAAAATCTTTAAAAATGAAATATAATAAATTGCAAGGAGAGAAAATGAAATATAGCAAAATAAACCTAAAAGACTATCAGATAAGTCGATTATTCACCTAAAACGATGTCTCTTAAGGAAATATAATTAGACCGAAAAGGGAGACATCACTATCCCTACTTATGAGTGTAATGATATCTGTTATTGGAATTCTACTAAAGTTGGCAATTATTCTGTTAAATCTACTTATCTTTTACTAAAATGAATTAGAGACGAGAAGGATAAAGTTGTCTCTGACCTTCTTCCCTCTTCTTCACATCTTAATGATCCAAATATTTGGAGAAAATTATGGAATATGAATTGCTCTCATAAGATAAAAAAAATTATGAGAAAATGTATTAAAAACAAAATTCTCACAGAGGTGAATCTTTACAACAGAAAATGTACTAATTCTAAAGTTTGTAAAATATGTAATTGCAATGATGAAACTACTGAGCACCTTTTGTTTGCTTTCCCCCGGGCCAAGGCTATGTGGTTCTCTTCCTCTTTAACTCTTAGAACCTTGAATAATAGCACATCAAGGATTAGTGACTAGTTTTCACAAACTATATTCTCTTTGACTGCTACTCATGGTCAAGATATACAGTTTGCTACACTTTTGAGTAATATATGTTAGCAAATTTGAAAAGGTAGAAATAATATTGTATTTAATGGGGTTAAACCTGAACCTTTGTTCATGTGTAATCTAGCTTACTCTAATTGGAAGGAGTATAAAGAAGAAAATCTAAATCAAAATATTGGTAAAATTATAAATGAGCTAAAGGATTAACTCCCGAATAGCTCGTCTTTAATTCATGGAAATAATAAAAACCCTACTGTTGAAAATACTGGTAAAGTTAGTGTATGGAGTCCTCCTCCTACTAATATTTTTAAAATTGATACCGATGCTAGCTTTACTTCATCAGGGTGGGTTATTTCGTATATAATCAGAGATTGTTTTGGCAACTTGATTGAGACTGATGCAAAGGATATTGAGACAAGAAGTTTTGCCGAAGTAGAAACTCAAGGCGTTTTGTGGGGCTGCGAGATAGTGAAAGATTTTGCTACCAATTCAACTATTATCGAAAACGATTGTGAAGTGATAATTAAACCCTTTGCTACTTGGAACCTTTGTATTATTTATTAATGTTGTACTATTTTTAAGTCGATTTACGGTATCACAAAGTCTTGTAATCTGTTGTTTTTCTTTGTTAGCCGTAAATGCAATAGAGTAGATGATTGAGTCATCAAATAAAAGTTTATTGGCAAACTGTTTGGTGACTGGAGGATATCTCCACCCTCCCAATTAGCTCAACTTATTTTACTTGATAAGAACTTATACGACATCGAAAAACTTTTGTAATATTTCACTTACTTTATTATGCTAAAAAAAGTCATATATTATTATAAGATAGCGGATGAATTACACTACTACACCCAATAAGTTATTTGTGATTAGTGATTTTTGTAATTTCGTTCATATTATTATTTGTTACCATTGCAAACTCATAAACCAACACAAATTATCAGGTATAATTTGTATCGACAAACCGATAATGTATGTAACACAATTCATGCATCACATAGGCTTAAAATTCCAAGTCATTCAAAGCAGATCGATCGACTTCCATCTTTTACGATGACTGAAATCATCATGTTGCTAAAAATTAAACCTCTTAAAATCATTAGTCAATTATACATTTACATATAACTTTTTTTCTATGTTTGTCCGTTATTTTCTTCATTCATGATCTGTCAAAATCAGTTGATAATACAAGACCCAAGAAAAAGATCATTCAATTAATGTAACCGTGTGAGACGTATCTAATCTCGTGGTTAGTACGTACTTAAAAACTACTCATATGTTGATACAAATGAAAGTAAACAAGGTCCACTTGCATATCTACCTTCCAGGGTGGGCTGGCTATCTTTAAAATCATATTCACTTCATTGTTCCAAAAATATCTTCGTTTTCGTATTATATATCCTTCACGAATTTACAATATTATTATATTGATTAAATCTATTCTATTAATATGATAATTGATTAAGATATCATTGTTAATGAAGGTTCATTAATTAATTAAGAGAGGTAGCGAGGTCAATAGGGTGCGGAGCTGCGGGTACTACCTCATCTCACTTTATGCGGGATGAGTTTTAAAGTACCAAATAAGGTGAGCTGTGGAGATAGATTTTTGAAATCCATGCGGGACGGGTTGTGGGGATAAGTATTTTCCACCCCACAAACCCGTTCCACATGTATATAATATATAATATATTAATATAAATAATTATTCAAATTAAAGTTTGTGTGTCCTTTACAACACATAAAGTTTAAATTATTTAAATTAAAGTGCAACTTCAAGTGGAGAACTTGTCTAAACATCAAAAGATAAATAAAAATTATGAAGAATAGAATAATTGAGAGTTTAAAAACAATAAAACGTGTACTAACAAAAATGATTTGAACGATCAAACTGAAGGATAGAATCCACACCCAACAGGTATTTAAAGAGCGGGCGGGGCGTTAGCATCTGCTTTTTTTCGGGCGAAATGCGGGGATAGATAAAGCATCCCAATTAACATTCCTATTAAGATGTATTCATGATTCTTTAAGGAAAATACAATGTACAGTATTTACGGTGTCCGCAATTGAACAAATGCGTACCCATTTAAAAAAAATATATATAACGTGATACCTTAGTTTACAAACGTCCAACCATTAATATCTAACAAAAGAACTTTTTACTTTAGTAGACTTATAAAACTAAACCTAAAGGATGACAAATAATTTACTAATCTCTCAAAATTCTACAAAATATAGTACAAGAGTAAATAACTCGCTCCAACTATCCTGTCAGATTATAGATCCTACAAAACTCACACGCTATCCCATTTACATATATGTTTTCCTAAGCGCATCACTATTACACCATCAATAAGTATAGTCCATCGAAGAACCCAAATTACTATAAAAGCATAAATTTTTTGGAAAAAAACGGTATGGTTTTTCTAATCGAGATTTAATGTTACACCCCAAGTCTCTTCACATTAAGTAGGGGACGCTATTTAATATTAGGAACCTCTCTTGAATGAATCTACATATATTTTCTAAGAATTAAGACTAATTTACCCTCTTGTGAGTAATTTATCCTAGATCCTCTACTGAATACCCCTCTCATGCGTAATTTAATACCTAACAAATCCTAGATATGTTAACATTGTATACAATTAAGCATCAACGCAATAATAACTACTACAACATACATCCACGTTTTATTTGAATTTAAAATCCGAAACTCATGCAAATTATATCCAAATTACAAATTAGGGTTCATACTTAAACATATAAAGATACTAATTAGTTTAGTTCATACTAGAATAAAATAAAAAAATAGATAAAATATTAATAATTATAGTTAAGAATAGAAAAACTGAAGATTTACACTAATTGTAGTGACAAAAATGTAAAATAAGGTATTGCAGATAAACTTGCTTCAGTGGATAATCGCACGCCTGCTGAAGTTCCGACACAATCTCTCTCTCTCTCTCTCTCTCTCTCTCTCTCTCTATATATATATATATATATATATATCTCTCTCTCTCTCTCTCTCTCTCTTCCTAATTGGCATATGGGGTTATCATCAGTCGAGTCTAGAATAGGGTTTGGGTTTTCTAACCCTAGCAGCAATCGATGTTTCTTACAAAGTAATTTCTTAATCATCTTACTAATTTCGAGTAAAGATTGGAGCGAGAGGGAGAGAGAGGGAGAGAGAGAGAGAGAGATCTTGGACCAAACAAATCAGTTTTTTGCACAAGAATTTCGGGGGAATTATTTACCCTAGCACAAACCTAATCGAAGTTGGTTTACTGAAGCGACATCTTGGGCTATGCGATAAGGTAAGTGACTTTGTTTCTCTTTCTTGTTTTGTTGTGTTGTTTTGTTTTGCAGAAGGATGAAGTTTGGGTAGTGTAGAGAGTCGACATCGGGTTCTACAAAAAGCATTAAGAAACATAGGAGGCGTGCACAGCTCAGCTACAAGATCTCAAAATTGATCAATGTTTTATCATTTAGGAGAACAATTATGACCTCCCTCCAGAGTAAAGGCGGCGAGACAATGATTTAGAAACTGCATTCAGTTTTATCTAGTACTCTTCAACACTATTATGGCTGCAGGAAGATGGTAAGGCACCCCTTCAGCTTAAAGTACATCATTACTTCTACACAGGGGTAATCGAGCTACTATATATTCTGCCTAAAGAGTAAAATCCCTCTAACTCACCTTCCTCTCCTATTCTTAAATCTTATCCTCTCTGGTGTTCTTTCTTCTCGCCTGTTTTTTTAAAACTCCATGCAGAGTACTACTTACGTCTGTCTACGGTTAGTTCCCATGTTTCCATCTTTTTTCAGGTGTTGTAGAACAGGCTCAAAAATGGCTACTAGAGAGTACCACGCTCTTCCTATAATTCCATTAACAAAACATAAATTTAGGAAGTTAGGTGTCATCAACATAGGTGTCAAGGCAAGACTTACTGAGAGTAGGGCTGCAAACGAGCCGAGCCGAATACTAGATGTACAGGCTTGTTTGTTTAATTTTTCGAGCCGAGCCGAGTTCAAAATTAAACGAGCCGGGCCGAGCCGAGCTCAAATTTAAACGAGTCGAGCCCGAGCATTCAATGATCCAAATCAGAAATGATATAACTTGTTTATTTAACTTATAGAACCATCTTTTTTAGTTGTTTTTTTATGGTTGAAATGAGATTTTCATGAATATTTGGTATTTGATGGAGTGTATAACATGGAAATATGAAGCATAACATTAATAAAAAAATAAATGTCTAAATAAATTAAAAATATCCAATTTAATATTGAAGGTTTAATAGTATATTTATAAGTAAATAATATATTAATTTATAATTCATAATTTTAAACGAGCTCACGAGCCGAGCTCGAGCAGGCTCGTTTATTTATCGAGCTTAAAATGAAGCTTGAGTTTGAGCTTGTTTATATTCGAGCCGATCTCGAACGAGCTTTTCTCCGAGCCGAGCTCGAGCGGCTCTCGAGCGGCTTGGTTCGTTTGCAACCCTAACTGAGAGTGTGAAGGATGAGAAGGCTATCATCCTCAGAGTCATAGGAGTTACCACCGTTTATACAGTCCAACTACGCAAGTTTATAGAGGATAGATGGGGCATTCAAGGGTACTTTATAGTTTCAGAGATAAAGAGCAATCTTTTCAAACTTGAAATCTTCAACGAAAAAGAGTTTAAAAGAGTATGGGAGATAAGACCTAACATCTTTCAGAAAATGCACATGAGTATGACCATCTGGCACCAGGTAATCGATTTTAATGACATTTCTACTAACTATTCTTAAATTTGGGTGCAAGTCAGGGGCCTTGCTTTCAAACAAAATAATTTTGATACTGTAAAAGCCTTGGAGGTGTGCTTCATTAAGGTGGAAGCAGTTGATCTTCCAGTGGTTCGTAATTGCGATATTAAGATCCTGAGGTTTAGGATTAAATTCAATACTAAATTCCCTTTACCTCCTGGAACCTACTTACTACAAGAAGAAGGAGCAGCTTGGGTGGTGTTTCAGTACGAGAACACAGGGTTCCTGATGTCTCCTTAATTGTTCTTATTTTCGACCCTTAGGAGACATAATTTTTGGTGTTAATTTGATTAATTTGATAGACTTTTGAGTTAAAAATGCAATAATCCGGAATTTCTATATTATTTCTAGTATTTTTAATTTATTAAACTTTTGCGCGTAATCTTGTGTATTTTAGTGGAAAGTTTGTAGGTTTTGAATACTAGCTAGGAATGGAATCCGAGAAGAGAGTCAAAGATCGTGATATAGAGTCAAGACTTAAAGATAAATCCTGAAAGAATTATTTTTAGAGCTGAAAATCTGTTTTCCAGGCCATAGATTGCTGATTTCTAGGTGCTTAAGAGATGATTTAGCCGCTGACCTTTGAAGAGAAAACATTCCTTATCGAGTTACGGAACTTTAGCAACTGGAATTAAGTCAATCGGAGTCATAACGAAGCGGGAAAAGCCGTTTTAGTGAAGGTGTATCAGCAGTTACGGGATTTTGGGCTTAGAAATTGGGCTTGGACATTTAATTAGTGTTTTATTCTTAGGTCCAAGCCCTAATCCGTTTTTACACTTATAAAAGGAGCCTTTGACTTCTATTTTCATAACAATTCACATGCTACAAGATTAAATACCAGAGAGAAGCAACAGAAGGAAGAAAGAAGAAGCTGCAAGAGCTGGAGAGGGTTTATATCTCCGTTCTCAGTCATCCCTATTCCGGAAATTAGGTTCTTTTATCTTTAATTTTGTAAAACAATATGAATTCCCTTTTATTTAATTTAGTTTTATTTTCAATTAATATGAGCTAAACACATTTTAGTGCTTGAGAATGCTATATGGGTAATTCCCAATCGTATTGAATTTCATATGTTGAATTTGGGTTTCTGTTAAATTAAATTAGATTGTGTCTTTTACTCTTTTCGATAAATTGAGAATATTTACTGTTTTTAGAGTCATGAACTAGGAACAGGTGTCAGTATCTAGGCTATTCCAATTAGTGGCAATTGGATCATCCTGACGGAGGGTTTAGGCACAGAACCATTTATTCAATTTAGATTAGAAGCTATTGATTCTGACGAACTTAGATAATTCTAGGGCCAATGAGGTAATTAAACTTAAACATCTAAAAGTGGATCATATTTACCCTGAAGGGACTAGTGACACTCTAGGATAGCTTTATAGTCCACCCTGACGGGGGTATAAGGAATTTAGAATCCCGACCATTGTAATTGACCAATTTAACCCTTAAACAGCATAGGTTACGAAATAGGATTAGGAAGACCCCTTGCGTTCTCAAGTGCTATCTTCTCATACTTGCGTTTTATATTATTTTACTTGCGTCCTAGCTTTTAATTGCATTTTCCACTTAGTCTTTTATTACTTAGGATTAATACAAAAATCAATCAAACATATTATCTTTATTTGCTTTCATAAGTGGAATCAGTCATTAGTGGATAAGCATTGTGATTAACCAAACCGTCCCTGCGAACGATCCTAGATCATTATTACTACTTGGGACAACCGTACACTTGCGGTTGTGGTTCAATTACTTATTGCATTATTTTTAGAACACACAAAGGACCACCAAGTTTTTGGCGCCGCTGTCGGGGACGGTAGCGTGTGACGACGGTGTTTATTCCTTTAGTGATAGTTGCATTTATTTTTATTTCAGTTTTACGCTTTTTGTTTGTTCATCTTTTTCAGGTTTTTAGGTTTGGTGTATGCGAAGGAGACTCTTTAAGGATCTAGAGCCAACACCTCCGATCCTTAGTAATCCAGAATCATTAATCAGACTTGCTAACAAGAGAAGGAGAGAACAAGAAGCCTTAGAGGTAGAAGAATTAATTAACAAAATGGAAGAGATTAACATTCAACAAAAGAACGGACAAGGCCAGCTAGACGCAAATGGCCAACCTTTAGCGCCATTAGGCATTATTCCTCAAGTTCAACCACTGAATCATAATCCTCATGTTCAGATAGTGATGAATCAAGATCCATGGTTTGTTAATGGTACACCAGAAGCTCCATTTCGTGCTCCTGCTCTAGGAGTAGGTGCTCATGATATCAATGTTCCAAGATTTCGTCCAGATTCGGGTATGTTAGCTCAATTCCAAAATTTTGGAAATTCTCGTGATAAACCAGGAGAGGATCCTATCCAAGTTGTACAAAAATTCAAGCAAATATTGATTCTTACATCACACAAGGGGTTTCAAGAGAACAACTATATTACGTTGCGTTTCGATTTTTTATCATTCATGGAGCAAGTGAATGGCACGATTGATGTCTCCCTAATTGTTCTTATTTTAGACCCTTAGGAGACATCATTTTTGGTGTTTATTTAATTAATTTGATAGACTTTTGTACTAAATATTCAATAATCCGGAATTACCTTTTTATTTCTAGCATTTTTAATTTATTAAACTTTTGCGCGTAATATTGGTATTTTTAGTGTAAAGTTTACAGGTTTTAGATGTTAGCTAGGAGAGGAATCCGAGGAGAAGGTCAAAGATCGTGAATGAGAGTCAAGACTTGAAGACAAATCCCGAAGATATTATTTTTAGAGCTGAAAATCCACTTTCCAGGCCATAGATTGCTGATTTCGAGGTGCTTAAGCGATGATTTAGCCGCTGACCTTTGAAGAGAAATCATTCCTTATCGAGTTACGGAACTTTAGCAACTGGAATGAGGTCAATCGGAGTTGTAACGCATCGGGAAAAGCTGTTTTAGTGAAGGCCTATCATCAGTTACGGGATTTTGGGCTTAGAAAGTGGGCTTGGACATTTAATTAGGCTTTTATTTTCTGGTCCAAGCCCTAGTCCGAATTTTTACTTATAAAAGGAGGTCTGGACTTCTATTTTACACACAATTCACTTTCCACAAGATTAAAAACACCAGAGAAGCTACAGCAGGAAGAAAGGAGAAGCTACAAGAGCTGGAGTGGGTCTATAGCTCCGTTCGTAGTCATTCTGATTCCGAAAATTAGGTTTTTCTTATATTTTAATTTTGTAACGAATATGAATTCCATCTCTTTTTATTTAGTTTTTAATTTTAATATGAGCTAAATTTCCATTAGTGCTTGAGAACAAAACAATGGGTGAATCTTGATTTTATTATTATAACGAATGTTGAATTTGGGTTTTTATTGAATTAAATTAAATTAGGGCTTTTACTCTTTTCGACAATTTGTGAATGTTTACTGATTTTAGAGTCGCGAACTAAAATTAGGTATTAGTATCTAAGCTATTCCATATATGTGGCGTATGGATCATCCTGACGGGGGGTTTAGGTACAGAAATAATTGTTCAATCTAGGATAAAAACTATTGATTCTGACGAACTTAGTTAATCCTAGGGACAATGTGGTAATAAATCTTAATCATCCAACGGTGGATCATATTTACCCTGACGGGACTAGTGACACTTTAGGATCGCCTTATAGTCCACCCTGACGGGGGTATAAGGATATTAGAATCCCGACCATTGTAATTGACTGATTTAACCCTTAAACAACATAAGTTAGAAAGTAAAATTAGGAAGATCCTTGCGTTCTCAAGTACTACATCTCATATTGCGTTTTCATACATTTTACTTGCGTCTTAGCTTTTACTTGCATTTCTAATTTGTCTTTCATTTAGTAGAATTAATAAACAAAACCAAAACAAACAATTTATTGTCTTTTATTTTCATAAGTGCATCAATCACTATTTGCATAAACATTGTGATCAACCATCCGTCCTTGGAACGAATCTGATTATCAGAATTACTACTTGGGACAACCGTACACTTGCGGTTGTGGTTCGATTATTATTTGCATTTATTTTTAGAACACACAAAGGACCACCAAGTTTTTGGCGCCGCTGCCGGGGACGGTAGCGTGTGACCACGGTGTTTATCCTTTAGTGATAAGTGCATTTATTTTATTTTATCAGTTTTACGCTTTTTGTTTGTTAGCTTTTTCAGGTTTTTAGGTTTGGTGTATGCGAAGAAGGTTATTCAAGGATCTAGAGCCAACACCTCCGATCCTTAGTAATCCAGAATCGTTGATCAGACTTGCAAACAGAAGAAGAAGAGAACGAGAAGCTTTAGAAGTAGAAGAATTAAGTAACAGAATGGAGAATATCATTATTCAAGGTCAACAGAATGGACAAGGCCAGTTAGATGCTAATGGCCAACCTTTAGCTCCAGGCGTTATTCCTCAAGTTCAACCACAAAATCCTAATCCTCCAGTCCAGATAGTGATGAATCATGATCCGTGGTTTACTAATGGTCCTCCAGAAGTTCCATTCCGTGCTCCAGCTATAGGAGTAGGTGCTCCAGATATTAATGTTCCGCGTTTCCGTCCAGATTCGGGTATGTTAGCTCAGTTCCAGAATTTTGGTAATTTTCGTGGTAGACCATCAGAAGATCCTCTTAGGGCAGTACAGAAATTCAAACAGATATGTGATTCTTATATCACACAAGGTGTTTCGAGAGAACAGATGTATTTTGCTGCTTTTAAGTTCTTTGTTACTGAGGGAGCAAGTGAATGGCACGATACGCAAAATCCTACGAAGATTACTAATTGGGACCAATTAGAGATTGCTTTCTTTGACAGGTATTACCCAAGTAACATGAGGTTAGATGCTGAATTAGAGTTGACGCATTTTCGTCAAGAATATGATGAAACTTTGGGTAAGAGTTGGACAAGATTTCAGATGTGTCTGCGTAAGGTTCCCAATCACGGCTATTCAGAACAACAACAACTTAAGATCTTTTATAGAGGCCTTGATGGGAATTCGAGAGAAAAGTTAGATACGTTATGTGGTGCAGGTTTCCTTCAAGTTCAACCAGCTCATGCCAAAATTATTTTAGAACGAACAGTCAAGAACGAAGTTGGTTGGAAATCAGTGAGAACACCTGTTAAGGGTGTTAATAATGTTGACATAGAAGAGAAATTTGCTACCTTTGAAACGAAGATTCAAAACACTTTGGAACAACAATTGAAGCAGCTTACTTTAGCTGTAAAAGAAGGATTTTCGGGTAAGAAAGTAGCTGTGCAAGCTGCACAAGAGGTTTATATGTGTTCAATTTGTAGAGTTGATGATCATGATGAAGAGAATTGTCCGAATAATCAAGAATCAGTGATGTTTATGTCCAACAGAGGTAATTTTAATTCGAGTGGTAATGGATATCAACCTAACAGAAACCATCCTGGGTTTCAATATTCGAATCCTAATGGGGCAGCCAATCCTACATATGCGTATCAGCCGCGTCCCCAAGGTAATAACTATAATCCTAGACCACAAAACAATTATCAAGGAGGACAGAATCAGAATACTTATGTACCAAGACAAGCTCCTCAGAATACTTACGATGAAACGCTAAACCAGAAAGCTTTACCTGCACATCCACAAGAAGGGGTACTCACCCTTCAGAAAACTGTTGAAAATTTGATTGCTCTACAAGCACAAGCGATGGAACGTCAGAACGCAGCAATAGAACGTCAGAACGCTGCAATAGAAAGACAAAATGCAGCTGAAGCAAATATGAAGATGTTCCAGAATCAGCTGAGTCAAATCAGTAAACAGCTCAATCAACGTCCACAAGGACAACTTCCAAGCGATACGGAAAATCCAACACAACGTGAAGATTGCAAGGCTGTTACATTAAGAAGTGGTAAGAACCTCCTTCCACCTCCTTTTCCCGTTATGAAAGAGAAAGAAGTTCCAAGAAAAGAAAAGGAAGGGGGTGAGAAAGAGAAAGAGAATGAGAAAGATAGTGAGGTTGAAGAAATAGAAAGACCAAGAGAAATTCCGAAAAAGAGAGATGAAATTGTAAGCAATCGCCCTCCACCACCGTTTCCATCGCGAGTTCAGAAAAAGGGTGATATGGGTGATTTTCAGAAATTCTTCAATAGAGTAAGGGGTTTGAGTATTAATATTCCTTTACTTGAGGCGATTCGAGATATTCCTAAGTATACGAAGTTTTTGAAGAGGGCCCTCACTAATAAAAGGCCCTACTGTGATAATGAGATGATTGGCCTTCCTGAAGAGTGTAGTGCGATTTGCCAGAGCAAATTACCTCCGAAGTTAGTTGATCCAGGGAGTTTCACGATTCCCATATCAATTGGAGAAGAATGGAAGGGAAAGGCACTATGCGATTTGGGGGCAAGCATCAACTTGATGCCCAAGTCAGTCTTTGATAAGCTTAAAATTGGAAACGCAAGACCTACCTCTATGGTCTTGCAAATGGCGGACAGGTCCCTTGCTCATCCTGAAGGTCGTATTGAGGATGTCCTTGTTAAGGCAGGTACACTTATATTTCCTGTTGATTTCGTAATTCTTGAATACAATGCAGATAGAAATGTCCCCATTATTTTGGGTAGACCCTTCCTAGCTACAGGGAGGACATTGATCGATGTAGAGAATGGCGAATTAACGATGAGGATACAAGATGAGGAAGTTAAATTCAATGTATTTCGAGCTATGAAATTCCCAGATTCTCAGGAAGATTGCTTCAGAATGGATGCAGTAGAGCAAGCATCGCAAGAGGTATTTAATTGTTTAAATTTTGATGATATCTTGCAGGCTGCTTTGACATTAGATTCACCTGAGATGATGGAGGAGCTGACAGAAACAGTGGCAGCTCTCAATTCTGAAAATCCAAAGTATAGGCGTCTTGCCTATGAACCTGTGAGAGAACCGGGGGAGATTATTCCCAAAAAGAAACCTTCAATTGAATCTCCTCCGGAGTTGGAAGAAAAACCGTTGCCAGCACACTTGAGGTATGCTTATTTGGGTACTAATGAAACTCTACCTGTTATTGTTTCAGCCAATTTAACAGGTCCTCAAGAAGATAAACTGTTGCGTGTGTTAAGAGCCAACAAAGAAGCAATAGGTTGGACAATTGCCGATATCAAAGGCATTAGTCCATCCTATTGTCAACACAAAATCATACTAGAAGATGTTAATGCACGCTCAGTTGAAGGTCAGAGAAGATTAATGCCAGCCATGAAGGATGTGGTGAAGAAAGAGGTGATCAAGCTTTTAGATGCGGGGATTATTTATCCCATTTCGAGTAGTGAATGGGTGAGTCCGGTTCAGTGTGTACCGAAGAAGGGAGGAATAACAACAATTCTTAACGATAAAAACGAAGCAATTCCTTCAAGAACGGTAGTTGGATGGAGAGTTTGCATGGATTACAGAAAGCTGAATAAGGCCACCAGAAAAGATCATTTCCCTTTGCCCTTCATTGATCAGATGTTAGACAAATTAGCCGGAAGAGAATATTATTGTTTCCTGGACGGTTACTCCGGGTACAATCAGATTTACGTGGCCCCAGAAGATCAACATAAGACTACCTTTACGTGCCCATTTGGTACTTTTGCATATCGCAGAATGCCATTTGGATTGTGTAACGCTCCCGCTACTTTTCAAAGGTGTATGATGGCCATCTTCTGGGACATGATAGATAATTTCCTTGAAGTGTTCATGGATGATTTCTCCGTGTTTGGTGATGATTTTGATATATGTTTGGATAACTTGGAGAAAGTGTTAGTGAGATGCAAGGAAACAGATTTGGTGCTCAACTGGGAGAAGTGTCACTTCATGGTTCGCGAAGGTATTGTTCTGGGTCACAAAGTTTCGAGTGCTGGTTTAGAGGTTGATAGAGCAAAGATAGAGGTAATTAAAACTCTTCCCCCTCCTGTTTCTGTTAAAGGGGTAAGGAGTTTTCTTGGCCATGCTGGTTTTTATAGGCGTTTTATTAAGGATTTTTCTAAGATTGCTAAACCGTTATGCAACTTACTCGAAAAGGATTGCAAATTCCTTTTTGATGAAGCTTGTTTAGCGGCCTTCAAAGCAATCAAGGAAAAACTCATTTCTGCTCCAATAGTGTTACCTCCAGATTGGAATTTACCGTTTGAGGTTATGTGTGATGCGAGTGATTTATGTATGGGAGCTGTATTGGGACAGAGAAAAGAGAAAGTTTTTCATTCAATTTACTATGCTAGTAAAACTTTTAGTGGTGCTCAGATTAATTACACAGTTACAGAAAAGGAGTTGCTAGCAGTTGTCTATTCGTTTGATAAATTTCGCTCTTATCTTCTTGGAGCGAAAGTTATTGTTTATACAGATCATTCCGCGATCAGATTTCTCATGGAGAAGAAAGATGCAAAACCAAGGTTAATCAGATGGGTGTTATTGCTTCAAGAGTTCGATTTAGAGATCAAAGATAGAAAGGGTTGTGAGAATCAGGTTGCAGATCATCTATCGCGTTTAGAGGGTTCAGAGATGAATAGTGGTACTGAAGCAGTTAGAGAAGAGTTTCCTGATGAGAGTTTATTCGTTGTCCGAGATTATGAGGCTCCGTGGTATGCAGATATTGCGAATTTAGTGGTAAGTGGTGTTTTTCCTGAAGGTTCTACTTATCAAGAAAGAAAGAGGTTAGCTCATCGTGCTAGACAGTTCTTTTGGGAGGATCCGTTCCTCTATAAAGTTTGTGCTGACCAAATGATACGAAGATGTGTAGCAAGGGAAGAGACTCAAGCCATTATAGCTGGATGCCATGATTCATTATATGGAGGACATTTCAAAGGAGACAGAACTGCTGCAAAGGTATTTCAATCAGGTTTTTACTGGCCTTCTCTTATAAAAGATTGTCATGAATATGTTAAGAAATGTACGAGATGCCAGTTTACCGGAAACATATCTAAGAGGGATGAGATGCCGCGTAATAATGTGTTAGAGGTTGAGATATTCGATGTGTGGGGCATAGACTTTATGGGTCCTTTCGTTCCTTCAAATGGTAACCTCTATATCTTATTGGCTGTTGATTATGTGTCTAAGTGGGTAGAAGCGGTGGCTTTACCTACTAATGATTCACGAGTGGTGATTAAGTTCTTGAAGTCACATATTTTCACTAGACATGGCACACCTAGAGTGATTATTAGCGATGGAGGATCTCATTTCGTTAATAAATATCTGAAGACCGTTCTAGAGAAATATGGAGTTAGACACCGTGTATCTACTGCATACCATCCACAATCCAATGGTCAAGCTGAAGTTTCGAACCGTGAAGTCAAGTCAATCCTAGAGAAAACCGTTGGTCCTACAAGAAAAGATTGGTCAATGAAGTTAGATGATGCATTGTGGGCCTATCGTACTGCGTTTAAGACTCCAGTTGGTGCATCTCCCTATCGTATGGTGTATGGTAAGGCTTGTCACTTACCTTTAGAGCTTGAAATGGGTGCCTATTGGGCGATTGCGCAGTTGAACTTAGATCCTATCTTAGCCGGAAAGAATCGTATGATGAAGCTTAATGAACTTGACGAATTCCGATTTCATGCTTATGAAAATGCTAAACTTTACAAAGAAAATACAAAGAAATGGCATGACAATCGAATTCGTCCAAAGAACTTTGAAGTGGGGCAAAAAGTATTAAAGTATAATTCAAAGTTCAGCAATTTTCCGGGTAAGTTAAGATCTAAGTGGTCAGGACCATACATTGTGACCAAAGTTACACCTCATGGGGCGATAGAAATAGAACATCCGCTAGAGAACCGTACCTTTATGGTTAACGGTCACAGATTAAAGATATACCATGGAGGTGAAGATACCAATCGCTCGGAAGATCCACATCCCGGGGAGGTCATGTATCTCCTCGAGAGTACTTAGAAGCGTGAGGTAACCCGTCGAGCTTAACGACGTTAAACAAAAGCCAATTACTTGTATATTAGCTGAGTTTTTTTTCTATTTTTGCAATTTAGATTAGTTTGATTTTCGTAATTTTATTGTTTTTATTAAGAAATGAGGAAGGGTAGTTGTTTTTGATGATTTCAGGGGTAAAAAGGACTTGAGTTTGGGGTCGATTTGGCGAAAACTGAAGAAAAAGAGGTTGGATGTCCAGGAGAAACCGGGAACCCGCATTCCACAGAACCGGGTACCCGGTTTTGGTGCTGTAATTTCTGAAATTCCCTGACCCAGCGTCTTGGTGGCTTGCGTTTTCGTGCGTTTTGATTCGCGCCATCGACACAAATCCGGGTACCCGCATTTGGCAGAACCGGGTACCCGGTTTCGGAGCTGCTGTTGGTGAAATTTTCTGGTCCAGCGTTTCAGGGTGCTGCGTTTTGGCGCGTTTTCATTCGCGCCATCGAGAAAATCCGGGAACCCGCATTCCACAGAACCGGGTACCCGGTTTCGGCGAGCAAAAATCCCTGACCCAGCGTCTTGGGGTCCAGCGTTTTGGTGCGTTTTCAAAAAAAAAAAAAAAAAAAAAAAAAAAAAAAAAAAAGTCCACAATTATTTTTCCGCGCCGTCACAGCGACGCGGAACCGGGGACCCGGTTTTCCAAATCCGGGAACCCGGTTTGAAAGCTGTGAGAGGCGGTTTTGGGTATTTTAACCTAGTTTGCTTAGCCTCTTTTGCAAGTATTTACCTAAAACGCACCAATAGCCTCCCCACCTACGAAATTCATCTACCAAAACACTATATATCATCAAATCCTACCCTCTTTCACCACAAAAACATAAGATCAACTCACCTCCTCTCCAAAATAACATCAAATCCTTAGTTTTTCCCAAGATTCTTCTTCATCAAATCCTAAACTAAAACCCAATTCTTTCTTCTCCCATTCAAATTAATCAAGACCCATCTCATATTCACCCTAGTTCTTCAATTCCTAAGCCTCAAAACATCAAAATTCTAAACTTTTTCTCTAAGTTTTTCATTATTTGAAGTTTTGAGTTTGGGGTGAAAAGAGATGACTAACAGAACCGGTGATTTTCGAAGAACTGCTCCTAGAAGAAAGACCACCATTCGTGGTTCACAAGATCAAGCTATTGAGATTCCTGATTCGCGTCCTAAACGAAAAATTGACGAAGTTAAGCTTGGTTCTAACAGAAAAGAAATCACAGGTCTAAAGAGAAGATTGATTGATGAGATTGAAAGTGAGAAGGAACCAGAAGAGGAAATTGCGAAGAACATTGAGAAGGAAAATGAACAAGAGATTCCGGAAGCACCCGTTCAAAAACCTCCGCGTATGAAGATGTGGGCCCACAAGCCTAAGAGGGTTTACACTTGTTGGAATACTCAGGTTCGTGAAAGAATTGAATTTTTGAAATTTGGTGAGGAGACGAATTTTCCTAAGGGTATTATGAGTAGTGATTATAAGGAATATGCTGCGACATGTGCTAAGTTTGGTTGGAAAGAGTTACAAGAAAGGAAGCTTGAGTTCATTCCTACTTTTGTGCGAGAATTTTACGAAGGTTTAGCTACCTCACATGATGCCATTGATATCCGCAAAAAGGTAGTTCCTTTCTCTATTGAACGTATTCGGAAATCATTGAAACTACCCAACTTTTCTGGTACATGCCCTTTCCAAGAAACTCTTAATGACCCTTCTTTTGATTTTGAATCCCTTTGGGGGACCGTGCTTGTTAATGGGACTAGCCCAATTCCTGAAGGTGAAAGGTATCCTGGACAGTTTTACAGCAGTAGTTTGACACCTCATGCGAAGGTTTGGTCTCGTTTCATAATACCCACTTTCTTTGGTATTAAACACACTTCCGAGTTGAAGAAAGAGCACATATTTGTTATTAAGTGTATTTTAGAGGAGAAACCATTTGATGTTGCTAAGATCATTTATGATACGATCATGGAGTTTGCGAAATCACCAATGAAACAACAAAATCTGAAATTTCCTTGTACTATTACTCAGTTGTGTTTACACGCAAAGATTCCGCGTAAGGACGCAGATACTGTTTCAGTTGGTGTGAGTATAGCTTTGAGCACAATCAAGAACATCCATGAAGAGGCAACACGAGCTACAAGAAGTCCAAGAACTCCTCAATCAAAGAAAGCGAAAACTGTACCTGAGTTGGAAGCGAAGATTCAGGTGTTGGAAGAGAATCAGGAGAGGATGATTGCTACCTTGGGAAACGTTACAAAAGAATTGGACCTGCTTCGAAATTTAATCCTAGGCGTAAATACACTTCAAAACGCGATTTATGATGCTGTTACGCGAGATAAAGGTCCAGAACGCAACACCGATAACCAGCCTCGCGCTGGTTAAGATACGTTTTCTAAACTTTCCTCTTAGTGTATATTAGTTTAAATGCTTTATTGAGTCTTTTCGAGTTGTGGGGACACGACTCATTTTTGAGTTTGGGGTGGGGTTCGTTGCCTCATCCCAATTTTTATGTGTTATTTGCTTTATTTGCTTTCAATAAAAAATTTTCGGAGTTGCGTTTGACTATAGAAATTTTTAAATATCCCTTTAAGCATACTTTTGATAAATCTATGATAGTAAATAGTGGACTTTAGGGATTGATATACAATACACTTACAATTGCATGCGAACATAGGTAATTGATAGGAAAAATTAATTAACAATGCAAATGAAGTAAGCTTGTACTCAAGGAATATGTTTGGTGTGTAGAACGTGAAATCCTAATTAGTAGAGAACCCACCTAGATATGAACTAAAGACAAGCTATGTACTTAGGAAAATGATAGGGGCAGTTCTTTGTTAGCCATTTGTGCCTTTTTAGCCTTCTATCCCTTGTATTAATTATTATCCGTCTTAGCCCACTTTGAGCCTTTAGCCTTTTCTTTGTAGCCACGATATAAGCCATTATCCCTTAGATTATTAGGCATGACCATATGACCCGCACTTGAATCACAATCCTGAGACATGTCTCGAGCTTGAGTTTGGGGTGGTGGGACCACATATGGGGAATTAAATGGGTAGGGATCGATGTGCTTTGTATTGTAGCACAATTGCAGATGATATATACTTGTAACCCTTTGCCGGGAATGAAGAAAAATGAAAAAGAAAGAAAAAAATGAAAAATTTTGAAAAATCATACAGTAGGAACCGGGAACCCGGATTCGTCAAAACCGGGAACCCGGTTTGCTCCTGTACAAAAAAAAGAAAAAAAAAAAAAAAAAAAAAAAAAAAAAAAAAAAGAGAAAAGAAAAGAAAAAGAAAAATATGAATGAATAAAACATCCGGCAAAGTGGAATTTTTCTGAAAATCATCTTAGTTATAGTGGGTAGACATGGGACGCTAAATTAATGCGTATATGGGTGAGTGAGAACATCTTTTTGAGCGTTAACTCAAGCTCGAGGACACTGTTGATGGTAAGTGAGGAGAGAGCCAAAAGCTCACTTCAAATTTACCAAATATACATCCACACCTGTCCTTAAGCCAATATTATAACCGTAAAGACCCCGTGATTCCTAAGTGCATAGTGAATTTATTATTCTGTTGATAGGGAATACACTAGGTGGAGCGTTCAAAGCGAGTTAGGATTAATGACCACCCTATAGCCATCATACAAAGATGAGTACAAGTGTAACCTTCAAGCATTGCGACTTTAATTTTATGATTGAGATTATTTATGTTTGATGTTGCATGATTAGTGTATGTGTATATTAGTTTCTAGAGTTTGCTATATGAGATTTATTTTGAGAATTGCTTTAGGGTTTATTTGCTAGCTTCTATGTGTTTATACGTTTACTTCTACCCCTTTGTTTTGTTTTACTTTGTCGGGACGACAAAGGTTTGAGTTGGGGGTCTTGATGTCTCCCTAATTGTTCTTATTTTAGACCCTTAGGAGACATCATTTTTGGTGTTTATTTAATTAATTTGATAGACTTTTGTACTAAATATTCAATAATCCGGAATTACCTTTTTATTTCTAGCATTTTTAATTTATTAAACTTTTGCGCGTAATATTGGTATTTTTAGTGTAAAGTTTACAGGTTTTAGATGTTAGCTAGGAGAGGAATCCGAGGAGAAGGTCAAAGATCGTGAATGAGAGTCAAGACTTGAAGACAAATCCCGAAGATATTATTTTTAGAGCTGAAAATCCACTTTCCAGGCCATAGATTGCTGATTTCGAGGTGCTTAAGCGATGATTTAGCCGCTGACCTTTGAAGAGAAATCATTCCTTATCGAGTTACGGAACTTTAGCAACTGGAATGAGGTCAATCGGAGTTGTAACGCATCGGGAAAAGCTGTTTTAGTGAAGGCCTATCATCAGTTACGGGATTTTGGGCTTAGAAAGTGGGCTTGGACATTTAATTAGGCTTTTATTTTCTGGTCCAAGCCCTAGTCCGAATTTTTACTTATAAAAGGAGGTCTGGACTTCTATTTTACACACAATTCACTTTCCACAAGATTAAAAACACCAGAGAAGCTACAGCAGGAAGAAAGGAGAAGCTACAAGAGCTGGAGTGGGTCTATAGCTCCGTTCGTAGTCATTCTGATTCCGAAAATTAGGTTTTTCTTATATTTTAATTTTGTAACGAATATGAATTCCATCTCTTTTTATTTAGTTTTTAATTTTAATATGAGCTAAATTTCCATTAGTGCTTGAGAACAAAACAATGGGTGAATCTTGATTTTATTATTATAACGAATGTTGAATTTGGGTTTTTATTGAATTAAATTAAATTAGGGCTTTTACTCTTTTCGACAATTTGTGAATGTTTACTGATTTTAGAGTCGCGAACTAAAATTAGGTATTAGTATCTAAGCTATTCCATATATGTGGCGTATGGATCATCCTGACGGGGGGTTTAGGTACAGAAATAATTGTTCAATCTAGGATAAAAACTATTGATTCTGACGAACTTAGTTAATCCTAGGGACAATGTGGTAATAAATCTTAATCATCCAACGGTGGATCATATTTACCCTGACGGGACTAGTGACACTTTAGGATCGCCTTATAGTCCACCCTGACGGGGGTATAAGGATATTAGAATCCCGACCATTGTAATTGACTGATTTAACCCTTAAACAACATAAGTTAGAAAGTAAAATTAGGAAGATCCTTGCGTTCTCAAGTACTACATCTCATATTGCGTTTTCATACATTTTACTTGCGTCTTAGCTTTTACTTGCATTTCTAATTTGTCTTTCATTTAGTAGAATTAATAAACAAAACCAAAACAAACAATTTATTGTCTTTTATTTTCATAAGTGCATCAATCACTATTTGCATAAACATTGTGATCAACCATCCGTCCTTGGAACGAATCTGATTATCAGAATTACTACTTGGGACAACCGTACACTTGCGGTTGTGGTTCGATTATTATTTGCATTTATTTTTAGAACACACAAAGGACCACCAACGATACACAAGATCCTACGAAGATAACTGATGTCTCCTCATTTGTGATAATAAAATATACTTCTGAGACATCATTTAGGCTTATTTATTAGTTTATAGGTTGATTTTAGCTTTGTTTAGTGCACTTTCCTATTTTAGGTCTTGATTTAGTAACATAATATTTTTAGAGCATATTGGGTTTAATTGTTTATTTAGTGTGAAGCTTTAAAGATAATTATGGAGATTAATTAGAGTCCAAGTCAAAGACTACAACTTATGGAAAGAGATTAGCATGGTAATTGGAGATAAGGAAACAAAAGCTAAAAAGATGGAAAAGGAAAAGCTGCCTAAATCTGAATTCTGCAGTACACGCCTAAATAAGTGGTTATTTACCTAAGAAATAGGCCGATTTTGGTAATTTCCTTTCATAGAGACAAAGATAATTCTGTTACGATTCTTTTGGTATCTTATGGAGCTCAAACCGACCAATAACGAAGAAGATATGCTCAAAACGGTCCAGCAGTGTTTATCTTTATCTCCTTACGAATTTGAGTTGGGCTAGGAGTCCATTACTTAACTTATCTCTAAAGAAACGAATTAGGTCAACCTATACACTATAAATACAGCCTCTTAACACTCTTAAATCATCCTTGGCCAGACCTTAAGGCCAAGAGGAAGCTGCAACACAAGAGAAGAAGTCTGGAAGGAGCTGTGCAACAACTATGTCTCCTTCAACCTCTTATTTTGTAATTCTTTTCTCTTCTCTTTTTAGTATGAATGAATTCTTTTTAGCTTGAGTTTTAGCATATATGTATGAACCCTAGTTTTGATTGACATCTATCTAATTTGGGAATTCTATGTTTTAAATTAAATTATAGTTTTTATTCACTGTTTATGTGTTTGGATTTATATTCTGTGTTCTTGTGGATCGCGACCATATAGAATTACCATCTAGTAGTTAGGTCACCATTGAGAACGGTGTTTAATTACATGTTTAGCACATAACGTCTAGTATTAGGTCTGATCTGACAACCCAACCTAGCTATATAATCACTATGGTTTAGTTCTTGTGACTATTTACCAATTACAGGAAAAGTTTGCTTAGGAAGCCTTATTGACACAGGTAAATCCTATTTGAAACTACCGATAGCGAATTGGAACCGATTAATGAAATACTACATAATTCACCCTAACATGTTTAGAACGGGAAAACTAGTGGGGATTACATGCTATTTACTCAAGCTAACTTTCATACTATCTTCTTTTCTTTTATTTTATTTAGTTTCTGTCTTTAGTTTAGTAGTTTAGTTTTATTATTTAAAAACCAAATAAATATTTGTCTATCTCTTCTTCCTACTAGCGTATTAGCTTTTCTATCTTTAATATCTGCACTTGAATAATTTGCATAAGTTCTTCTTAACCTTCGTAGTCCTTGAGGAACGAATCTTACTTATTCATTAAAACTTGCATACGATCTGTATACTTGCAGAACCGTGCTAGCTTAGGGTGTTTATTTGCATCTAAATTATATCATCTTTTTATCACACCTTAGGCCACACCAAGTTTTTGGCGCCGCTGCTGGGGACTACATCGTTAGTCCTTGTGCAATTATCTATTGCTTATATTTTAGTTAGTTATATTTTACGCTTTTCTTTTTAGTTTTTGTCTTTACAAATTTTTTTAGGCGAGAGCAGATTTATTAGGAGATAAAGGTTTCGTGTTATTAGATCCTAAAGAAGCTAATACCATTATGGAGAATTTTCTTGAAACCAAGAGAAGTTGGTCGTTCGAATCAGAAAAACAAACAGAGACTTTAGAATCTCTAAAGCTCAAAGAGTTATACCAACAACTTGAGGAATTACGAGAACAATCGCGAAAACTAGCTCAGAGGAATCTAGTACGTACCTTACCTTCATGTCCTAGTTGTGGAGCAAGAGATCACTCGTGGGAATACTGCATGAATAATCTAGCTTCAATTTCCTTCATGCCTTATCAAAGAGACCATTATTATGATGGTTATTATCAATCCCAAGGAAATTACGCTGATTATCAGCCCCCACAGAATTACAATTGGGTCGGAGATCAACAGAATTATTATCATAATAACCATTACTATGATGATTATTATCAACCACGACCACAATCTTACTATCCTCCACAACCTATCTATCAAGAGGCGCCGATTTATAATGAAGCTTATCAAGAACCACCTCCTTATTTAATGCAGCAAACCGTACAAGAACAACCGTCGAGTTCAGATTCAACCATGGCTAAGATAATGAACCTAATTGAAGATATAGAGATTAGCCAGCAAGAATCCCAAGACTCATATAATGCGCTTAAGAAAATGGTGCAGTCAGTGTCACAAATGGTGAATAAAGTTCAAATCCTTGCAGAAGAGCAACTTCGAAGTGATACTAGTGCTCCAGAAAACAAAGTTTGTCATGCAGTAGAATTACGAAGTGGAAAACAACTACCTCCACCAAGACAAGAACCAGAACCAGTCCCTATTCCAGAAACGGGGGGAGAAGAAACAACAGAAGATAAGGTCGAAGAGGTAGTTGAACAAAAAAGTGTCCAAGAGAAGACACCAGAAAAGAAAGAGAGCCCAGTGGTAACCAACACATGTCCTCCTCCACCATCCCCTTCACGTGTCAGAAAGGACAATGACCTGGAATTCAAGAAGTTCGTTGACATGGTGAACAAGTTAGAGATTAAAATACCGTTTGTAGAAGCTCTCAAAAGAATGACAACATATACAAAATTCATGAAGGACATTCTTTCTAACAAACGAAAATTTAAAACTAAAGAGATGAATGGATTACCAGAGGAGTGTAATGCTACAAATGAAATCGAGTTACCACAAGAAACACCTATTCCCACGAAATCTTGGATGGCACCATCCATGATTATGAAGAATCGAGCTGAAAAGTTCGTGGGAATTAGAGGCAAAGGGTGGAAATTTCGTCATCCTTAATCGAGGTAACACGTCTAACTTTAAAAGACGTTAAACAAAAGTGCTATACGGGAGACAACCCGTAATTTCTTTTATGTTTTTACTTTTTTAGTTTTTAATTTATGTTTAGCTTAGTTAATTTTAATTGATATTGCATATTTGAGAAAGGTATTAGTGTTTTTGATGTTTAGGTATTGAAGAAATCGAGTTTAGGAGGAGAAAACGAAATTTTTCGAAAAAATCAGACCCTCGGTCCGGTATACCGCGCCTTAGCCCCGGTATACGGCAGAGAAGAAAACCCATACCACGGGTGGATGCCACGTGTTTTATGCCGAGGAGAAAAAAAATCACATCGATGAGTCCGGTATACCGGACCATATGCGCGGTATACCGCAGGAGCAAAAACCCGTGTCACGGGTATGTGGCGCGCGTTTATTGACGAGACAAAAATTTTTGGAGCATCAGATGTTGCGGTATACCGGACCATATGCGCGGTATACCGCCCACACTCGCTGTGTCGAAAAAAAAAAATTTGACACAATCTGAGAAAACTTCGGCAAGTCATATCTTTGCACTTGGATGTCGGAATCAGGTGATCTTTGAGCCTAAACTGCATAACTTTTCGAGATCTAGCTGTTGGGGAGATTTTCGTTCCCGACCGGTATACCGGCCAGAAGTCCGGTATGCCGGCCAGAAAACCCGTGCCACGGGGTGTCACCACGCGTTTAATGCCGAGAGGAAAAATTTCGAAAGCCAGAACTTCGGTATACCAGGCCCCACGGCCGGTATACCGCCCGGAACTGCTGGAGAGAGAGAAAAAACGCGTTCTTTAGGTTATAAGGGAGAGGAGGTTGTTCTATTACGAATTTTTTTAATCATTAAGCTTCTCCTTCTTCCCCAAACCTCTCCCAACTCCATTGGAGCTTCATAAGACCTTCCCTAATCATCAAAACACTACCCAATCACCATAAAAACACATCCAATTCATTCTCCACATCATTATAAAGTAGATTCAACCACCCATATCATACCAAAACACCTTGAATCCAAGAATCAAAAGCTTAAATTTCAGAAATTCATTTTACAATTTCTTAAATCCAAGCCAATCCATGCAGAATCCATCTTACCCACATAGAGAATCATAATCAAATCACCCTTCCTAACCCAAATTAAGCTTGTACAACCAATAATCAAGAGTTTCAAATTTCAAGAGTTGTTAAAGCTTTGAGTTGGGGGTCAATTGAGATGATTAAGAGAACATAAACATTATCTACTATAAGGGAGATGAAGAAAAGCAAGGTATTGGATTAATTGAGAAGAAATCAAGTGAGAAAAGTCCTAGTTCCAATTCAAAGGGTAAAACAAGTCGAGAAAAGAGAGGTTAGCTAGCTGTGTTGATTCAATGCGCAAAAAGGTTCTAACTCTAGTGAAGAAAACAACACAACCTCTACAAATCAAAGACTCTACCCCTAAAGAATAAGAGAAAGCTTCAATGGCCATGATAGTTTTTCCGAAGTAACAATTAAAGGAACTACCTTTTTCTTATAAGAAAGTATTTGAAGAAGAAGTTGAAGGAGAATACATGAAGGTTCACGAAGATTTGGAATGTTTGGGTTGTTTGTGAATTGTATTTTGTGAGGAGAAGAGGAAGATGTGGCACAGTTGATCTATGAGGAGGTGATACGAATTTTCGATCTCTCCCATAACGTTATATAATGCAATATCCTATTATGATCACGTGTCCTGAACGAAAAGCGAATAAGAAGTTGGGTGAAGAAGATACATTAGATTTAATCCGAGTATCGATAAGGCGAGGTGATAGCCTCGAAGAGTATGTTTTCTTTCTTCCCCACCATTTCTTTATGTGCAATATGTATGCTAATTTTAAATTTTATTTTTTGAGTCTTTTTCGAGTCGTGGGGACACGGCTCATTTTTGAGTTGGGGGTGGGGATTCGTTGTCCTCATCTTCCTTTTTGTTTTTACATAAAATTTAAAATTTAGTGATAATAAAATATACTTCTGAGAAATCATTTTAGGCTTATTTATTAGTTTATAGGTTGATTTTAGCTTAGTTTAGTGCACTTTCCTATTTTGGGTCTTGATTTAGTAACATAATATTTTTAGAGCATATTGGGTTTAATTGTTTATTTAGTGTGAAGCTTTAAAGATAATTATGGAGATTAATTAGAGTCCAAGTCAAAGACTACAACTTATGGAAAGAGATTAGCATGGTAATTGGAGATAAGGAAACAAAAGCTAAAAAGATGGAAAAGGAAAAGCTGCCTAAATCTGAATTCTGCAGTACACGCCTAAAGAAGTGGTTATTTACCTAAGAAATAGACCGATTTTGGTAATTTCCTTTCATAGGGACAAAGATAATTCTGTTACGATTCTTTTGGTATCTTATGGAGCTCAAACCGACCAATAACGAAGAAGATATGCTCAAAACGGTCCAGCAGTGTTTATCTTTATCTCCTTACGAATTTGAGTTGGGCTAGGAGTCCATTACTTAACTTATCTCTAAAGAAACGAATTAGGTCAACCTATACACTATAAATACAGCCTCTTAACACTCTTAAATCATCCTTGGCCAGACCTTAAGGCCAAGAGGAAGCTGCAACACAAGAGAAGAAGTCTGGAAGGAGCTGTGCAACAACTATGTCTCCTTCAACCTCTTATTTTGTAATTCTTTTCTCTTCTCTTCTTAGTATGAATTAATTCTTTTTAGCTTTAGTTTTAGCATATATGTATGAACCCTAATTTTGATTGACATCTATCTAATTTGGGAATTCTATGTTTTAAATTGAATTATAGTTTTTATTCATTGTTTATGTGTTTGGATTTATATTCTGTGTTCTTGTGGATCGCGACCATATAGAATTACCATCTAGTAGTTAGGTCACCATTGACAACGGTGTTTAATTACATGTTTAGCACATAACGTCTAGTATTAGGTCTGATCTGACAACCCAACCTAGCTAGATAATCACTATGGTTTAGTTCTTGTGACTATTTACCAATTACAGGAAAAGTTTGCTTAGGAAGCCTTATTGACACAGGTAAATCCTATTTGAAACTACCAATAGCGAATTGGAACCGATTAATGAAATACTACATAATTCACCCTTACATGTTTAGAACGGCAAAACTAGTGGGGATTACATGCTATTTACTCAAGCTAACTTTCATACTATCTTCTTTTCTTTTCTTTTATTTAGTTTCTGTCTTTAGTTTAGTAGTTTAGTTTTATTATTTAAAAACCAAATAAATATTTGTCTATCTCTTCTTCCTACTAGCGTATTAGCTTTTCTATTTTTAATATCTGCACTTGAATAATTTGCATAAGTTCTTCTTAACCTTCGTAGTCCCCGAGGAACGAATCTTACTTATTTATTAAAACTTGCATACGATCTGTATACTTGCAGAACCGTGCTAGCTTAGGGTGTTTATTTGCATCTAAATTATATCATCTTTTTATCACACCTTAGGCCACACCAATAACAAACTGGGACCAATTAGAAACTGCTTTCTTTGACAGGTTTTACCCAAGTAACATGAGGTTAGATGATCAACTTGAGTTAACACATTTCCGTCAAGAGTATGATGAAACTTTGGGTAAGAGCTGGACAAGATTTCAGATGTGTTTACGAAGGGTTCCCGATCATGGTTTTATAGAACAACAACAACTAAAAATATTTTACAAAGGCCTTGATGGGACCTCAAGAGAGAAATTGGATTTGTTATGTGGTGCGGGATTTCTTTAAGTTCAACCCGTTCATACAAAAATCATTTTGGAAAGAACAGTCAAGAATGAAGTTGGGTGGACTCCGGTAAGAACCCCGGTTAAAGGAGTGAATAATGTTAATATCGAAGAAAAATTTGCTACGCTTGAAAATAAGATTCAAACTACTATAGAGCAACAGTTGAAACAACTTACACTAGCTGTAAAAGAGGGATTTTCAGGTAAGAAGGTAGCTGTGCGAGCTGCACAAGAGGTTTATATGTGTTCGATTTGCAGGGTAGATGATCATGATGAGGAAAATTGTCCGAATAATCAAGAGCCTGTGATGTTTGTGTCCAACAGAGGTAACTTTAATTCAAGTGGTAATGGATATCAGCCTAACAGAAACCATCCTGGGTTTCAAAACTCAAATCCTAATGGGGCAGCCAATCCTACATATGCTTATCAGCCGCGTCCCCAAGGTAACAACTACAATCCAAGACCACACAACAATTATCAAGGAGGACAAAATCAGGGTAATTATGTACAAAGACAAGCTCCTCGAAATACTTACGATGAAACCATGAACCAAAAAGCCTTACCTGCCCATCCACAAGAAGGAGTAGTTACCCTTCAGAAAACCGTTGAAAGTTTAATTGCTCTTCAGACACAAGCTATGGAACGTCAACAAGCATCTGAAGCAAATATGAAGTTAATACAGAATCAAATGGAGAAATTTGCAAAACAGCTTAATCAGCGTCCACAAGGGCAACTCCCTAGTGACACAGAAAATCCGAGACAACATGAAGATTGTAAAGCTGTTACATTAAGAAGTGGTAAGAACCTTCCTCCACCTCCTTTTCCCGTTATGAAAGAGAAAGAAGTTCCAAGAAAAGAGAAGGAAGTGGGTGAGAAAGAGAAAGAAAAAGATAGTGAGGTTGAAGAAATAGTGAGGCCAAATGAGACTCCAAAGAAGAAAGATGATATTGTTAGTAATCGCCCTCCACCACCGTTTCCATCTCGAGTTCAGAAAAAGGGTGATTTGGCTGATTTTTCAAAATTCTTTAATAGAGTGAAGGGCCTAAGTATTAATATTCCGTTACTAGAGGCTATTCGAGATATTCCTAAGTATACGAAGTTTCTAAAGAGGGCCCTCACTAACAAAAGGCCTTATTGTGATAAGGAGATGATTGGTCTTCCTGAAGAGTGTAGTGCGATTTGTCAAAGTAAATTACCTCCAAAGTTAGTTGATCCGGGGAGTTTCACTATTCCGATATCGATTGGAGAAGAATGGAAAGGAAAAGCACTATGCGATTTGGGTGCGAGCATCAACTTGATGCCCAAATCGATCTTTGATAGGTTAAAAATTGGAGAAGCAAGGCCTACTTCTATGGTCTTGCAAATGGCGGACAGGTCTCTTGCACATCCTGAAGGCCGAATTGAAGATGTCCTCGTTAATGCAGGTACACTTATATTTCCCGTTGATTTCGTTATACTTGAATACGACGCGGATAGAAATGTCCCCATTATTTTGGGAAGACCATTTCTAGCCACGGGGCGTACTTTGATTGATGTAGAGAATGGCGAATTAACGATGAGGATACAAGACGAGGAGGTCAAATTCAATGTATTTCGAGCTATGAAATTTCCAGATTCTCATTAATATTGCTTCAGAATGGATGTAGTTGAGCAGGCATCGCAATAGGTATTTAATTGCTTAAATTTTGATGATATCTTGCAGGCTGCTTTGACATTAGATTCACCTGAGATGATGGAAGAGCTTGCCGAAACAGTGGCAACTCTAAATTCTGAAAATCCAAAGTATAGGCGTCTTGCCTACGAACCTGTGAGAGAACCGGGGGAGATTATATCTAAAAAGAAGCCTTCAATTGAATCTCCTCCAGAATTGGAAGAAAAACCGTTATCAGCACACTTGAGGTATGCGTATTTAGGTACTAATGAAACTCTACCTGTTATTGTTTCAGCTAATTTAACGGGTCCTCAAGAAGATAAACTGTTGCGTGTGTTGAGAGCCAACAAAGAGGCAATAGGTTGGACAATTGCTGACATCAAAGGCATTAGTCCATCCTATTGTCAACACAAAATTATACTTGAAGATGTTAAATCACGCTTAGTTGAAGGTCAAAGAAGATTAATGCCCGTTATGAAGGATGAAAAAAGAGGTGATCAAGCTTTTAGATGCAGGGATTATTTATCCCATCTCGAGTAGTGAATGGGTGAGTCCAGTTCAGTGTGTACCGAAGAAAGGAGGAATGACAACAGTTCTTAATGATAAAAATGAAGCGATTCCTTCAAGAACGGTAGTTAGTTGGAGAGTTTGCATGGATTACAGAAAGCTGAACAAAGCCACCAGAAAAGATCATTTCTCTTTGCCCTTCATTGATCAAATGTTAGATAAATTAGCCGGAAGAGAATACTATTGTTTCTTGGATGGTTATTCTGGGTATAATCAGATTTACGTGGCTCCGGAAGATCAACATAAAACAACATTTACATGCCCCTTTGGTACTTTTGCATATCGCAGAATGCCATTTGGGTTGTGTAATGCTCCTGCTACCTTTCAAAGATGTATGATGTCCATCTTCTGGGATATGATCGATAACTTTCTTGAAGTGTTTATGGACGATTCTCTGTATTTGGTGATGATTTTGATAAATGTTTAGATAATTTGGAGAAAGTGTTAATCAGATGCAAAGAAACAGATTTGGTTTTAAACTGGGAGAAGTGTCATTTCATGGTTCGCGAAGGTATTGTTCTGGGTCACAAAGTTTTGAGTGCTGGATTAGAGGTCGATAGAGCGAAGATAGAGGTAATTAAAACTCTTCCCCCTCCTATTACTGTTAAAGGGGTAAGAAGTTTTCTTGGCCATGCCGGTTTTTATAGGCGATTTATCAAAGAATTTTCTAAGATTGCTAAACCGTTATGCAACTTACTCGAAAAGGATTCCAAATTCCTTTTTGATGAAGCTTGTTTAGCGGCCTTCAAAGCAATCATAGAAAAGCTTATTTCAGCTCCTATAGTATTACCTCCAGATTGGAATTTACCGTTTGAGGTTAAGTGTGATGCGAGTGATTTGTGTATGGGAGCTGTATTAGGACAAAGAAAAGAGAAAGTTTTTCATTCGATTTATTATGCTAGTAAAACTTTTAATGGTGCTCAAGTTAATTATACAGTTACAGAAAAGGAGTTGCTAGCGGTTGTGTATTCATTCGATAAATTTCGCTCTTATCTTCTTGGAGCGAAAGTTATTGTTTATACAGATCATTCAGCGATTCGATATCTTATGGAGAAGAAGGATGCTAAACCAAGGTTAATCAGATGGGTTTTATTGCTTCAAGAGTTCGATTTAGAGATTAAGGATAGAAAAGGGTGTGAGAATCAGGTTGCAGATCACCTATCGCGGTTAGAAGGTTCAGAGATGAATAGTGGTACTGAAGCAGTTAGATAAGAATTTCCTGATGAGAGTTGATTCGTTGTTCGTGATTATGAAGCTCCTTGGTATGCGGATATTGCGAATTTAGTGGTAAGTGGTTCCTTTCCCGAAGGTTCAACTTATCAAGAGAGAAAAAGATTAGCTCACCGTGTAAGACAATTCTTTTGGGAGGATCCTTTCCTCTACAAAGTGTGTGCTGATCAAATGGTAAGAAGATGTGTAGCCAAGGAAGAAATTGAGGCGATTATAGCTGGGTGTCACGATTCACCTTATGGTGGACATTTTAAAGGAGATCGAATTGCTGCTAAGGTATTACAATCTGGTTTTTATTGGCGTTCTATTATAAAATATTGTCATGAATATGCTAAAAGATGTGAAAGATGTCAATTTACTGGAAACATATCCAAGAGGGATGAGATGCCACGTAATAATGTGTTAGAAGTTGAAATATTCGATGTTTGGGGTATAGACTTTATGGGTCCTTTTGTTCCTTCAAATGGTAACCTCTACATCTTATTATCTGTTGATTACGTATCTAAGTGGGTAGAAGCGGTGGCTCTGCCAACTAATGATTCACGAGTGGTGATTAAGTTCTTGAAGTCACATATTTTCACTAGACATGGCACTCCAAGGGTAATTATTAGCGATGGGGGTACTCATTTCGTTAATAAGTATTTGAAGACAGTCTTAGAAAAATATGGGGTGAGACATCGTGTATCTACCGCCTATCATCCACAAGCCAACGGTCAAGCCGAAGTCTCAAATCGTGAGGTAAAATCTATTTTAGAGAAAACCATTGGTCCTACTAGAAAATATTGGCCAATGAAATTGGATGATGCACTATGGGCTTATCGTACTGCATTCAAAACTCCAGTTGGTGCTTCTCCGTATCGAATGGTATATGGTAAGGCTTGTCACTTACCTCTTGAGCTTGAAATGGGTGCATATTGGGCTATTGCGAAATTAAATTTAGATCCTACTCTAGCTGGTCAGAATCGAATGATGAAACTTAATGAGCTTGATGAATTTCGATTACATGCTTATGAAAACGCTAAAATTTACAAAGAAAATACCAAGAGATGGCATGATAATCGGATTCGAGAGAAGAACTTTGTAGTGGGACAAAGAGTATTGAAATATAATTCAAAGTTCAGTAATTATCCGGGGAAATTAAGATCGAAGTGGTCAGGACCTTACATCGTGACCAAAGTTACACCTTATGGAGCTATAGAGATAGAACATCCACTTGAAAACCGTACATTCATGGTGAACGGTCATCGTTTAAAGATATATCATGGAGGTGAAGATACCGATCGTGCAAAAGACCCACATCCCGGAGAGGTCATGTACCTCCTCGAAGCTCCTTAGAAACACGAGGTAACCCGTCGAGCTTAACGACGTTAAACAAAAGCCAATTTCTTGTATATTAGTTTAAGTTTTTAAATTTTCGTAGTGTAAATTAGTTTAATTTTCGTTGAATTTAGTGTTTATTATTAAGAAATGAGGAAGGGTGTTTGTTTTTGATGATTTCAGGGGTATAATGGTCATGAGTTTGGGGTCAAAACGATGAGAAAACGAAAAAATTTAGAGTCCACAGCAGGTTTGACCGGCTAGCCGGCGAGCTTGCCGGCATACCGGCCAAAAGAGCTGAAGGACCCTAACTCTCTGACCACTGCGTCAGCAATGACGCAGCGTTGCTGCGTCACGATTTGCGCCAGCGAGAATCCGCTGGCATGCCGGTCAGATGACCAGCTAGCCGGCCAAAGAGGAAGAAAGTTTCTGGTCCTTGCGTCAGCAACGACGCAAGGTTGCTGCGTCTCGAAATGCGCCATCGACATGCCGCCGGCATACCGGTCACATGACCGGCTAGCCGGCTAAAGAAGTTGAAGTCTCTGATCACTGCGTCAGCAATGACGCAAGATGCTTGCGTCTGAGGTAAAAAAAAAAAAATCGAATTTAGTAATTTATTCGCCGCCCTCGCGACCGGCATGCCGGCGAATCCGCCGGCTAGCCGGTGCGCTGTTGCGAGAGGCGGTTTTGAGCTTATAAAACCTAGTTTTATGCCTCCTTTTCCAAGCCAACCTTCTATTCCGATTCCTTGCCTCCACCTACTCCGAAAATCATCAACAAACAGCTATAAGATCATCAAAATAAGCCTTCTTTCATCACAAAAACACACAATCAACTCATAGCTTCTCCACAACATCACCAAAATACATCTTTCCTTCATTAATTCCCTCTTCCTAACCTAGAAATTAAACCCAATTCTTCCATAATTCCCTTCAATTAACCTTAACCCATCTCCTATTCCACCATATTCTTCAAGTTTTAAATCTCAAAACATCAAATTTCAAAGCTTTTCTCTAGCTTTTTCTCTATTTGAAGTTTTGAGTTTGGGGTGAAAAGAGATGACTAACAGAACTGCTTCCATGTGTAACTATCGAAGAAACACACCAAGAAACAGGAAAAATGTTGGAGCTAGCCCAGACCAAGCAATTGAGATTCCGGATTCGCGATCCAAAAAGACTGTCCAAATCCCAATTGCTCCAAAAAGAAAGGAAAATCCAAGTAAGGCTAATCCGAAAAAGAATAGGTTAATTGATGAAAGTGATGAAGAGAGTGAAGAAGAGTTGGAAGAAGAGATTGAGGAAGAAACTGAACAGGAAGTTCCCGAAGAACCCGTGCAACAACAGACACCTCTGCGTAGGAAAACATGGGCTCAAAATCCTAAGAGAGTCTTCATTCCGTGGGATACTCAGGTTTGTGATAGAATTCAATTTTTGAAGTTTGGTGAGGAGATGAATCTTCCTAAGGGTATTATGACTAGTGCTTATAAAGATTATGGTATTACTTGTGATAAATTGGGTTGGAATGAATTGAGAGAAAGGAAGCTTGAGTATATTCCTACCTTGGCGCGAGATTTTTATGAAGGAATCGCCTTCTCAAAAGAAGCAGTTGTGATTCGCAAGAAGGTAGTTCCTTTCTCCGTTGAGCTTATTCGTAAATTGTTGAAATTACCCGGATTTTCCGGAATATGTCCTTTCCAAGAATCTCTTAATGAACCTTCTTTTGATTATGAGTCCCTTTGGGGAAAAGTACTTGTTGATGGGGCCCGCCCAATTTCCGAAGGAGAGAGATATCCTGGACAGATGTATAGTAGTAATTTGTTACCATGTGCTAAGGTATGGTCCCGTTTCATAATCCCTACCTTCTTCGGAAGTAAACATATATCAGAAGTGAAGAAGGAGCATCTTTTGTTCATTAAGTGTATTATTGAGGAGAAACCTATGGATGTTGCTCGTGTGATATATGATACCATCATGGAATTTGCTAGAATTCCTACTTCACAACAAAATCTCAAATTTCCTTGCACCATCACTACTTTATGCCTAGACGCAAAAGTTCCGCGTAAAGACGCAGAGATTGACCGTGTTGTAGTTGGTGAGAGCATGGGTATAGATTTGGTTCAAAATATTCATGATGAAGTGTTAAGAGCAGTGAGAACTCCTAGGGCTCCTCCAAAGAAGAAGATGCATACAACTAATGAGTTGGAAGCGAAAGTGAAGGTGTTAGAAGAGAATCAAGTGAAGATGATTGCATCTCTGGGAAACGTTACAAAAGAGTTAGAACTTCTCCGAAACATGTTAATGGGGGTGAGCACAATTCAACACGCCACCTATGGTCTACTTACGCAAGAGAAAGTTCATGGACGCAACACTGATAACCAGCCACGCGCTGGTTAAGATACGTTTTCTATCCCTTTCGCGTTTTAGTTTAGTTTAGTTTATTTTATTGTGTTGAGTCTTTTCGAGTCGTGGGGACACGACTCATTTTTGAGTTTAGGGTGGGGTTCATTGCCTCATCCTAGTTTTTATGTGTTACATGTTTTATTTGCTTTCAATAAAATAATTTTCGGAGTTGCGTTTGACTGTAGAAGATTTTAAATGTCCCTTTAAGCATACTTTTGATGAATCAATGATAGTAAATAGTGGACTTTAGGGAATAAAATAAAACGCATTTAGAATTGCATGCGAACATAGGTAGTTGATAGGAAAAATTAATGAACAATGCAAATGAAGTAAGCTTGTACCTAAGGAATATGTTTGGTGTGTAGAACGTGAAATCCTAATTAGTAGAGAACCCACCTAGATATGAACTAAAGACAAGCTATGTACTTAGGAAAATGATAGGGGCAGTTCTTTGTTAGCCATTTGTAGCCTTTTAGCTTGCTATCCCTTATTATAATTTTATCCGTCTTAGCCAAATTTTGAGCCTTAAGCCTTTTCTTTTGTAGCCACGATATAAGCCCATTATCCTTTAGATTATTAGGCATGACCAGATGACCCGCACTTGAATCACAACCCTAAGACTTGTCTCGAGCTTGAGTTTGGGGTGGAGGGTCCACATTTGGGAAATTTACATTGGGAAGGGATTATTATGTGTTTGTATTGAGGCACAAAAATGTAGATGATATTATTATTTGAAACCCTTTGCCGGGAGTTGAAAAAAAAAAAAATTATAAGAGACATGACCTTTCACATCAAAATGTTGGTCATGGGTATCTTGTACAAAAAAAAAGAAAAAAAAAAGAAAGAAAGAATAAAATAAACCGGCAAAGTGGAATATTTTTGGAAAATCATCTTAGATTTATTTGGGTTGACATTGGGGACGCAACATTAATGCGTCAAATGGGTGAGTGAGAACATTTTTTAGCGTAAACTCAAGCTCGAGGACATTGTTGATGGTAAGTGAGGAGAGAGCCAAAAGCTCACTTCAAATTTACCAAATATACATCCATACCGTCCTTCAGCCACTATTAAAACCGTAAAGACCTCATGATTCCTAAGTGCATAGTGAATTTATAATTCTGTTGATAGGGAATATACTAGGTGGAGCGTTCAAAGCGAGTTAGGATTAATGACCACCCTATAGCCATCATACAGATATGAGTACAAGTGTAACCTTCAAGCATTGCAACTTTAATTTTATGATTGACATTATTTATGTTCGATGTTGCATGATAATTGTATGTGTATATTAGTTCCTAGAGTTTTGCTATATGAGATTTATCTTAAGAATTGCTTTAGGCGTATTTGCTAGCTTCTATTTGTTCTTGCGTTTACTTCTACCCCTTGATTTGTTTTGTTTTGCTTTGTCGGGACGACAAAGGTTTGAGTTGGGGGTCTTGATGTCTCCTTAATTGTTCTTATTTTAAACCCTTAGGAGACATCATTTTTGGTGTTTATTTGATTAATTTGATAGACTATTGAGTTAAAAATGCAATAATCCGGAATTTCTATTTTATTTCTAGTATTTTTAATTTATTAAACTTTTGCGCGTAATCTTGTGTATTTTAGTGGAAAGTTTGTAGGTTTTGAATACTAGCTAGGAATGGAATCCGAGAAGAGAGTCAAAGATCGTGATATAGAGTCAAGACTTAAAGATAAATCCCGAAAGAATTATTTTTAGAGCTGAAAATCTGTTTTCCAGGCCATAGATTGCTGATTTCGAGGTGCTTAAGAGATGATTTAGCCGCTAACCTTTGAAGAGAAAACAATCCTTATCGAGTTACGGAACTTTAGCAACTGGAATCAAGTCAATCGGAGTCATAACGAAGAGGGAAAAGCCGTTTTAGTGAAGGTGTATCAGCAGTTACGGGATTTTGCGCTTAGAAATTGGGTTTGGACATTTAATTAGTGTTTTATTCTTAGGTCCAAGCCCTAATCCGTTTTTACACTTATAAAAGGAGCCTTTGACTTCTATTTTCATAACAATTCACATGCTACAAGATTAAATACTAGCGAGAAGCAACAGAAGGAAGAAAGAAGAAACTGCAAGAGCTGGAGAGGGTCTATATCTCCGTTCTCAGTCATTCCTATTCCGGAAATTAGGTTCTTTTATCTTTAATTTTGTAAAACAATATGAATTCCCTTTTATTTAATTTAGTTTTATTTTCAATTAATATGAGCTAAACACATTTTAGTGCTTGAGAATGCTATATGGGTAATTTCCAATCGTATTGAATTTCATATGTTGAATTTGGGTTTCTGTTAAATTAAATTAGATTGTGTCTTTTACTCTTTTCGATAAATTGAGAATATTTACTGTTTTTAGAGTCATGAACTAGGAACAGGTGTCAGTATCTAGGCTATTCCAATTAGTGGCAATTGGATCATCCTGACGGAGGGTTTAGGTACAGAACCATTTATTCAATCTAGAATAGAAGCTATTGATTCTGACGAACTTAGCTAATTCTAGGGCCAATGAGGTAATTAAACTTAAACATCTAAAAGTGGATCATATTTACCCTGAAGGGACTAGTGACACTCTAGGATAGCTTTACAGTCCATCCTGACGGGGGTATAAGGAATTTAGAATCCCGACCATTGTAATTGACCAATTTAACCCTTAAACAACATAGGTTACGAAATAGGATTAGGAAGACCCCTTGCGTTCTCAAGTGCTATCTTCTCATACTTGCGTTTTATATTATTTTACTTGCGTCCTAGCTTTTAATTGCATTTTCCACTTAGTATTTTATTACTTAGGATTAATACAAAAATCAATCAAACATATAATCTTTATTGGCTTTCATAAGTGCAATCAGTCATTAGTGGATAAGCATTGTGATTAACCAAACCGTCCCTGCGAACGATCCTAGATCATTATTACTACTTGGGACAACCATACACTTGCGGTTGTGGTTCAATTACTTATTGCATTATTTTTAGAACACACAAAGGACCACCAGTCCCTTTGTTTCAGATGTGGGAAAATTGGCCACCAATATGGAGAGTGTCTTGTAAAGAACATAAAAAATGGAGGATATTGATGAACGGATGAAATTCTCTTGGAGGATTGACAACGTTGCAAAATTCCCACCGTTTAACCCTATCTATGGACTTCCCATCAATAAAGATGGGAATTTCATCAGCTACTAATATAGTGAAATAACTTCAGAGGGGGTGGTAAAGATCCTAGACAACCAAATCTCTCTAAGGGCGTCAATATTGAGGAGGGGAAAACTGATATCCTAGGCAAATTCAACTATACAAAGAAGGCAAGCACAAGTAAGGTACGTAGAACAACAGAGACTGAGGAAGAGAAAGATGCTGAAGAACGAGAGTGGGAGGGCTGGCAGAAGCAAATACATGACTTAATAAATGAACTTTACGAGTCTACTTTGAAGATCAGTGATTTCAAAAAAGCTCATGGCATTACTGATGAAGGGGAGAATTATAAATAAGGGAATGCTAAAGCTGCTCACATTGCGTCCGAAGAAGAAATGAGGAACATTAAGGGAAAGTATGTGGCTACAAACAACGTGAATTAAACCTCTAGCCAGGAAGATGTCTCATCCTTTTATCAAAAAATTAAAAGAAGGAGATAGGTGAAAAGTGGTGAAACTGAGGTTGGAACTAACAAGAGCAGTTCAAAAATGGAGGGAAATTTTAAGAAGCTGAGAATGAACGATGCTATTGAGAACTTCGTCAATAATAATCAATTTAGTTTACTTGAGGATGAATAAGAAGAGGTAATAGAGAAAGAAGGCAAGGGTAAAGGAAAGGCGAGCATGAAGGAACTCTATAAAACGATAAATGACTACGATTCACAGTACGAGCCTGAAGAGGAGATGGAAGGAAGCATTGGTAACAGTGCAATTTTTTTTTGAGAAAGAGTACGTAGGTGGAGGAGATGATCAAGATATGAACTTTCGTTATGAAGACGCAGAGGAGGAGCTGGAGTATCACAAGTAGAAGAAGAAAGGAGGCGGAAAGTCTGTAAAAGCCGCAGGGTACATATGACTATGCTTTTCTGGAATGTCCAGGGAGTTTGAGTGCCCTTGACAACGTCCAATCTCTGCTCGCTCATTGCTCGGTTTCGCCCTGGTTTTTTCGTTTGTGTGAAACCATGTTAAGAGAGCAGGACTCTCTGGACATAGTTAGGAAGTCTGGTTTCTCAAATTTGTTTTGTGTGGACCCCACCGGTAGTGCAAGTTACTCGAGTGGTTTTTTGGTATTATGGCACTCTTTTGTGCCCCTTTTTGTCGTCTGCAGTTGTGATCTCTTTGTTATTTTATGTATTAATGAACTTTCTTTCCCGTATTATATTGTTTTTATTCATGCCCCCAATGACTTTAACGAGAGGAGAAACATATGGAAGAAAATTTCAGAATGGAGTAAGGATATTAAGGACACATGGATCATAATAGGTGATTTTAATGATATTTTGAATCTCAATGAAAAGTCTAGTAAGAATTCTGCTAACATACATCATATTAGCGAGTTTGTTAACTTTACCTCCACTAATTCGCTTATGGAAATCAAATCTAACGGGTGTTTTTTTTACTTGGTCTAACAGGCAAGACAGTAACAAACACGTGAAAACAAAGATAGATCGAGCTTTTGCAACCTACGAATGGATTAATTACTTTCCAAGAGCAAATGTTTTTGTCCCGCCAGCTATCGGGTCAGACCACTCACCCTTAATTCTACACTTTGATATAAATATGAAAGTTGGATAAAAAATTCAAATTTGAAACATGTTGGCTAGATAATAAAGAATGCAAAGACGTGGTTAAAAAAAGTTGGAACATTCCTAATTATTGTAACTCTGTCAATAACTATGTTAATAAACAAAACAATACTACGAAAGAACTCATAAAATGGAGCTCGAAAACTTTTAGGAATCATGGAAAACAAATTAAGAAACTTCAAGATCGCCTTATTGAAATAAACAATCACAATGGTAAAGAGGATAATATCAAAGAATACAAAGAAATTAAAGAAAAAATTAGGTTAGAATTCCAAATGGAAGAAAAATATTGGTTTGACAGATCTAGGGTTAATTGGCTAATTTACAGAGACAAAACTACTAAATTATTTCACTTAGCTACTATTCAAAGAAGAAAATATAATCGAATCACCATAATTAAGGATAAGAATGGTATTTGGAAAGAGGACTCCAAAGATATTAAGAGTTGTTTTCTTGACTATTACAAAACCTTATTTAATGAAGTTCCCACTACGATAGAGAATATGGAGAAGACTACTGAATTTATTAAACCAAAATTTACTAACGCTATGAACCAGGAATTAACTAGAAATCCAACGATGGAGGAACTTGAAACGGCTATTAAAGAACCATCGGCCTCAAAAGCGTCGGGCCTGAATAGCCTTAACGGTAAGTTTTATAAAGGATTTTGGGATATTATTAAAAATGATGTTTCAAAGTGGTTCTCGATTTCTTCAACAAAATCTGTTCCATCGACAAGATCAATGATACCCTTATAACATTAATTCCGAAAGGAGAAACCCAGGAGATCTTGGATAACTTCAGACCCATCTCCTGTGTGAACTTTATCTATAAAATCATTGCAAAATTTTATCTAATAGACTTAGGGATCTTATGAATACTATAGTATCCCCTACATAGTCAGCTTTTATCAAAGGAAAAGCTATTCAAGATAACATCTTAATTGATCAGGAGATCTCTTTTTTTATGAGTAGGAAAAGGAAAAATCAAAATAATTTGGCTGCCATTAAGATAGATATGGAAAAAGCATACGATCAGGTACGTTGGGACTTTATACTAATTATACTCGAGAAACTAGGGTTTTGCGACAAATGGATTTACTGGATGAAGAATTGTATTACTACAGTCTCGTTTAATATTAATATGAATGGACAAAGATTGGAAAACTTCAGAGCCGGTAGGGGTCTTAGACAAGGAGATCCGCTATCCACGTTCTTATTCTCATTAAAGACGGAATCGCTCATTAGTACCATTGATAATAATATATCTAATAAGAATATTAATGGTATTCAAATTAATCGAAACTGTCCCATGATATCCCCTTTACTTTTTGTTGATGATTCACTTTTCTCCTTTGACATTGATAATACTAACTTGGACTCTTTCATAGAGAGTCTTAATATTTATTGCCAGGTATCAGGTCAGAGGATAAACTTTACCAAATCTGCAATACTCTTTAGCAAAGAGACGCCTCAAGAAATTAGAGACCTGACTGCACAAGAGTTAAACATTAAAGAAACTAAAGATTTGGGAAGTTATGTGGGCATACCTTTGTGTCATAAAAGATTAACGGTTGAGTCACTAGAATGGATTGCAAAAATACTCTTTAAGAACATAGAAGGATGGAAAGCCAAACTACTTTCGGGGGGCGGGAAAGAAGTTCTTATTAAATCACTACTTCAAGCTATTCCTAACTATTATATATCCATTTTTTCTTTTCCTGCTTCCTTTAGTAGCAAACTTATTTCAGCTATTTCCAATTTTTGGTGGAACTTAGGAGAAAAGAACAGTATTCATTGGAAAGCTTGGGAGAAAGTAGCAATCGGGAAACTAATAGGAGGACTAGGATTTAAAGACATTAAGAGGATGAATACGACTCTATTAGCAACACAAGATTGGAGACTGATGCATAACCCAGAGAACTTAGCAGCCAGACTTTTCAAAGTTATTTATTTTAACAAAAGTACTATACTTGATACTAAACTGAAACAAAGTAGAACATGGAGTTGGGCTAGTTTTATAGAAGGTAGAGACTTTATAAAAAAACATAGTTTTTTTAGAATAGGAAATGGAAAAGATATGGACATATGGAAGGATAAATGGATACAATCGAATTGGGAACTAGGAAAGCCTTTAAACTGTAATTTGATGAAGGTTAAGGAGCTTTTACATCAGGAAACTTATGAATGGAACATAGAAATACTAGATACTCTCTTTCGTGAACCCATAATACCATTAATCACAAGAATTCAGATTTTAGACCCCAATGGGAAATATAAATATATTTGGCCTCTCTCAGTTGATGGAATCTATAATACTAAAACAGGATATAACATTCTCACAGAGGAACATGTTATAACAAACATACTTCAACCGAAGATGACCTTAGTCATAAATCCCCTATTTGGAAAATTATTTGGAAATCTAACGTCCCAAAAAAGATTAAAATGTATATGTGGAGGGTATTAAATAATGCATTAACCACGAGATCCAACCTATAAAAAAGGAAATGCTCAGATACGAAGATTTGTCTATGGTGCAATATACAAGAAGAATCGGTAGAACATCTCTTACTAAATTGTTCGATGTGCAAAGAAATATGGGCATGAACTCCAATGCAGATAAGAATCAAAGAGGATATAAATCTTAACATAGAAGAATGGTTTATGGATATTTTGAATAATTTTAAGAAAGGAGGATGGGATTCAGGGACTACATAATGATTAACTTATGGAACATCTGGAAGGCAAAAATGAAGGCATTACATGAAGAGAGTAAAATTGTAGGATCACACGTAATTTCTTCATCTAATAAACTCATGCTAGAGCTTTACGAGATTGATTGTGAAGATGTTAATAGGAATCAGAGATTCGGGACTATAGAGAACACGGAAGATAGTGGTCTCGTTAAGGAAAATAGAGGAGAAGTCACCTTTCACTGCAATGCATCTTTTTTAAACAATTTGAACTAACTAGCATAGGAATCATTTGTAGCCACATAGAATCTGGAAAAAACATTACAAAGACCTTTACAAGATATTGTGACTCTGTGGCTGAGAAGATATTGTGACTCTGTGGCTGAGGGGGAGGCTTATGCTTTTCTCAAAACAGTGGAATTAAGTAAAAACATTCCAGGTAGGCAGAAGAATATCACCTCTGATAACCTTGGAATCATTCAAGGTATTAAGCAAGTGTCAGCATCGAGTTGGAACATCCAACCCATCCTAAGGAGAATTGTTAGCAAATCAGTTGAGAATGGGCCAATTTCCTTTAGATTCATCAAAAGGAATCTCAATAGAGAGGCTGATAAAGCTGCGAAGGAAGCTAGGCACAGGGCTACAAAATACAAGTTGAAGACCATTTGTGTCTTTGAACTTTCTTTTGCTTTTTCTAAACTCGGTATTGGCTAACTTTAGCCGTGTATCTTTGTTTTGGTGCTATTTTACCTTCCACTGTAAAAAAAAAAAGATAAACTTGTTTCTCTTCTTTTTCTCCCAATGTTACAAGCTCTGAACTAAGGTGTTCACTACTACACATCGCTTCTTTAGTGACGAGTTATTTAGCGATGAGATGCAATTTGTCGCTAGTAGCGGTCTCTAGCAATGAAAAAATTCGTTGCAAGTAAGCTTTCATGTTAGAGACGACGTGATTTCGATGCAAAATTATTTAAATTACGTCGCTATTTCAATTTTTTTTACTCGAAAAAGTCGTCGCAAAAGATCTTAGCTACTAACGACGACAGAAGTCATCGCGAGTAGTCGTATCTAGCGACGGTTTTTCATTACTTAGCGACGACTATTTTCGTCGCTAATAAAAAGACGTATTTAATGAAAACAACAAGTTTTCCAAAACAGAAAATACCACAAAAATTATATTTCTCCCACTTTCTCTCAAAACTCTAGCTCCTATTTGTTCTAATGTTCACCACTTTCTTCTCCAATTCATCTTACACCATTCCCTGGTACATATTCAAGGTGGGACATGGAAAATCTTTAGTCTCCAACCAAATCAAGGTGTTTTTCATAAAATTCAATCTTTTTAAATTTTAATTTTTTTGATTATTATTGAGCATTACATGCTATAAGATTTGATTAGGTCAATAAATACTTGTTTTATGATTGTCTTTTTTATTAGTATGTTGTGAATTATGCATATGTTCATTTATTTATATTTTTTCTTCTATTTTTACAGTTGTTTAATTAGTTAATTATATGAACTTGTTTATTCATTTATTGGTTTGTAATTTCATTCATTCATTTGTTTGTAATTGTTATTTATTTATTCATTGGGTTGTAATTTTTATTAATTTATCCTTTGGGTTGTAATAATTTATTCTTGTATTTTTGTAGTTGTTTAGTTATATCAAATTGTTATTAAAAGATGGCTTCGGGTATTGATAAGAGTTGGACTATAACGCGTGATCTTGTTAAGGAAAAATATATTTATGGTTTAGAAGATTTTATCTCTTGTGTTGAAAAACAAGATGGTTTTAATGGTTATATGTTTTGGCAGTGTATCGATGTTTGAATAATCATCGATACCCCACCCAAACAGTTAGGGGTCACCTTCTACAACACAGGTTTTTATCCACTTATGAGGTTTGGACAAAACACAGTGAAAAATTAGTAATTTCTGAAGAACCCATGCCAAATTTTGAAAATGAAATGTTGAATATGTATGACGGTTTGAGACCCAGTTACAATGTTGGTGGTCATTCAGGTGATACAGAGATGACAGACGCACATCAAACAAACCGTAGCAGTTTTGAAGCTTTGTTCGAGGAATTGGAGACCGAATTATATCCTGGATCTACAGTGATGAGTTCTTTGAATTTCATTGCCAAGCTTATGCACATAAATGTAAACGGATCTTGGAATTGGTGGGTCGTGTTTTGCCCAAACTTCACAATTTTCCCGAGTCTTACGAGGAATGTAACAAGAAGTTGAAAAGTATGGGTATGATTTACACTACAATTGATGTTTTCTTGAATGATTGTGCCCTTTTTTACAAGGATAATGAATTCCTCGACTAGTGTCCAGTATGTAGTGAGTCTAGATGGATCCGAAGAAGGGTAAGAAAGTACCCCATTCAAAGCTTCATTATTTTTAGATTGCCCCGAGGTTGCAGCGACTATACGCTTCGAAGCACACAACCATAGACATGACCTGACACCATACTGGAAAGAGTACTGGTGAGTCCTGGGGTGTGATAGAAATCAATACTAAATAGGAGGACCTACTAACCGCAAGTGTACGGGTCGTTCATAGTAATAGATAGATATAAGGTATTTCGTTCTATGGGATTGCGTTGGTATAACCAGTTTGCTCAAGAGATAAGTAGTAGTAATTAAGAAAATAAAAGATAAAAGATATTTGTTTGGTTTTGAGTTATAAACTACTGGAGGCAAATAATCAAATTACTAGATATTAACATAAAGTAAATGAAGTAAAAAATAAGAGATGTAGACACAAGGTTGAGAGGTGTACTTGAGTCTCGCAAGGGATCCACCTAAATCTGTACAATTAATACTTCCATTTAAGGGTACATACAGTATTTATGTATTAGTCGGGACTCTAATATCTCCTAACTCCCGTCATGGTAGACTAGAAGCTATCCTACGGTATTAAAACCCCGTCATGGCGATTATACCTACTTTCTGATGTTGAAGTGTTTTACACAATTGGTTGCGTGTCAGCTTGGCTACCGGACCGTTCCTACCAGTACTACGGACCGAACCGGACCAATCGGTTCCAGAACCGAACCGGGAACGAAAGCCAACAGAGACACGAACCGGACCAGACCGGTCCGCATGCTATCGCGCCAGTTCTTCAGTTTTTAAAAAAAATCAATGGTAACGGACCTGACCGAACCGGAACCGGTCTGTTAATTTTTTTTAATATTTCATTTTTTGTAGCCCAAATGCTTCAGCCCACCCCATTATTAGAGCCCACCCCATTACTAGCCCACCCCATTTATTTGCCCAACCATATAAGAGCCAACCATAAAGATCCAACCCCATTATTAGCCACCTCATTTATTCGCCCAACCCCCTTACCCATCTTCCATCAAGCCATTATTCACGCGTGTAACCATCATCCCATTTTTCCCTTACACCGCTTACCCACCCAAACTCTCTACCGACCAAAATTAACTCTATCTAATTAATCACTCAACTACTCCTTCTCTCTCGATCTAATCTATGGCCTAAGTAATTCTGTGACGATCCACGCATGTAACCATCACTCCATTGTTCCTCATTTGTGATTAATTTTAGAAGGGTGTGTTTCGGTTTTTGTGATAGGGTTGTGTCTTTTAATTGGTAAGTTGATACAAACCTGTTCGATATTTCTATATATTTCTATATATATATACAATTTCTGAATAATATTGTGATTCTTATGTTTATTTTTCTTCTGCATGGATGAATTGATGAATTTTGATGATGAAATTGCGAATTTGGATTGAAGAAAGATGCTTAAAGATGTGAAGTTGAATGGGTAATGTTATTATAGTCCCTATTGTTTGTGGAAAGTGATGTTAATCACCCTGATTGTTGGCCTAAATTGTTTATGTTATTAAAAAATGTCCAATTTTATAGTCTGAGTGTTTTGTATGGTATTGTGTGTGATGAATTTGTATAGAGTTATACACCATATTTTCGATAGTTTGTGACCCTGTTTTACTGAAATTGATATTGGAATTTTGTATTGGGTGTGAAATATTAATTGTTGGTGATTGATCTAGTTGAATTGTTACTGATTTTTTGTAATTTAGTTGTGGAAATTTTAGAATATATGTCCCTATCTTCAAATGATTTCCTAGTTTTAGTTAGTAAGATCAAGTAGTTGAAACGTGTTTTGAATTGACAGGATTTTTTGAATTGACGGATATAAAGTTATGAAAATTGCAAATGAACCCCTATTTGATACAAAAAATGATTAAAAAAACCTATGTACAAGATTATTATCTTTACAGATTTACCCCAAACTACTCGTATATTGTATAATTGGACCCAAATCCGTATAAAACATCTTCTTGTAGTGTTTTTAATGATGAAAATATTTCTAAAAAATTATGAAATGGTCCTTAAACTAATGACAGATGTTTTTTTTGGTCCAAAGTGTCCTTGTGTAGTTTTATGAACGCTTTGCCTAAGTACTTTTACCCCTAAGTGTTTTATATTTGCAAAGTTTCATTTCATTACCAAGGAAATAAATTATACTTTTCTAAACATATACTTTGGGGCATAAGTTTCTGATTTGTTAAACAAGTTAGGGGTTTTTTGTTTATTTTCTGAAATCTAAAATTGTGTTGTGTTGTGTTGTGTTATTTCTTGATTTGATTCTTATAACATTACATTTACACTTCTACAACACTACAAGAAGAGGTAATTATCTACACTACTCAACTAGATAATTTCCATTGATTGGTATTCAATTTATATATCTTTTCTCAATTATAACTACTCTAGTTGACGCTATAAAATAATCATCCCATGTGATGCAAATACCATGGAAAAAGTCATAAGTTTGAGCTTGCAACTGGGAGAGATATTGTATTAGTTAACAACTGGGATACCATCTAAGAAGTTCAATTAAAAATAACAAAGGAGTTATTTATGTTAGGGCAAGTTAATTTCTTTTGTAAAAGAGATTTATTAGCTGGTTTGTGTTAGATCTAATGATCATTTGTACTTAATCTAATTTATATTCTAATACTTTTGTTTCTTAATATTAACTGGGAGAATGATACTAGTCCATCTTAGCACCATGGTTAATCAGATGCATTAGTTTGCAATGCATTAAGTTATTATTAAAAAAAGGGGTTGGGAATCGTTAGGAACTGGACCCGGTAGTGTAGGTTCCATTAACGGTTCGGTTCTCTACTTCAAGCAAACAAGAACCGGTCTGAAGCGGACCCGGTAAGGAAGGACCGGTAGACCGGACAAGACCGATAAGGCCCAGCTACGGTAAGAACCGGTCCGAACCAGTCCGGAACGGACCGTTAGTCAGGTTGAGCTGCGTGGTTAGTCAAGCGGGTCAGGATCATTGACGAATACCACACGTCTATTACCTATGAATAGCATAATTACTATAACCTATTTCTAATTGATCAGATTAAAAACAGTAAATAAGCATACGATTATAGTCAATACAAAATACCCAACGTAAATCAAATTAAATAATTCTGAATTCGAAAAAACATTAATTATATAAATTAGGTTTTAATCCATAATTGCGATTCTCAAGTACTAAATGTTTAGCACATATTCAAAGTAAAACTAATAAACAAATTAAAAGCATTCATGTTTCCTAATACAAAAATAAGATAAAAAACCTACTTAGAGGGTTGAGTTGAACTGTTGTTGAAGAAGAATGACTTCTCCAGCTCTTCCTTTGCCTTCTACCTTTTTGTTCTCTTCTGACTTTTGTAAAATATGAAGCGTACTAAAAAATGAGGTATAAAAGGCTTTATATACTAGCTAAATTTGGATTGGCCTTTTATTTTATTTAATTAATGATTAAAAATCCAAATCTAATTAGTAATTCCCATAACTATTGTACACACTCTAGTCAAACCCGCGTAACTTTTGTGTCTTATGTCCAAATCACCTAATTCGAGCTAACTCAAAGGTGCACCTTTTTCATTCGAACCACCAAACCTAGATCGGTACTGCCTTGGCTCGAAATCAGCAAGAAGTGACAAATTTTTAGATTCGTATGCTCTTCTTCAACTATTTGAGTGGCATCTTTTGCTCTTTTGACCCCTCCTTTTGATCTAAGACTTTAAACATCAATTCTCCTCCTCATCTTGGTGCTCCCTAGCATCCATGTACCTAATAACTTCATGCTAAACAAACGAATTAACGCATACAATCTCTAAAAACGCAAATAATACAATTCCAAGGGGAGAAAGCGAAATATGACAAAATAAGCTCAAAATTCTATCTATTAAGTTCAATTTCTACCTAAAATGATGTCTACTAAGGGCATATATTTATCAAAAAAAAGACATCAAGACCCCAAAGTCAAACATTTGTCATCCAGACAAAGTAAAACAAAAACAAAGGTATTAGGTGAGACGCAAAAATGCAGAGTCTAGTGAATGATACCCAAAGCACAACTTAAAATAAATCTCATACATCATAACCTAAGAATTAATTCACACAAACACATATCATGCAAAATCAAACATAGATGTAAATTACATCAATCCGAAATTAAATTCACAATGCTAAAATATTACACTTAATACTTACCTCGCGATGGTGGATATAGGGTGTTCATCGATCCTTACTTTCTTTGAACTCTCCACTTAGCTTACTCCTTATTAGCTGAATAATCAATTCACTAAGTACCTATAAATCATGAGGACTTTACAGTTTTAGCATAGGCTTAGGGACGGTACGGTATGTATATTTGGTGAATTTGAAGTGTGCTATTGGCTCTCTCCTCACTTACCATCAACAAACTGTCCAAGAGCTTGATTTGCACAAGAATATGTTCTCACTCAACCCATTTGAAGCACTTATTTAAGGTACCCAGATTAACCCAATAAGCACTAAAGATGATTTCCAAAACTTCCACTTTTCGTGTTACTTTATTTGTATTTTTTCTTCTTTTCCTTTTTCCATTATTTTTTGTAAGATATCGCTAACCATCATTTTGATGTGAAATGTCATGTCTCTTATAATTTTTTTTCTTTTTTTCAAAGACCCCGGCGAAGGGTTACAAATAATATATCATCTCAATTGCGCACAAAATACAAACGCATAAACATTTCCTCCCAATGTAATTTCCTATAGCGAAACCTACCACCCCAAACTTAAGCTCAAGACAGGAAGTCTCAGGATTGAGATTCTAGTACGGGTCATATGGAAAGTCCTATAAACTAAGGGGATATGGCTTATATCGTGGCGACAAAAAAAGGCTTAAAGGCTAAAAATGGGGTTAAGAATGATATAATTAATCACAGGTTAAAAAGCTAAAAGGTTTCAAATGGCTATCAAAGAACTGCCTCTATCATTATCCTAGTTACATAGCTTGCCTTTAGTTCATTACTAAGTGGGTTCTCTACTCATTTAGATCTCGCGTTCTACACACCACTCATTTTCCCTAAGTACAAGCTTAGTTCTTTTGCATTGTTTATTAATTTTTCCTATCAGTCATTTAACATTTGCATGCAATCAAGGTGCGTTTTACATTAAATCCTAAGGTCTACTAGTTTCTATCATAAATTTACTAAAAGTACGCTTAATGGGGACATTTAAAATATTCTACAGTCAACGCATTCTTTAATTGATTTTATTGAAAGCAGACTAAGCAGTATAACAAATGACAGATAAAATTGGGAGTTAGGACAACGAGTACCCCACCCCTAACTAAAAAATGAGTCGTGTCCCCACGACTAGAAAAGACTCAATAAAGAAAATAAAATAATATACACTACTAAATTAGAAAAGAATAGGGAAACATATCTCAATCAGCACTAGGTTGATCACGTGTAGTAGTAGGTTGTGGTTGTGAAGTCTCCTTCATCAAGCTGTATAGATCATTAGTTGTTGAGCTCATCTTACATAAAGTTTCTTTCATCACCTCGAACTCTTTTGTCATATTTCCCATAGTCTTCAACATCCCTTTATGCGTCTCTTCCAAACTTCTCAATCTTTCGATTACATCGTTATCTTTGGCAGTTCTCTTCTTTCGTGGTGGAGGTATTGCTCCATTATCCTCCCAAAGGGCTTAACCAAATCCATACCCAATTTCTTGGCTTCGCTATGAATGTTTGCGGTTGCTATTGTAGTAATATTCTCTCATAATTCATGTGGTTCATCCTCTTTGTTTCCGCGTGGCACTTTTTTTCCAACATTCGAGGTAATTAAACACAGAAACTTGAGGTTGTGTTGGCCAATACGAGATTTTTCATAAACCATTATGAGGTCATAGATTAGGCGAGCTACATCTATTTATTTCTTCTCAAGTATGCATTTAATGAAGATGAATTGCTCACGTGATACCTCAGAAATATAGTCATTTCCAAAGAACGTATGAATGATGAAACGGGACCATGCTCTCATGTGTGTGAGCAATTGACTACTAAGTACCTACCCTTGATATCTCTAGCTTTCGGAAATGGGTTTAACCCCATAAATTAGAACCTGTTTGTAGAATGAATCCCATTTGAAAGCCGGATCATTAAGTTCCTCATGGTATTGGCACGAACCCTTCAAGTCTGGTAATTTTAATACCTCACGAATGTGCTCAATTGAGAAAGGAACAATCTTCTTACGGACTTCAATCGAATTACCTTCCGCAAATACCAACTCTTCATAAAATTCATGAATTAAGGTTGGGATGTAAAACAATTCTCTCTTTCTCAACTCTTTACATCCAAACTTGTCACGAGCTACTGCGTAGTCTTTGAATTTACCGTCCATTATGTCATCTCGAAATCCCTTTTCAACACCAAAATTCGAATTAGCAAATCGAAGACAAACTTGTTCTTTCCAACTCATGAATGGCCTCTTAGGTTTTGCAGCCATCGTCTTTCTTCTCACAGAACGTTGTTCACTAACTGGTTCACTCACAATGGGTACTTCAACATCTTTTTCTTCCAAGTTTGGCTTTTTAGGAGTAGCCTTACTTGGGTTTTCTTTCCTCTTCATAACTTTCTTGACTTCTCCAACCTTAGGCATAGGAATCGAATCCAGATGTTCAATATCTTTGTATGGAGTAGACCCAAGAAGATTACTAGCCGTGGAATTACTACTCATCTTAAGACTATAGCACAAGGAGTCGGTTCTGTTTGTCATTTCAATGAACCCCAAACTCAAAAATTCAAATATTAAAAAACTAGAGAAAAAGTTTTGAACTTTAATGTTTTGAGGATATAGGAATAAGGTATGTGGTGTTATATGAGATGGGTAAGGATTATGTTATGGTATAGGAGAGTTTTAATAGTTAAGATTAAAACTTTGATGAAGAAGTAGTTTGGATTAAGGTGAATATTTCTAGGTGTTTTGGAAGGATTTAATGTTTGATAATGTGTTTGGAAAGGATTAGAACGAAGAATTATGGTGCTTGGATGTTTTAATGGTGGATTACAGGTATTTAATGAGTTTTGGTTCGTCTATAATGGTGACTTGCGTGAGAGGCTAGGTTAAGAAGAAAAGAATTTGGCTTTGTATAAGGTGTAGGTCAAACCCCGTTGGTCGAACCGGCATACCGGGCGTATAGACGGCTAGCTGGTGAAAGCTTCTGTTTATTTTCTTCTTCACGCACCTTCTTGCGTCCACAAAATAAATTTAACTGATTTCGCCGAGAGTTGACCGGCATGTCGGTGATCTGACTGGCTAGCCGGTCGCAAGTCGAATTTTCTCGATGACGCAAATCATAGCTGCTTGTGAGGACGTCATTCCAGTAGGTCAGCGCTGTAAAAAATTTATTTGACCAGCATACCGTCCCTCTGACCGGCTAGTCGGTCGCACGACTCGATTTCTCGTTGATTTATTATAGTTGTGTCCGTGAATTAATTGAACTGGGTTTTGCCAAGAGCTCGGTCGGCATACCAGAGATTAGTTGCGTCTAGTGATTAGTATAAATTCCTTTCGCCGAGAGCTCGGTCGGCATGCCAGAGATCTGACTGGCTAGCTAGTCAGGCTAGTTCAGTTTTACCCACTTAATCGCAGATTTCGCCGTCTCAGACCTATTTAACTCCAAACTCAAGGATTTAAGTACCTTCAAACATCATAAACACTCCAACCTTTCTCATTTCTTAAAATTATACACTAATAAACATAAATAACTCTAATATACACTAAGAATTTAAAGACATGAAAGCAATAAAATAATATACAATTGAAGTGGATTTTGTTTAACGTCGTTAAGCTCGACGAGTTACCTCTCGTATTTATTCAGCTTCAAGGAGGTACATGACCTCCCCAGGATGTGGATCCTCCATGCGATTGGTATCCTCACCTCCATGAGAGATCTTCAATCGATGCCCATTCACCATGAAAGTGCGGTGCTCGATTGGATGCTCAATTTCAATAGCTTTATGAGGTGTAACTTTGGTCACAATATAAGGACCAAACCACTTTGATGTCAACTTCCCTAGATAATTACTGAACCTAGAGTTGTATTTGAGGACCATTTGTCCAACTTTAAACCTCTCCTTACGAATGCGATTATCATGCCATTTTTTCGTCTTTTCATTGTAAAGTTTAGCATTCTCATATGCATCAAGTCGAAACACATCAAGTTAATTCAGTTTCATCATACGATTGTCACCGGCTAAAGTAGGATCTTAGGTCAACTCCAATATCGCCCAATATGCATCTAATTCAAGCTCAAGAGGTAAGTGACAAGCCTTACCATAAACCATGTGATACAGAGATGCACCCACGAGCGTCTTGAATACAGTACGATACACCCACAGTGCGTCATCTAACTCCATTGACCAATTTTACGCGTTGGTCCAACAGTCTTCTCTAGAACGGATTTGATCTCTCGATTAGAGACCTCAGCTTGACTATTGGCTTATGGATGATAAGCAGTAGATACACAATGTCTCAACCCATGCTTCTCTAATACCGCCTTCAAGTATTTGTTTACAAAGTGCCTACCTCCATCACTAATAATAACCCTAGGGCCCTAGGCATACCATGTCTCATGAAGATGTGTGATTTCAAGAACTTTATCACCATTCGCGAATCAATTGTAGGTAAAGATACAACCTCTACCCATTTTGACACGTAATCAACATCTAGTAGGATGTATAGATTTCCATTGGATGGTAAAAAGGGACCCATGAAATCAATAACCCACACATCAAATATCTCAACTTCAAGGATTTTTGGGGCAAGGCGACGAAGAAAATAAGTGTTCGTGAGTTCAATTGGAAGAAAAAGAATATCTTTTATAGCTTACCTTATTGGTCAGAAAATTTGTTAAAACATAACATCGATGTTATGCATTGCGAGAAGAATGTGTGCGATAGGTTGCTCGATACAGTTGTAGGACTTGATGGGATAATAAACAAAGATAATGTGAAGGTGAGAATAGATCTTAAAGATATGGGCATCAGGAAAGAATTGTGGTTGACATCAAGTGGAGGTAAAGCGATACTAAAGCGAGGAAAGTATATGTGTCAACGGATAAGCATAAAGTGTTTCTTGACTAGTTTAAGGCACATAAGTTTCCCGATGGTTTCGCATCTAGTTTGCGGAATAATGATCAAAGTGATACGGGAAAGATTATTGGAATGAAATCACATGACTGTCACATAATGATGCAGTATCTTTTTGTGGCTAGTATCCCTGGGCTTATAGATAACAAATCGATTAGTGATGCAATAGTTGGGTTAGCTAACTGATGTCTCCTTAATTGTTCTTATTTTCGACCCTTAGGAGACATCATTTTTGGTGTTTATTTAATCAATTTGATAGACTTTTGGACTAAATATGCAATAATATGATTTTTCCTCTTTTATTTCTAGCATTTTTTATTTATTAAGCTTTTGCGCGTAATATTGGTATTTTTAGTGTAAAGTTTACAGGTTTTAGATGTTAGCTAGAAGAGGAATCCGAGGAGAAAGTCAAAGATCAAAAGATAGAGTCAAGACTTGAAAAGAAATCCCGAAGAGATTATTTTTAGAGCTGAAAATCCATTTTACAGGCCATAGATTTCTGATTTCGAGGTGCTTAAGCGATGATTTAGCCGCTGACCTTTGAAGAGAAAACATTCCTTATCGAGTTACGGAACTTTAGCAACTGGAATGAGGTCAATCGGAGTCATAACGCATCGGGAAAAGCCGTTTTAGTGAAGGTATATCAGCAGTTACGGGATTTTGGGCTAAGTTAGTGGACTTGGGCCTTTTATATTTCATTTAATTAAAAGCCTAGGTCCAAGTCCGAAATTTCACTTATAAAAGGAGGTCTGAACTTCTATTTTACATACAATTCACATTCTGCAAGATTAAATGTTAGAAAATTTTAATAATTATGGGCTCACATATGTTAATATTAAATGTGTATTGTTATCGTAAATTTTTTATCCAATTGATTATGGTCTAATAAAGCTAATAATTGGATTAGGGGAATAAAAGTGTCATGGAATTAAAGTGTAGATACTAATATATTATTTCTAGTTTATTGAGGGGTCAAACTGGATATAATAGAAGTTATTAATTATTAACTTCTAATAACTTCTTATTTCTTAACTGAACGCACGTTCAGAGAATTATAAGAAGGGGGTTATGGTCCCCAGATCATACACGCTCTGCTCTTTTCTCTCATTCCCATCTAAAGAGAAAAACTAAACACAGAAGGTATAGATCTGGAAGACTCATTACCTACTCCAACAAATCAACCAAAGCAATCATGGCTTTAGGTACGCTTCCGTTATTCTTCTCTTTTATTCTTAATATTTTCAGTATAGATTATTTAGTATATTTATGGGATTTGATTAAACACCAAATCCCTACAGTGGTATCAGAGCCTCCTATATTGAATTTATTATTGAATTTATTAGGATAACGTTTTGCATTTAATTATTCATACGGTTTATATTGAAAACTTCTATTAAGGATTTTTTTTATACGTTTACGTGAATTGGTGATATTGAATTGACGATTATCGTCAACCATATGTATTTGTTTGTACTGTATAAGTAAGAAGAAGCTTTTCGCTTCTGGTTTCCTCATGCATGATGGCCGCTGCCGCTGCTTTTACATATTCTTTTTTTATTTATTTTTTATTCAATCCTTTAGATTGATGTTAAAAGTTTTCGAAACTTTTATTTGATTCAATTTACTGTAGTTATTGAAATTTGAATATGCATGTATGGCTTTATTTTTTTGTTTTGTTGATTGAATGCTTCAAATTCTTTTTATTGTTTTTTTGGACAAGTCATGGCTTCGGAGGCCGTGAACTTTAATGGATTTTTTTTTGTTTGTTTGTGTTCTTAAGTGAACCTTACTTGATGACAGCCATATTCAGATGTATTACACTTAATGATGTCAATTAAAAAAAAATTGTTTACACGTAAAGCATTTGAGTTGATTGTGAAATTAGTGTATTGAATTCTGGTATATATGGATTTAATATTAATGATTAGTGGCCTTTTTTTATTAATTGAATAATTTATATTATAAAGATCCATATATATATTTATATACACAGTCTTGTTCCTGTATATACAATTTTTAAATTTTTCTTTGGATGAATTAAGATGTGGTAATTTTTTTTTAATTAATTATTATAGTTTTGATTAATTTTTTTTTAATCTAATTATATAGTTGATTGATTGAGGATTTTATTATACATTTGGTTGTTATAAGGTTTAATTCAAATATAAATGATTTAGATCTATCATTTTGAATGAAATAGTTTAAATTAGATGTCACCAAAGTGACCGCTCTTGTGTAAACTATTCAAGAAAAATGTTTGATATTTTTTTTATGTGTTATTCATATGAGTATTAGTCGGCCTAAAGGAAGATGACCATTTATATTGATTACACATATACATGTAATAATAAGTACGTGACGATTATTTACTTTATATGTAAATAATGACTTGATCTAAAGATAAACTCATTATTTGACATGCGTTATTGTCAGTATTTGATTATTACAACAAGAATACTAATTGCAGTTAATATTATTGTCCAAAGACTTGATATTAATGTTGTGTTCAGTGTATTGAGATGGAATTAATCATTATTTGAATTTACAAATATAGAATAAGGATATTAATGTGAGCATTGTTGTTTATTTTTTAATTCAGCTAGTTCATCTGCTACTACAATATCTGCTAATGTCAACTCAATTCCCATACTTAATGGGAATAATTTCAAGGATTGGAAAGAGAACATTCTCATTGTTCTCGGTTGTATGGATCTGGACTTTGCACTAAGGGTTGAACAACCCCAACCTCTCACTCAGGAAAGTTCTCTTGAAGAGAAAAAGGAACATGAAAGGTGGGATCGTTCAAATCGCATGAGTCTAATGATTATCAAGCGTGTCATTCCAGAAGCCTTTAGAGGTGTGGATTCCGAAGGAATTACTAATGCTAAGGAGTTTATTGCTGAAATTGAGAAACGCTTTGCCAAAAACGATAAGGCTGAAACAAGCACGCTTCTGGCAAGCTTGATTTCAATGAAATATAAGGGAAAAGGCAATATAAGGGAGTACATCATGGAGATGTCACACATTGCTTCAAAACTTAAGGTTCTAAAACTCGACATGTCCGTTGACTTGCTCGTGCATTTAGTAATTATATCACTGCCTCCACAATTTAACCAATTCAAGGTTAGTTATAACTGTCAAAAGGAGAAATGGACTCTTAATGAGCTCATTTCATACTGTGTGGAAGAGGAAGAAAGGTTGAAGCAAGAAAGAACTGAAAGTGCTCACTTAGCAAGCACCTCTAAAGATAAAAGTAAGAAAAGAAAATCAGAGAATAAGGCTGCTAAGGGTCCAACACAAAAGAAACAAAATCAGGAACCAGGTGTTTGTTACTTTTGTCAGAAGCCTGGACATATGAAGAAAGAATGTACAAAATATCACGCTTGGCGTGCTAAGAAAGGTACAATTCTTACTTTGGTCTGTTCTGAGGTAAATTTAGCTTCAGTACCTAGAAATACTTGATGGATAAATTCTGGTGCTACTACTCACATAAGTATTTCTATGTAGGGTTGCCTGAGCTACCGAAAGCCAAGTGATGGTGAAAGACACATCTTTGTGGGTGACGGAAAGTCGGTAGAGGTGGAGGCGATTGGTCATTTTAGATTGTTATTAGGAACTGGTTGTTATTTGGATTTAAAAGATACTTTTGTTGTATCCTCGTTTAGGCGTAATTTGATTTCAGTTTCTTTATTGGACAAATTAGGATATTGTTGTTCATTTGGAAACAATCATTTTAATTTATCTTAAAATTCTAATATTGTGGGAACCGGTTCACTAAGTGAATATGAAAATTTATATTTACTTAATACAATCGCATCTTATAATGAAACCTTGAACGTGGAATCACGTGGTACTAAACACAAGATAAATCAGGGAAATTCAGCATCATTATGGCATAAACGCTTAGGTCATATTTCAAAGAATAGAATTGACCGACTTGTGTCTGATGGAATTTTAAATTCCCTTGACTTTTTGGATTTCAATATTTGTATTGAATGCATTAAGGGAAAGCATACCAAAACAAAGAGATTAGGTGCCAATAGAGCTTCAGATGTCTTAGAATTGATTCACACAGATATCTGTGGACCATTTCCTACGTCTTCTTGGAATGGTCAACAATATTTTATATCATTCATTGACGATTACTCTCGTTATGGGTACCTATATCTAATTCATGAGAAATCTCAGTCTCTGGACGTGTTCAAGGCTTTTAAGTCTGAAGTTGAAAATCAACTTAACAAAACAATAAAAGCCATAAGGTCTGACCGTGGTGGTGAATATTACGGCAGAAATGACGGATCAGGTGAACAACGTTCAGGCTCTTTTTCTAAGTTCCTAGAGGAATGCGGTATCGTTCCACAATACACTATGCCAGGATCACCTGGCATGAATGGTATTGCTGAGAGACGAAATAGGACTCTTAAGGATATGGTAAGGAGTATGATTAGTCATTCAACCTTACCAGAGGCACTCTAGGGAGAAGCATTAAAGACAGTAGCTTATATTCTTAATAGAGTACCAACTAAAGCAGCTACTAAAAACCCTTATGAGCTTTGGACAGGTAGAAAACCTAGTCTAAAATATTTCCATATTTGGGGATGTCCAGCCGAGGCAAGGCCTTATAGGCCAAACGAAAGAAAACTGGACCCCAAAACAGTAAGTAGCTACTTTATTGGTCATTCCGAGCGATCAAAAGGGTACAAATTTTATGATCCTACAATGAAGAACATATTTGAGACCGGAAATGCAATATTTTTTGAGGATGTTGAGTTTGGGGGGAGAAATAAGGTTAGAGACGTTGCTTTTGAGGAGGAATCGGTTTCGAATCCTATTTCTATTATCACTTTTGACAATGTACAAGTTCCTACACTAGTCATTGATCAAGAAGTAGACCCGGGACCTCAACAAGTCAACGTTGAACAACTTCCTACTCAAGATGAAATAATTATTCAAGAAGAACAAACTCAACAACCTCAACAACCTGTGCCAACAAGGCGATCCACTAGAGAAAGGAGAAATGCAGTTCCAGATGATTATATTGTGTATCTCCAAGAACATGAGGAAGAAAATTGCACGATGGAAGATGATCCAGTCAACTTTCATCATGCCATGAAAAGTTCTAACTCTCAAAAGTGGATTGAAGCAATGCATGATGAGTACAAGTCTATGCAAGACAATAAGGTTTGGGAACTTGTTCAGTTACCAGAAGGTGCAAAACCAATTGGTTGTAAGTGGATATTTAAAACCAAAAGGGATGCGAATGGTAATGTGGAAAGGTATAAGGCTCGACTTGTATCTAAAGGCTTTACTCAAAAGGAAGGCATTGACTTCAAAGAGACTTTTTCTCCAGTATCAACAAAAGACTCGTTTCAGACAATTATGGCACTTGTTGCTCATTTTGATCTTGAGTTACATCAGATGGATGTTAAAACAGCGTTCTTAAATGGAGACATTGATGAGACGATTTATATGGTACAACCAGAAAACTTTGTTTCGGGAGATCCAAAGAATATGGTTTGCAAGTTAACTAAATCCATCTATGGACTCAAGCAAGCTTCTCGTCAATGGTACCACAAGTTTCATCAAGTCATTATCTCATTTGGTTTTGAGATAAATGCAGTAGATGATTGTGTGTATCATAAGTTCAGTGGGAGTAAATTCATATTCCTGGTTTTGTATGTCGATGACATACTACTTGCAATTAATGATATAAGCATTTTGCACGAAACTAAGAAATTTCTTTCAAAGAATTTTGAGATGAAAGATCTTGGAGACGCCTCTTTTGTATTGGGAATCCAAATATACCGTGATCGTTCTCGAGGTATTCTTGGATTATCACAAAAGAGTTATATCGATAAAGTACTTAAAAGATTTGGCATGCAAGACAGTAGACCAGGTGACACCCCTGTCGCTAAAGGAGACAAATTCAGTTTAAGTCAATGCCCTAACGGAAACCTTGAAATTCAAGAAATGCGGAAGATTCCCTATGCATCAGCAGTTGGGAGTCTAATGTATGCTCAAGTGTGTACACGTCCGGATATTGCGTACATTGTTGGCATGTTAGGCAGATATCTCAGCAACCCTGGTATGGAACATTGGAAAGAAGCCAAGCGGGTAATGAGATACTTGAAGAGAACAAAAGATTGTATGCTCACATATCAGTTGGAGATTATTGGGTATTCAGACTCCGATTTTGCGGGATGCCAAGATAGTAGAAAATCTACATCAGGCTATATATATCTCTTAGCTGGAGGTGCTATATCGTGGAAGAGTGTCAAACAAACACTTGTAGCTTCTTCCACTATGGCAGCAGAATTTGTAGCATGTTATGAGGCATCTAATAAAGGAATATGGCTTCGAAATTTTGTCACTAGGCTGCATATTTTAGAAAATGTAGAAAGACCACTAAAGTTATATTGTGACAATAAATTAGCAGTGCTATATTCAAACAACAATAGGAGCTCATCTAAGTCAAAACATATTGACATAAAGTTCCTTGTTGTGAAAGAAAGGGTACAGAGTGGAGAAATATATATAGAGCACATTGGAACAAACTCTATGATTACGGATCCGCTTACTAAAGGATTACCACCCAAAGTCTTTCATGAGCATACCGCTCATATGGGTGTTATATTACATGAAGATGTGATGATTTAGTGGGAGTTTAAGTTTTTTTTATTGCTCTATGTTTTTAATTTAGAAACATTATGTATTTGGATATTTTATGTAGAAGTAAAGCATTTAGTTCTTTTACACTCTGCCAGTTCGGTTTTGTTTAATCTCACTAAGGTTTAAAGTTGGACCAGTTGGAAATAGGCATGTTCAGACCATATTACATGTAATTTCCATGCTACGCATCCATGATTGATCTATGTCATTTAATTATATTGGTATATGTGATTATTGATGGATTTAGTTGCGCTAAATGTGACGAAAGTCCCATTAGTCCTGTATCGTTATGGTTGATGGACAAGATTGTTTGAAATACCTCTATATATGATAACATTTTGGAGCTCTCATAAGGTTATACACATTCATAAAGTAACATATGTGGCCCAAGTGGGAGATTGTTAGAAAATTTTAATAATTATGGGCTCACATATGTTAATATTAAATGTGTATTGTTATCGTAAATTTTTTATCTAATTGATTATGGTCTAATAAAGCTAATAATTGGATTAGGGGAATAAAAGTGTCATGGAATTAAAGTGTAGATACTAATATATTATTTCTAGTTTATTGAGGGGTCAAACTGGATATAATAGAAGTTATTAATTATTAACTTCTAATAACTTCTTATTTCTTAACTGAACGCACGTTCAGAGAATTATAAGAAGGGGGTTATGGTCCCCAGATCATACACGCTCTGCTCTTTTCTCTCATTCCCATCTAAAGAGAAAAACTAAACACAGAAGGTATAGATCTGGAAGACTCATTACCTACTCCAACAAATCAACCAAAGCAATCATGGCTTTAGGTACGCTTCCGCTATTCTTCTCTTTTATTCTTAATATTTTCAGTATAGATTATTTAGTATATTTATGGGATTTGATTAAACACCAAATCCCTACATTAAAAACACCAGAGAGAAGCAACTAAAGGAAGAAGAAGAAGCTACAAGAGCTGGAGAGGGTCTATATCTCCGTTCGTAGTCATTCCAATTCCGGAAATTAGGTTCTTTTTATCTTTTAATTTTGTAATCAATATGAATTCCTTTACATTTAATTTAGTTTTTCTTTTTAATATGAGCTAAGCTTTTCATAGTGCTTGAGAACAATTAATGGGTGAATCCCAATCGTATTGAATAACGAATGTTGAATTTGGGTTTCTGTTAAATTAAACTAGATTGTGTCTTTTACTCTTTTCGATAAATTGAGAATATTTAGTGTTTTTAGCGTCATGAACTAGGAACAGGTGTTAGTATTTAGGCTATTCCAATTAGTGGCGATTGGATCATCCTGACGGAGGGTTTAGATACAGAACAATTTATTCAATCTAGGATAGAAGCTATTGATTCTGACGAACTTAGCTAATCCTAGGGCCAATGAGGTAATAAAACTTAAACATCCGAAGGTGGATCATATTTACCCTGACGGGACTAGTGACACTCTAGGATCGCCTTATAGTCCACCCTGACGGGGGTATAGGGAATTTAGAATCCCGACCATTGTAATTGACCAATTTAGCCCTTAAACAACATAAGTTAGGAAATAAGATTGGGAGGATCCTTGCGTTCTCAAGTGCTACTTCTCATATTGCGTTTTATATCATTTTACTTGCGTCTTAGCTTTTATTTGCATTTTAATATTGGTCTTTCATTTATTTAGCATTAATACAAAACCAAACAAACATATTATCTTTATTTGTTTTCTTAAGTGCATCAATCATTAGTAGATAAGCATTGTAGTCAACCATCCCGTCCTTGGAACGAATCTGTTTTATCAGTTATACTACTTGGGACAACCGTACACTTGCGGTTATGGTTCGATTATTATTTGCATTTATTTAGAACACACAAAGGACCACCAAGTTTTTGGCGCCGCTGCCGGGGACGGTAGCGTGTGACCACGGTGTTTATCCTTTAGTGATAGTGCATTTATTTTATTTTTATCAGTTTTACGCTTTTTGTTTGTTAGCTTTTTCAGGTTTTTAGGTTCGATGTATGCGAAACAGGCTATTCAAGGATCTAGAGCCAACACCTTCGATCCTTAGTAATCCAGAATCGTTGATCAGACTTGCTAACAAGAGAAGAAGAGAACGAGAAGCTTTAGAGGTAGAAGAATTAAGTAACAGAATGGAAGAGATTAATCTTCACGATCAACAAAATAATCAACCAGGTCAACTAGGCGCAAATGGCCAACCTTTGGCTCCAGGCGCTATTCCTCCAATCCCACCATTGAATCCTAATCCTCAAGTTCAAATAGTAATGAATCAAGATCCGTGGTTTACTAATGGCCCGCCAGAAGTTCCATTATGTGCTCCTGCTATAGGAGTAGGTGCTCCAGATATTAATGTTCCGCGATTCCGTCCAGATTCGGGTATGTTAGCTCAATTCCAGAATTTTGGGAATTTTCGTGGTAGACCATCAGAAGATCCTCTTAGAGCAGTACAGAAGTTTAAGCAGATATGTGATTCTTATATCACACAAGGAGTTTCAAGAGAACAGATGTATTTTGCTGCGTTTAAATTTTTTGTTATTGATGGAGCGAGTGAATGGCACGATACGCAAGATCCTACGAAGATAACCAACTGGGACCAATTAGAGACTGCTTTCTTTGACAGGTATTACCCAAGTAACATGAGATTAGATGCTGAATTAGAATTGACGCATTTCCGTCAAGAATATGATGAAACTGTGGGTAAGAGTTGGACAAGATTCCAGATGTGCTTACGTAGAGTTCCTACTCATGGCTTTTCAGAACAACAACAGTTAAAAATCTTTTATAGAGGCCTTGATGGGACTTCGAGAGAGAAATTGGATACGTTATGTGGTGCAGGTTTTCTTCAAGTTCAACCCGCTCATGCTAAAATCATTTTAGAAAGAACAGTCAAGAATGAAGTGGGATGGAATTCAGTAAGAACACCGGTTAAAGGAGTGAATAATGTTGATATGGAAGAAAAATTTGCTACGCTTGAGAATAAGATTCAGAATACTATAGAGCAACAATTGAAGCAGCTTACTTTAGCTGTAAAAGAAGGATTTTCGGGTGTGTTCGATTTGCAGGGTAGATGATCATGATGAGGAAAGCTCTCCGGATAATCAAGAGTCTGTGATGTATATGTCCAATAGAGGTAACTTAAATTCAAGTGGTAATGGATATCAGCCTAACAGAAACCATCCTGGGTTTAAATACTCAAATCCTAATGGGGCAGCCAATCCTACATATGCGTATCAGCCGCGTCCCCAAGGTAACAACTATAATCCAAGACCACACAACAATTATCAAGGAGGACAGAATCAGGGTAATTATGTACAAAGACAAGCTCCTCAGAATACGTACGATGAAACATTGAACCAAAAAGCCTTACCTGCCCATCCACAAGAAGGAGTAGTTACCCTTCAGAAAACAGTTGAAAGTTTAATTGCTCTTCAGACACAAGCCATGGAACGTCAAAATGCAGCCGAAGCAAATATGAAGTTGTTCCAGAATCAGCTAAGTCAAATTAATAAACAACTGAATCAACGTCCACAAGGACAACTTCCTAGCGATACTGAGAATTCAATACAACGTGAAGATTGCAATGCTGTTACATTAAGAAGTGGTAAGAACCTTCCTCCACCCCCTTTTCCTGTTATGAAAGAGAAAGAAGTTCCAAGAAAATAAAAGGAAGTGGGTGAGAAAGAGAAAGAGAAAGAGAATGAGAAAGATAGTGAAGTTGAAGAAATAGAAAGACCAAGAGAAGTTCCGAAAAAGAAAGATGATATTGTGATCAATCGCCCTCCACCACCGTTTCCATCGCGAGTTCAGAAAAAGGGTGATTTAGGTGATTTTCAGAAATTCTTTAATAGAGTGAAGGGTCTAAGTATTAATATTCCGTTACTAGAGGCGATTCGAGATATTCCTAAGTATACGAAGTTTTTGAAGAGGGCCCTCACTAACAAAAGGCCTTATTGTGATAATGAGATGATTGGTCTTCCTGAAGAGTGTAATGCGATTTGCCAGAGTAAATTACCTCCGAAGTTAGTTGATCCGGGGAGTTTCACGATTCCGATATCAATTGGAGAAGAATGGAAAGGAAAAGCGCTGTGTGATTTGGGGGCAAGCATCAATTTGATGCCCAAGTCAATCTTTGATAAGCTTAAAATTGGAGACGCAAGACCCACTTCTATGGTCTTGCAAATGGCGGACAGGTCTCTTGCACATCCTGAAGGCCGCATTGAAGATGTCCTTGTTAAGGCAGGTACACTTATATTTCCTGTTGATTTCGTAATACTTGAGTACGATGCAGATAGAAATGTCCCCATTATTTTGGGTAGACCATTCCTAGCTACAGGACGTACATTAATCGATGTAGAGAATGGCGAATTAACGATGAGGATACAAGACGAGGAAGTCAAATTCAATGTATTTCGAGCTATGAAATTCCCAGATTCTCAGGAAGATTGCTTCAGAATGGATGTAGTAGAGCAAGCATCGCAAGAGGTATTTAATTGTTTAAATTTTGATGATATCTTGCAGGCTGCTTTGACATTAGATTCACCTGAGATGATGGAAGAGCTTACCGAAACAGTGGCAGCTCTTAATTCTGAAAATCCGAAGTATAGGCGTCTTGCCTATGAACCTGTGAGAGATCCGGGGGAGATTATTCCTAAAAAGAAGCCTTCAATTGAATCTCCTCCGGAATTGGAAGAAAAACCATTGCCAGCACACTTGAGGTATGCATATTTGGGTACTAATGAAACTCTACCTGTTATTGTTTCAGCTAATTTAACAGGTCCTCAAGAAGATAAACTGTTGCGTGTGTTAAGAGCCAACAAAGAAGCAATAGGTTGGACAATTGCTGACATCAAAGGCATTAGTCCATCCTATTGTCAACACAAAATTATACTTGAAGATAGCAACGCACGCTCAGTTGAAGGTCAAAGGAGATTGATGCCCGTGATGAAGGATGTAGTGAAGAAAGAGGTGATCAAGCTTTTAGATGCGGGGATGATCTATCCCATTTCGAGTAGTGAATGGGTGAGCCCAGTTCAGTGTGTACCGAAGAAAGGAGGAATGACAACAGTTCTGAATGATAAAAATGAAGCGATTCCTTCAAGGACGGTAGTTGGTTGGAGAGTTTGCATGGATTATAGAAAGCTGAACAAAGCCACCAGAAAAGATCATTTCCCTTTGCCCTTCATCGATCAAATGTTAGATAAATTAGCCGGAAGAGAATATTACTGTTTCTTGGACGGCTACTCCGGGTACAATCAGATATACGTGGCTCCAGAAGATCAACATAAGACTACCTTTACATGCCCATTTGGTACTTTTGCATATCGTAGAATGCCATTTGGGTTGTGTAACGCTCCCGCTACTTTTCAGAGATGCATGATGGCCATCTTCTGGGATATGATTGATAATTTCCTGGAAGTGTTTATGGACGATTTCTCTGTGTTTGGTGATGATTTTGATAAATGTTTGGATAACTTGGAGAAAGTGTTGGTACGATGCAAAGAAACTGATTTGGTCTTAAACTGGGAGAAGTGTCATTTCATGGTTCGAGAAGGTATCGTTCTGGGTCACAAGGTTTCGAGTGCTGGACTAGAGGTCCATAGAGCAAAGATAGAGGTAATTAAAACTCTTCCCCCTCCTGTTTCTGTTAAAGGGGTAAGAAGTTTTCTTGGCCATGCTGGCTTTTATAGGCGATTTATCAAAGACTTTTCTAAGATTGCTAAACCGTTATGCAACTTACTTGAAAAGGACTCCAAATTCCTTTTTGATGAAGCTTGTTTAGCGGCCTTCAAAGCAATCAAGGAAAAGCTTATTTCTGCTCCTATAGTATTACCTCCAGATTGGAATTTACCGTTTGAGGTTATGTGTGATGCGAGTGATTTGTGTATGGGAGCTGTATTAGGACAAAGAAAAGAGAAAGTTTTTCATTCGATTTATTATGCTAGTAAAACTTTTAATGGTGCTCAATTGAATTATACAGTTATAGAAAAAGAGTTGCTAGCGGTTGTGTATTCATTCGATAAATTTCGCTCTTATCTTCTTGGAGCGAAAGTTATTGTTTATACAGATCATTCAGCGATTCGATATCTTATGGAGAAGAAGGATGCTAAACCGAGGTTAATCAAATGGGTTTTATTGCTTCAAGAGTTCGATTTAGAGATCAAGGATAGAAAAGGGTGTGAGAATCAGGTTGCGGATCATCTATCGCGGTTAGAAGGTTCAGAGATGATTAATGGTACTGAAGCAGTCAGAGAAGAATTTCCTGATGAGAGTTTATTTGTTGTTCGTGATTATGAAGCTCCTTGGTATGCGGATATTGCAAAATTAGTGGTGAGTCGTTCCTTTCCTGAAGGATCAACTTAATAAGAAAGAAAAAGATTAGCTCACCGTGCAAGACAATTCTTTTGGGAGGATCCTTTCCTCTACAAAGTATGTGCTGATCAAATGGTAAGAAGATGTGTAGCCAAGGAAGAAATTGAGGCGATTATAGCTGGGTGTCATGATTCACCTTATGGTGGACATTTCAAAGGAGATCGAACTGCTACTAAGGTATTACAATCTGGTTTCTATTGGCCCTCTATTATAAAAGATTGTCATGAATATACGAAAAGATGTGCTAGATGTCAATTTACCGGAAACATATCCAAGAGGGATGAGATGCCACGTAACAATGTGTTAGAAGTTGAAATATTCGATGTTTGGGGTATAGATTTTATGGGTCCTTTCGTTCCTTCAAATGGTAACCTCTACATCTTGTTAGCTGTTGATTACGTGTCTAAGTGGGTAGAAGCTGTGGCTTTGCCAACTAATGATTTACGAGTGGTGATTAAGTTCTTAAAATCACATATTTTCACTAGACATGTCACTCCAAGGGTAATTATTAGCGATGGAGGTACTCATTTCGTTAATAAGTATTTAAAGACGATTCTTGAGAAATATGGAGTGAGACATCGTGTATCTACTGCTTATCATCCACAAGCCAATGGTCAAGCCGAAGTATCAAATCGTGAGGTAAAATCTATCTTAGAGAAAACCGTTGGTCCTACTAGAAAAGATTGGTTTACGAAATTAGATGATGCACTATGGGCCTATCGGACTGCTTTCAAAACTCCAGTAGGTGCTTCTCCGTATCGAATGGTATATGGTAAGGCTTGTCACTTACCTCTTGAACTTGAAATGGGTGCCTATTGGGCTATTGTAAAGTTAAATTTAGATCCTACTCTAGCTGGTCAGAATCGAATGATGAAACTTAATGAGCTTGATGAATTTCGATTACATGCTTATGAAAATGCTAAGCTTTATAAAGAAAATACCAAGAGATGGCATGATCAACTTTGTAGTAGGACAAAGAGTGTTGAAATATAATTCAAAGATCAGTAATTATCCGGGGAAATTAAGATCGAAGTGGTCGGGTCCTTACATTGTAACCAAGGTTACACCTCATTGAGCTATAGAGATAGAACATCCACTTGAAAACCGTACATTCATGGTGAACGGTCATCGCTTAAAGATTTATCATGGAGGTGAAGACACCGATCGTGCAAAAGACCCACATTCCGGAGAGGTCATGTACCTCCTCGAAGCTCCTTAGAAGCACGAGGTAACCCGTCGAGCTTAACGACGTTAAACAAAAGCCAATTTCTTGTATAATAGTTTAAGTATTTCAATTTCCGTAGTGTAAATTAGCTAAGTTTTCGTTGATTTTAGTTTTTATTATTAAGAAATGAGGAAGGGTGTTTGTTTTTTATGATTTCAGGGGTATAATGGTCATGAGTTTGGGGTCAAAACGATGAGAAAAACGAAAAAAAATTTGAAGTCCACAGCAGGTTTGACCGGCTAGCCGGTGAGCTGGCCGGCATACCGGCCAAACAAGCTGAAGGACCCCAACTCTCTGACCACTGCGTCAGCGATGACGTAGCGTTGCTGCGTCACCATTCGCGCCAGCGAGAATCCACCGGCATACCGGTCACTGACCGGCTAGCCGGCCAGTGATGTCAAGTTCTCTGATCACTGCGTCAGCGACGACGCAAGAAGCTTGCGTTTTGAGGTAAAAAAAAAATCGAATTTAGTAATTTTTTTCCGCCGTCCTCGCGACCGGCATGCCGGCGAATCCACCGGCTAGCCGGCCACCTGTTGCGAGAGGCGGTTTTGAGTTCCTTAACCCTAGTTTTTTGCCTCTTTTCCAAGCCAAGCCTTCTATTCCGATTCCTTGCCTCCACCTATTCCAAAAATCATCAACAAACAGCTATAAAATCATCAAATCAAGCCCTCTTTCATCACAAAAACATACAATCAACTCATAGCTTCTCCAACACATCACCAAAATCCATTTTTTTCTTCATAAATTCCCTCTTCCCAACCTTGATATTAAACCCAATTCTTTCACAATCCCTCTCAAATAACCTTAACCCATCTCATATTCCACCTAATTCTTCAAGTTTTAAGCCTCAAAACATCAAATTTCAAAGCTTTTCTCTAGCTTTTTCTCTATATATGAAGTTTTGAGTTTGGGGTGAAAAGAGATGACTAACAGAACCGATTCCATGTGCAACTATCGAAGAAACATACCAAGAAACAGGAACAATGTTGGAACTAGCCCAGACCAAGCATTTGAGATTCCGGATTCGCGATCCAAAAAGACTGTCCAAAACCCAATTGCTCCGAAACGAAAAGAAAATTCAAGTAAGGCTAATCCGAAAAAGAGTAGGTTAATTGATGAGAGTGATGAAGAAAGTGAGGAAGAAGTTGAAGAAGAGATTGAGGAAGAAACTGAACAAGAAGTTCCCGAAGAACCATTGCAACAACCGAAAGCTCCGCGTAGGAAAGCTTGGGCTCAAAAGCCTAAAAGAGTCTTCGTTCCATGGGATACTCAGGTTCGTGATAGAATTCAATTTTTGAAGTTTGGTGAGAAGATGAATCTTCCTAAGGGTATTATGACTAGTGCTTATAAAGATTATGGTATTACTTGTGACAAATTGGGTTGGAAAGAGTTGCGTGAAAGGAAGCTTGAGTATATTCCTACCTTGGTGTGAGATTTTTATGAAGGAATCGCCTTCTCCAAAGAAGCAGTTGTTATTCGCAAAAAGGTAGTTCCTTTCTCCGTTGAGCTTATTCGTAAATCATTGAAATTACCCGAATTTTTCGGAATATGTCTGTTTCAAGAGTCTCTAAAAGAACCTTCGTTTGATTATGAATCCCTTTGGGGGAAAGTGCTTGTTGATGGGGCCCGCCCAATTCCCGAAGGGGAAGATATCCTGGACAGATATATAGTAGTAATTTGCTACCATGTGCTAAGATTTGGTCACGTTTCATAATCCCTACCTTCTTCGGAGTTAAACACATATCGGAAGTGAAGAAGGAGCATCTTTTGTTCATTAACTGTATTATTGAGGAGAAACCTATAGATGTTGCTCGTGTGATATATGACACCATCATGGAATTTGCTCGAATTCCTACTTCGCAACAAAATCTCAAATTTCCTTGTACCATCACTACTTTGTGCTTAGACGCAAAGGTTCCGCGTAAAGACGCAGAGATTGATCGTGTTGTAGTGGGTGAGAGTATGGGTTTAACTTTGATCAAGAATATTCATGATGAAGTGTTAAAAGCAACAAGAAATCCTAGAGCTCCTCCAAAGAAGAAGATGCATACAACCAATGAGTTGGAAGCGAAAGTGAAGGTGTTAGAAGAGAATCAAGTGAAGATGATTGCGTCTTTGGGAAACGTTACAAAAGAGTTAGAACTTCTCCGAAACATGTTAATGGGGGTGAGCACAATTCAACACGCCACCTATGGTATACTTACGCAAGAGAAAGTTCATGGACGCAACACCGATAACCAACCTCGCGCTGGTTAAGATACGTTTTCTATCCCTTTCGCGTTTTAGTTAGTTTAGTTTAATTTTATTGCGTTGAGTCTTTTCGAGTCGTGGGGACACGACTCATTTCTGAGTTTGGGGTGGGGTTCGTTGCCTCATCCCAGTTTTTATGTGTTATGTGTTTTATTTGCTTTCAATAAAATAATTTTCGGAGTTGCGTTTGACTATAGAAGATTTTAAATGTTCCTTTAAGCATACTTTTGATGAATCTATGATAGTAAATAGTGGACTTTAGGGAATAACATAAAACGCACTTACAATTGCATGCGAACATAAGTAATTGATAGGAAAAATTAATGAACAATGCAAATGAAGTAAGCTTGTACTTAAGGAATATGTTTGGTGTGTAGAACGTGAAATCCTAATTAGTAGAGAACCCACCTAGGTATGAACTAAAGACAAGCTATGTACTTAGGAAAATGATAGGGGCAGTTCTTTGTTAGCCATTTGAAGCCTTTTAGCTTGCTATCCCTTATTATAATTTTATCCGTCTTAGCCCAAGTTTGAGCCTTAAGCCTTTTCTTTTGTAGCCACGATATAAGCCCATTATCCTTTAGATTATTAGGCATGACCAAATGACCCGCACTTGAATCACAACCCTGAGACTTGTCTCGAGCTTGAGTTTGGGGTGGAGGGTCCACATTTGGGAATTTACATTGGGAAGGGATTATATGTGTTTGTATTGGGGCACAAAAATAAAAGATGATACGATTATTTTGTAACCCTTTGCTGAGATTTGAAAAAAAAAAGAAAAAAAAAGAAATGAAAAAGAAAATAAAAAGAAAGAATAAATAAATCGGCAAAGTGGAATATTTTTGGAAATCATCTTAGTTTTATTTGGGTTGACATCGGGGACGCAACATTAACGCGTCAAATGGGTGAGTGAGAACATTTTATAGCGTAAACTCAAGCTGGAGGACATTGTTGATGGTAAGTGAGGAGAGAGCCAAAAGCTCACTTCAAATTTACCAAATATACATCCATACCGTCCTTAAGCCATTATTAAAACCATAAAGACCTCGTGATTCCTAAGTGCATAGTGAATTTATGATTCTGTTGATAGAGAATACACTAGGTGGAGCGTTCAAAGCGAGTTAGGATTAATGACCACCCTATAGCCATCATACAGAGATGAGTACAAGTGTAACCTTCAAGCATTGTGACTTTAATTTTATGATTGAGATTATTTATGTTTGATGTTGCATGATTAGTGTATGTGTATGTTAGTTCTTAAAGTTTTGATATATGAGATTTATCTTAAGAATTGCTTTAGGTTTATTTGCTAACTTCTATTTGTTCTTGCGTTTTACTTCTACCCTTTGTTTTGTTTTGTTTTGCTTTGTCGGGACGACAAAGGTTTGAGTTGGGGGTCTTGATGTCTCCTTGATTGTTCTTATTTTCGACCCTTAGGAGACATCATTTTTTGTGTTTATTTAATCAATTTGATAGACTTTTGAACTAAATATGCAATAATATGATTTTCCTCTTTTATTTCTAGCATTTTTTATTTATTAAGCTTTTGCGCATAATATTGGTATTTTTAGTGTAAAGTTTACAGGTTTTAGATGTTAGCTAGAAGAGGAATCCGAGGAGAAAGTCAAAGATCAAAAGATAGAGTCAAGACTTGAAAAGAATCCCGAAGAGTTATTTTTAGAGCTGAAAATCCATTTTCCAGGCCATAGATTTCTGATTTCGAGGTGCTTAAGCGATGATTTAGCCGCTGACCTTTGAAGAGAAAACGTTCCTTATCGAGTTACGGAACTTTAGCAACTGGAATGAGGTCAATCGGAGTCATAACGCATCAGGAAAAGCCGTTTTAGTGAAGGTATATCAGCAGTTACGGGATTTTGGGCTAAGTTAGTGGACTTGGGCCTTTTATATTTCATTTAATTAAAAGCCTAGGTCCAAGTCCGAAATTTCACTTATAAAAGGAGGTCTGAACTTCTATTTTACATACAATTCACATTCTGCAAGATTAAAAACACCAGAGAGAAGCAACTAAAGGAAGAAGAAGAAGCTACAAGAGCTGGAGAGGGTCTATATCTCCGTTCGTAGTCATTCCAATTCCAGAAATTAGGTTCTTTTTATCTTTTAATTTTGTAATCAATATGAATTCCTTTACATTTAATTTAGTTTTTCTTTTTAATATGAGCTAAGCTTTTCATAGTGCTTGAGAATAATTAATGGGTGAATCCCAATCGTATTGAATAACGAATGTTGAATTTGGGTTTCTGTTAAATTAAACTAGATTGTGTCTTTTACTCTTTTCGATAAATTGAGAATATTTACTGTTTTTAGCGTCATGAACTAGGAACAGGTGTTAGTATTTAGGCTATTCCAATTAGTGGCGATTGGATCATCCTGACAGAGGGTTTAGATACAGAACCATTTATTCAATCTAGGATAGAAGCTATCGATTCTGACGAACTTAGCTAATCCTAGGGCCAATGAGGTAATAAAAATTAAACATCCGACGGTGGATCATGTTTACCCTGACGGGACTAGTGACACTCTAGGATCGCCTTATAGTCCACCCTGACGGGGGTATAGGGAATTTAGAATCCCGACCATTGTAATTGACCAATTTAGCCCTTAAACAACATAAGTTAGGAAATAAGATTGGGAGGATCCTTGCGTTCTCAAGTGCTACTTCTCATATTGCGTTTTATATCATTTTACTTGCGTCTTAGCTTTTATTTGCATTTTAATGTTGGTCTTTCATTTATTTAGCATTAATACAAAACCAAACAAACATATTATCTTGATTTGTTTTCTTAAGTGCATCAATCATTAATAGATAAGCATTGTAGTCAACCATCCCGTCCTTGGAACGAATCTGTTTTATCAGTTATACTACTTGGGACAACCGTACACTTGAGGTTGTGGTTCGATTATTATTTGCATTTATTTAGAACACGCAAAGGACCACCACTAACATATTTAGAATCGTTTGTAACAAGAATCTAAGTAGGAAAGAGTTGTAATCTGGGGCATGAGTGGTTGAAGTGATGTATTGTGCAAACTAGAAATGATTTTACTTCCTATTTTTTTGATATAATGATCCACTTGGTGATACACTTATACGATGAAGAATTATTAGAGGGTCCAGTTCAAACACGGTGGATGTACCCATTTGAAAGGTATTTGAAAAATTTAAAAGAGTATATTCGAAACCCGGCTAGGACAGAGGATTCAATCGCTGAAGGTTATGTGGTGTAAGAGACGTTGGCATTCATGCCGCGATATCTTTGAGAAGAAAAAACGAATTCCAAAGATCACGGTAGATACAATGAGCCACTGTCCATACCAAAAGAGCTATCTGTTTTTAAGAGTCAGTGTACTCTAGTTGGTAAAAAAGAGTTTGGTCATTTACCACATAAAGAGATGGAGAAAATCAACTGGTATATTCTGCATAATTGTGACGAGATCAAACCATACATGAAGTAAGTAACATTAATTTATTTTTATTAATTTATTTGTACATTATGTTTTATTCTTTTCTTAAAATGTAATGAACACAAATCCACGCTATCGGGCACGGCTAATGGTATAGAGAAGATGCACCGATAAACGTTTAAGGGTTGGTTTTTGGAAAAGTTATGTACACTTATCCAAATAATACACATTTATTTTCAAAGTTATAATTCTTATTTTGTTTGATAGATTCATGCAATGCACGAGGCTGGTGATGCATTAGCTACCCCTGAGATGATGTCATTGACGAGCATTTCTCATGGTCCGATTTATATATACGACTCATGTGTTATGAACGGTGTTAAATGTTTACTCGCGAGATGGGTGAAAAAAGAGTGACTCAAGATTACAGAGTATGTACCATTTGTGATGCTAAAATATTTTACGGTGAATTACTCACGATCTTAGAGGTTACATTCAGTGGTGGTTGTTTGGTTGTGTTGTTCGATTGTAGGTGGTATAATACGACCAAGGTGAGGAAAGAACACGGGGTAACCTTCATCAACACATCTTCTTTTTTCTGGGGGGGGGGGACGAACTATACATTTTAACAATGCAAGTCAAAAAAGTGTTTTACATTGATGAGATTAAGGGCCCGTTTGGAAGTGCTTATTTTAGAGTAAAAAAGCGCTTTTGGAATAAAATTCAAAATTTTAAAAAATTATTAAAAATTATTTTGAAATCTAAAATTATTGAAAGTGCTTTTTTCAAGAAGCACATATTTGGTGCTTCTCAGAAAAGTGCTTTTCAAGGTAAAAAAAACTCTTAAAATGCTAAAAGCACTTTTAAGTGCTTCTCCAAAAAAGCACTTCCAAACGGGCACTAAAACAAAGAAAACAATGAAAGGATGGAAAGCCGTTTGGGAAATCAACGATTGTCACAAATGAAGTCTCAGGTTATGGGGAGCAGAATCACTATCTACTGACAAAAAGCGCATTACGATTCCTTTGGTGAACACGGAGATGGATTACTCGCGACTGAACCTGGCAACTCATGAGGAGATCGAGATTGACCCATCTCATTTGCAGATTGATATAGTTATTGATGAAGACGAGGAGATTATTGTTGACAAATGGGACGAGTATGGAGATAAGGAACATATTGACGTTGATAGTGATGATGAACCTATAGACATTAGCGGATGCGAAACTGATTAGTATAATACTTTATCGGGTTATGTTTCAAAAAACTATTTGACTGTTTTTTATTCTACTTTTAAAATTGTCGAAATGTTTTGATGAAATTTATTTTGATGTTATAATATGTTTTTTATAATGGTAGATACAAATTGTAAGTGGAAAAAATGGTCAATTGTAATTTTAAAATTTAAAAAAATCAAAGAAAAAGAAATTAGCGACGAAATAATAGGAGGAACTCGTCGCTAGTATTAAAAGTGATTTGCGACGATTTCCAGAATAAGAACTCGTCGCTAGTATTATTTACTTACTAGCGACGACCAATTTTATCGTTAAGACCACTGAAATATTTCAATTGGTCAATTTGGGCGGGGAGTTTTCCCGCCCAAAGACACTAGCGACGAAAATAATAATTAGGGATGTGACGTGTCGTCGCTAAATAAGGACACGCAATAGTCGTGTGTACGATACGTTACACGTGCCCCTGTTGCCCGACAAAATTTTAATAATTTTTGAACATTAAACACTACTAAAAATTCGCAATCTGAGAGCTAAGAAATCCACACTCATTTCCGAGCTGAATTCTTGCCAAAACAAGGTCAAGGTAATGCAATCACACCCATAAACACTTTTTAATTCCTTTTTTTGGTTTTATTCTAATTTTTAAAAATAATTTTTTCTTTATTTGTTGTTTTTTATTCTGATTGCTTGGCATGACTTCATCAACATCACCACTACACTTTCCACGTAAAAGGTACCAATTCGAGCTACTATTTATCTTTTTCTTTTTCATTTATTGATTTCAAAATTTGTTGATTGTATTTATGAATTAGGTTATTTTAGGCTGTTTATGTTGATTTGTGATGAATAATTGCTAAAAAAAATTAGTTTTTTCTAAAAAATAGTTTTTTTTGGAATTTCATTTATTATGATTAGTGTTTTCTTAGTTGTTTATATGAATAGAGTTTAAATTAGTTGTTTATAGGTGTTATTATGTGTTTTTTGCGATTTTTAGATTTTGCTTTATGTTTTTAGTGTTTTTGGTAATTTTTTTGATTTATTGTTAAATGTAAGGACCTTATATGCAAATAATTTTTTAGACCTTAAAAGTTTTTTAGAAAAAAACACTAAAAATAAAGCATAAAAGATTTTCTAGGAAAAAAACTTTAAAAAATATTAAAATAATTTTATTTAAAATGAAGCATAAAATATTTTTTTGGAAAATAACACTAAAAAAATATTAAAATTTTTTATTTAAAATTAAGCATATAAGATTTTTTGGAAAAAAACACTAGAAAAAGGATTAAAATATTTTTACTTAAAAAATGAAGCATAAATTATTATTCGGGAAAAAACACTAAAAAAAGATTAAAATAATTTTATTTAATAAATTAAGCATGAATTTTTTTTTGAGAAAAAAACACTAAAAAAGATTAAGATAATTTTATTTAAAAAATTAAGTACAAAATATTATTTGTGAAAAAAAACACTAAAAAAAATTAAGAGAATTTTATTTACAAAATTTAGCATAAAAGAATATTTAGAAAAAAATACTTAGGATAATTGTATCTAAAAAATTATGCATAAAAGATTTTTAGAAAAAAAAAACACTATAAAAGATTGAGATAATTTTATTTTAAAATTAAACATAACGGAATACTTGGAAAAAAAAAAAACCTAAAAAACTTACTTAAGATAATTTTATTTAAAAAACACTTAAAAAAGATTTAGATAATTTATTTAAAAAACAATTAAAGAATTTTTTGGACTGACTTGTTATTTTTTGTTACAGATTACATCCGGATTATATTACTTTTTTATATATTTAGTTAAATTTATTATAGTGTAAAGTCGACTGGTAGCCCTTGATCTTTACCCAAAGTGCAGCAGAAGTCCCTTATCTTTAAAATTCTCCCAGGTGGCCTTGCATGTTCCTTTTTCGTCAATCGTGTCAATTTTCTAACATTTCCGTCAGTTGACGATAGTCAACACCATTTGGCGCCACGTCAATGGCACCTCATCGCCACGTCTGCTCCACCTAGGCGTGATGTCATCGTCAGCTGAAATGTGTTTTCCAATGTGGCAAGGGAAATCTTGTCTTTTTCGTTCGTTCTTTACCTTTTACTAACAAGCCTTTTATTCGCGTCAAATTAAAACAAACACAACTACCAAACAAAAAACATAGACTCGAGCGTGTTCTTGGTGTACTTCTTGTTTGGGGGAAATAATTGTAGCAAATTTTTGAATTCAACAACCAACTTTATACCCAAGTAATCAACTTCGTTGTAATGGTGATTTTAAACGATCTTCAGTGATTCAGGTAATAATTTACTTGACCCATTTCAATGAGCTATGTAGATTAGGGATAGTGTTATAGTGATTGTGAGTAGGAATTTAACAACACATATATTTGATTCTGTATTGTAGAATCCGAGAATGTTAATTCTGGTGATGAAAATATTGGTTCCGATTACTCCTTTCATGATAGCGATAACAACTTGGATGATGACGAAGATGATATATTGTACCAGAACAATGTCAACATTGGCATTGAATTTGATGGTGTTGGTTCTTTTCCATTAGCTAATTTAAATAGGTTAGCGCTCCCATATCCGAAAGTAATACATGTAATCGACGATGATGATTTCAATGAGGTTTCTACTAGCGACTCTGAGCAATTGATTAGAATGGAAGGCATGTCGGATGAGGAGGTTGGTGAAGGTTTGAGTGCTCGAAGGAGGATCTTTTCCAGGTTTAATGTATGTGTCGACAAGGATGGCCCAAAATTTAAAATTGGTATGATATTTTCTAATGGGGTTGAATTCAAGGAAGCGGTGAAAGAAAAAGCTATTGTTGAGATAAGGATCATTTGGTTCCCCTATAATGAACCTGGTAGAGTTAAAGCGAAGTGTAGAGCAAAAAATTGTGAATGGTTTATATATGCCACTGTATGTGCAAATGGAATTTTTCAAATCTGGGCCCTAAACCAAATACATACATGTGGTTGTGCACTAAACGATAGGTATGTGAATTCAACCGTTCTATCTAGGAGATATGCTCATCAGTTGAAAATGAACTCCAGAATTTAAGTGATTGATTTACAAGAACAAGTCTTGCATGATCTTCATCTAAGCATAAGTAGGAGGCAAGCTTACAGGATCATTAAGAAGGGCAAGTTGTCAAATTAAGTGCATTTCTTCGATCAATATAGTCTGCTTAATGGTGGGTCCTGGTGTGTTATAAAATTAAGTGCAAAAATCAAGGAACCACAATTACCGCAAGTGTACGCTTGTCCAAGTAATATTTGATAATCAAGTTCGTTCTCAGGGACGGATTAGGTTCAACTCCAGTATTAATAAAATAGTAAGAATAATTGTTTAACAAAAAAGTAAAAGAATAGATTTTTGTTTGGTTTTCTAATAACTAAAGATGCAAATAATAAAAACTAAATTAAAATAAATAAAAGCAAATAAAATACTGAAATCAGATAAGAGAATTACTTGAGTCTCGCAAAGAATCCTCCTAACTAATATAATCTATGTTATGTTTAAGGGTAGAATTGGTATTAGTATACTAGTCGGGAATCTAATATCTCCTATCCCCCGTCAGGGTGGACCTAGAAGCTATCCTACGGTATTACAAACCCCGTCAGGGTGAATATAAGCTACTTTCAGATGAATACTATTTTACCTCTTTGGCTATGTAAATCATATGACTTTCGTCCATTACACGGGTATTACCTAAGTCTGTATTCAAACCCCCCTGTCGGATGATCCATACGCCACTATATGGAATAGCCTAAATACTAAAATCTAATTCTAGTTGCGCGGAAAAGAATTAGTAAATAAGAACAAAGTAATATCCAATATCTAAGACCTAATTCAATTTAAATCATACAATCCCAAATTCAAAACAAAGATTAAATTAATTAGGGTTCATCCCTTTATTGCGATTCTCAAGTATGTAAAAGTTTAGCTCATGGTAATATTAAATACTGAAACTAAATAGAAAGACATCATATTTAATTACAGAAAAGAAATATATAACCTAAGGATTAGATGACTGTTGATGGAAGAACAGAATTCCTCCAGCACTAGCTCCTCCTTTGCCTTCTTGCTCTTGAAGTCTCTGACTCTCTCTCTAAGGATGTATATATTGAATGATTATTGAGAGGTTATTGTGACGCTCTCTCTAAGGATGTTAAGAATTGAAAGATTAATGAGAGGTACTGAATTATGAGGTCTAATAGGGTGTATTTATAGGTGTTGGAAGACCCTAGGTCGAATTTGCTTGGAGTGGAAGACAAGTCAAAGACTCTCAAATTCGTAGCCCTAAATTCTAGAAAAGGTAAGATTTGCTGCTGATTTGATTTGATCATATCTTTTTCAATACTTATCCGTTTGAGAAGTTCCAATATATGAAACTGCTTGTCTTGGAAAGCTCTTTTTATTGGTGCAGACCATTCATCCAGAATCCTTGCCAATCTTTTATTATGATTTAATCTCTAAAACGTGGCTGGAATTTCAGATTTCAAAAGGCAGCTTTATCTTTTCCTCCTTTGAATAAATCTTTCCTTAATCTTCTTATTTCCATGTAAATCTTCTTTCCTTTCATCTTTATCTTGACTTGGTCTCTAAGTAATTACCATTTATCTTTTAAAGCTTCACATTAAATAAATAATTAAACCGCATATGCTTAAAAAGAATAAATCAATAAATCAAGAAATCAAAATAGGAAAGTGTACTCTAAAAATAGAAACTCGACTAGAAATCATTTCCTAACACTCTAAAATACACGAAGACTTTATTCTCACTTCTTCTCCTTGGATCGGTCTTTCATGAAATTCAAGAACCAATTAACTTTGCATTAAAAATAGTCAAATTTACGCACAAAAGCTCAGGTTCTGCAAATAGTTAATTTCCAAGGGGAGAAAGTTCAATATGATCACTTAAGCTTAAAAGTCTATCAAATAAGTCATTTATTCACCTAAAAAGATGTCTCCAAGGGGCTAAGAATTAGAACAAATAGGGAGACATCAAGACCCCAAACTCAAACCTTTGTCGTCCCGACAAAGTAAAATAAAAACAAAGGATCTTTTAGGTGAACGCAGAAGGTAGAATCTAGAAAATAATCCCAAAGCAAAACTTAAAACAAATCTCATATAGTCTAACCTAGGAATTAATATACACCTACACTTATCATGCAAAATCAAATACAAAACAATATCAATTCAAAATTAATTTCACAATGCTAGAAGGTTACGCTTAATACTTATCTCAAGATGGTGGCTATAGGGTGTTCCTCGATCTTTACTTGTGTTGAATGTTCCACTTAGAATAATCCCTATTAACTCACTGTGCATCTAGGAATCACGAGGTCTTTACGGTTTTAGCATAGGCTGAAGGACGGTATGGTATGTATATTTGGTAAATTTGAAGTGAGCTTTTGGCTCTCTCCTCACTTACCATCAATAAACTGTCCAAGAGCTTGAGTTTACACTCGAATAACGTTCTCGCTCATCCCAATTGACGCGCTTAATTAGCGTCCCCAAATTAACCCAATAATCACTAAGGATGATTCACCTAAAAATTTCCACTTTGCCGGTCCGAATATATTTTCTTTTCAAATCATTCATTTTTTTCTTTTTCTTTTGTATAGCCATGAATCTCTTCATTCATTTTTTTTCTTTTTCTTTTGTATAGCCATGACTCTCTTTATGATGTTGAGATATCATGCTATTTTTCATAGTTATGCCTATTCATAACTTGAGCTCGAAGCTTCTTTTCCATTCACTATTACCCCGACAAAGGGTTACAATATAATAAACATGTGAATCATCATCATGTATAGCACAAAGAATCATTGATAAGCTCAAAACTCCCAATCCCAATGTAAATTCCCATATAGTGGACCCACCACCCCAAACTCAAGCTCAAGACAGGAAGTCTCAGGATCGTGATTCAAGTGCGGGTCATATGGTCATGCCTAACAATCTAAAGGGATATTGGCTTATAATGTGGCGACAAAAGAAAGGCTTAAAGGCTAAAAATTTGTCTAAGAAGGATAAAATTAATTCAGGGATAGAAGGCCAAAAGGATTCAAAGGGCTAACAAAGAACTGCCTCTATCATCTACCTATTTACACAACTTGCCTCTAGTTCATACCTAAGTGGGTTCTCTACTCATTTAGATCTCACGTTCTACAAACCACTCATTATCCTTAAGCACAAGTTTACTTCTTTTGCATTGTTTATTAATTTTTCCTATCAATCACTTCATATTTGCATGCAATCAAAGTTCAGTTTACACTAACTCCTAAAGTCAACTATTTTCTATCATAAATTCATAAAAAGCATGCTTGATGGGGGCATTTAAAATACTCTACAGTCAACGCAACCCTAGATTAATTTTTTTTTTTAAAACAGTAAAACACATAAAATTGGGATGAGGCAACGAACCTCACCCCAAACTCAAAAATGAGTCGTGTCCCCACGACTCGAAAAAGACTCAATAAAGAAAATAAACAAATAAAACAAATAAGAAAGGGATAGGAAAACGTATCTGAACCAGCACGAAGCTGGTTTCCATGGTTGCGTGTAGGTTGAGCTCCTTGTGTTGCGTAGGTGGCATGTTGAACATTGCTCACACCACGTAATATGATTTGCATAAGCTCCAACTCTTTTGTGATTTTTCCTATGGGTTTCTACACCTCTTCATGATTATCCTCCAAAATTCTTTCAACTACATCTTTCAACACCCAAAAGTAATACAAGGTTCTTCAACTTCTTCTTCCTCTTCATGGTATTCTTGACCTTCCAATCTTCGTCATCTCAATGAACCCCAAACTCAAAACTTCAAATAATCAAGAACTAGATAAGAGTTTTGAAATTTGATGTTTTGAGGATTTGTAATGAAGGATTTAGGTGATATATGAGATGGGTAATCAATATTTAATAGCTTGAGGAAAGTTTAATGAATAGGATTGAAGCTTTGATGAAGAGCCTTAAGGTTGAAGGAGAAGATTTCTTGATGTTCTTGAAGGATTGTGGTGTTGGATGTGTGTTTAGAATGAACTAGGAGGAAGGATTTGATGTTCTTTGGTGTTGTAGTGGTCTTTGTGCAGGTACATAAGGGTTAGGATCTGGAAAATTCGTATTGGGGGAGGCTAGGGTTTAATCTTGACAAGGTAAGAAGCTTATAAGGTGAAGACTCTTCAAAACCGACATAGCACGGTATACCGGGCATGACCCGCGGTATACCGCAGCTTCTGCTGCTCCAAATTTTCGTCTCTGCCAAGAACCCGTGATATATACCCCGTGGCACGGGTTTTTGCTACTGTTCAATATATCTTCTCCGTCCAAAAACCTGCGGTAGCTAACCCGTGGTACGGGTTTTTCCCTCCTGCGGTATACCGGACATCTCACGCGGTATACCGGACCACGCATCGAATTTTTTTTTCTCCTTTCTGCATAAAACCCGCGTGAGTAACACGTGACACGGGTTTTCTTCCTGCGGTATACCGGGGTTCTGGGGCGGTGTACCGGACCTCGCGCCGAATTTTTCCCTTGAATTTCCTAGCACCCCAAACTCGATTCCTGCACCATTAACACACTACCTTTCTCATTTCTTTTAAAAGTAGACACTAAAACTTGACACTAACTTACAATTATACACTAGGAATTGAAAAACTAAAAGCAAATTAAACATGGGTTGTCTCCCAAGAAGCACTCTTGTTTATTACGTCTTTAAGTTCGACGCGTTACCTTCCATGAAGATGGTATTGAGGCCCTTGCGGTTCTCCTCCGCTTGAATTCGCCTCGTCCTTGGCATGTAAGCTTCAGAACCTTCCCCCTTAAAATTTTATTCAATCGATCTCTGAAAGGGGGAGGGTAGTATCTCGCCTTCTTACTTTCACGACGAAACTTATTCTTCACCACACGATAGTAGATAACCGTCCTCAACGGTATAAGCTCATTTTTATTCTCTTTAATCTCGCGTTCCTCTTTAAAGTGTGGTGGGTAGGTGCTCCTCCGTGCTGCTTTACTCTCGCGGTGTAGCACCTTTCTTGCGTAGCACCTATTGATCATTTGTAGTAATAGAGGTGATTCCAGTATTTTATCTCTAATGATGATTTGTGGTGGAGATAGTGATTGGTGAACTTTTTGCGGTGGGGATTCGATTTCTCTTTTATTGTGAACTTTGAATTCTTCGATGGATTCCTCAACCACTTCACATTCGTCTTCGCTTTCAACCCAATCTTCCACTATTACTTCATCATATTCTTGATGTGGAATCTCAATAATCTCGATCACCTCTTCTTCTTGTTTGCGTTCAGTATCTTGATCATGTGCACGCACCATAGGAATAGCAATCTCAGTTTCAATTTCTAGGATTTTCGTTGCTACTCCTTCTTCCACCATGCTAATAGGATTTTCAACCACATGGTGGTCTTCATTTATAACCGGCATGATGGTCATATCACTATCACTAATATCTTCCTTCAACACCTCCTTCTCAACTGCTTCTTCCAGTTGATCTCTTCCATCCCTCGGGGGAGTGGAATCTTCATAAGACATACTACCCCATTCTTCTACCATCTGTTGCATGCGTGCTTGGATGGCGTTTGTTTCTTCTACTAAGCGTTGGAGTTTAAAACGTATCTCATTGTCAATTTCTTGCTGATAGTGATGAGGTGGAGGTTGTTGAATGTTTCCAACCCATTGGTTGTTCCATCCTTGCTCCTTGGGGATAGTGATATGATGATTGTTGTTGATTATTCCCGATCCATTGGTTGTTCCAATCCTGCTCTTGCGGGTATTGATAGGATTGTTGGTAGAAGTTACTACCCCATTGTTGTTGTCCCGAAGAGTCTTCCCAATATTGTATGGATCGGGATCCGGGTAATGTCCTCTATACATCTTCGATAAAACCTCTTGATCATTACCTGAATAAAAATCTGTACAACAAAAACAAAAACCAAGCGTAAAACTGAAAAAATAAATAAACAATTACAACTACTAAAGATTAACACCGGGGTCTCACGCTACCGTCCCCGGCAGCGGCGCCAAAAACTTGGTGGGTCCTGGTGTGTTATAAAATTAAGTGCAAAAATAAAGGAACCACAGTTATCGCAAGTGTACGGTTGTCCAAGTAATATTTGATAATCAAGTTCGTTCTCAGGGACGGATTATGTTCAACTCCAGTATTAATCAGATAGTAAGAATAATTGTTTAACAGAAAAGTAAAAGAATAGATTTTTGTTTGGTTTTCTAATAACTAAAGATGCAAATAATAAAAACTAAATTAAAATAAATAAAAGCAAATAAAATACTGACTTCAGATAAGAGAATTACTTGAGTCTCGCAAAGAATCCTCCTAACTAATATAATCTATGTTATGTTTAAGGGTAGAATTGGTATTAGTATACTAGTCGGGAATCTAATATCTCCTAGCCCCCGTCAGGGTGGACCTAGAAGCTATCCTACGGTATTACAAACCTCGTCAGGGTGAATATAAGCTACTTTCAGATGAATACTATTTTACCTCTTTGGCTATGTAAATCATATGACTTTCGTCCATTACACGGGTATTACCTAAGTCTGTATTCAAACCCCCCTGTCGGATGATCCATACGCCACTATATGGAATAGCCTAAATACTAAAATCTAATTCTAGTTGCGCGGAAAAGAATTAGTAAATAAGAACAAAGTAATATCCAATATCTAAGACCTAATTCAATTTAAATCATACAATCCCAAATTCAAAACAAAGATTAAATTAATTAGGGTTCATCCCTTTATTGCGATTCTCAAGTATGTAAAAGTTTAGCTCATGGTAATATTAAATACTGAAACTAAATAGAAAGACATCATATTTAATTACAGAAAAGAAATATATAACCTAAGGATTAGATGACTGTTGATGGAAGAACAGAATTCCTCCAGCACTAGCTCCTCCTTTGCCTTCTTGCTCTTGAAGTCTCTGACTCTCTCTCTAAGGATGTATATATTGAATGATTATTGAGAGGTTATTGTGACGCTCTCTCTAAGGATGTTAAGAATTGAAAGATTAATGAGAGGTACTGAATTATGAGGTCTAAGGGGTGTATTTATAGGTGTTGGAAGACCCTAGGTCGAATTTGCTTGGAGTGGAAGACAAGTCAAAGACTCTCAAATTCGTAGCCCTAAATTCTAGAAAAGGTAAGATTTGCTGCTGATTTGATTTGATCATATCTTTTTCAATACTTATCCGTTTGAGAAGTTCCAATATATGAAACTGCTTGTCTTGGAAAGCTCTTTTTATTGGTGCAGACCATTCGTCCAGAATCCTTTCCAATCTTTTATTATGATTTAATCTCTAAAACGTGGCTAGAATTTCAGATTTCAAAAGGCAGCTTTATCTTTTCCTCCTTTGAATAAATCTTTCCTTAATCTTCTTATTTCCATGTAAATCTTCTTTCCTTTCATCTTTATATTGACTTGGTCTCTAAGTAATTACCATTTATCTTTTAAAGCTTCACATTAAATAAATAATTAAACCGCATATGCTTAAAAAGAATAAATCAATAAATCAAGAAATCAAAATAGGAAAGTGTACTCTAAAAATAGAAACTCGACTAGAAATCATTTCCTAACACTCTAAAATACACGAAGACTTTATTCTCACTTCTTCACCTTGGATCGGTCTTTCATGAAATTCAAGAACCAATTAACTTTGCATTAAAAATAGTCAAATTTACGCACAAAAGCTCAGATTCTGCAAATAGTTAATTTCCAAGGGGAGAAAGTGCAATATGATCACTTAAGCTTAAAAGTCTATCAAATAAGTCATTTATTCACCTAAAAAGATGTCTCCAAGGGGCTAAGAATTAGAACAAATAGGGAGACATCAAGACCCCAAACTCAAACCTTTGTCGTCCCGACAAAGTAAAATAAAAACAAAGGATCTTTTAGGTGAACGCAGAAGGTAGAATCTAGAAAATAATCCCAAAGCAAAACTTAAAACAAATCTCATATAGTCTAACCTAGGAATTAATATACACCTACACTTATCATGAAAAATCAAATACAAAACAATATCAATTCAAAATTAATTTCACAATGCTAGAAGGTTACGCTTAATACTTATCTCAAGATGGTGGCTATAGGGTGTTCCTCGATCTTTACTTGTGTTGAATGTTCCACTTAGAATAATCCCTATTAACTCACTGTGCATCTAGGAATCACGAGGTCTTTACGGTTTTAGCATAGGCTGAAGGACGGTATGGTATGTATATTTGGTAAATTTGAAGTGAGCTTTTGGCTCTCTCCTCACTTACCATCAACAAACTGTCCAAGAACTTGAGTTTACACTCGAATAACGTTCTCACTCATCCCAATTGACGCGCTTAATTAGCGTCCCCAAATTAAACCAATAAGCACTAAGGATGATTCACCTAAAAATTTCCACTTTGCCGGTCCGAATATATTTTCTTTTCAAATCATTCATTTTTTTTCTTTTCTTTTGTATAGCCATGACTCTCTTTATGATGTTGAGATATCATGCTATTTTTCATAGTTATGCCTATTCATAACTTGAGCTCGAAGCTTCTTTTCCATTCACTATTACCCCGACAAAGGGTTACAATATAATAAACATGTGAATCATCATCATGTATAGCACAAAGCATCATTGATAAGCTCAAAACTCCCAATCCCAATGTAAATTCCCATATAGTGGACCCACCACCCCAAACTCAAGCTAAAGACAGGAAGTCTCAGGATCGTGATTCAAGTGCGGGCCATATGGTCATGCCTAACAATCTAAAGGGATATTGTCTTATAATGTGGCGACAAAAGAAAGGCTTAAAGGCTAAAACTTTGTCTAAGAAGGATAAAATTAATTCAGGGATAGAAGGCCAAAAGGATTCAAAGGGCTAACAAAGAACTGCCTCTATCATCTTCCTATTTACACAACTTGCCTCTAGTTCATACCTAAGTGGGTTCTAAAACGTGGCTGGAATTTCAGATTTCAAAAGGCAGCTTTATCTTTTCCTCCTTTGAATAAATCTTTCCTTAATCTTCTTATTTCCATGTAAATCTTCTTTCCTTTCATCTTTATCTTGACTTGGTCTCTAAGTAATTACCATTTATCTTTTAAAGCTTCACATTAAATAAATAATTGAACCGCATATGCTTAAAAAGAATAAATCAAGAAATCAAGAAATCAAAATAGGAAAGTGTACTCTAAAAATAGAAACTCGACTAGAAATCATTTCCTAACACTCTAAAATACACTAAGACTTTATTCTCACTTCTTCTCCTTGGATCGGTCTTTCATGAAATTCAAGAACCAATTAACTTTGCATTAAAAATAGTCAAATTTACGCACAAAAGCTCAGATTCTGCAAATAGTTAATTTCCAAGGGGAGAAAGTGCAATATGATCACTTAAGCTTAAAAGTCTATCAAATAAGTCATTTATTCACCTAAAAGATGTCTCCAGGGGGCTAAGAATTAGAACAAATAGGGAGACATCACTTAACAACTAATGCACTGAGCTATTAATGACTAACCCGGGTTAAAATGTGTTTTTAAAAACTGAAGAAGATGAAGTTACAGGGAAACACAGGTTTTTGAGGTTTTATTGTTGTTTAAAACCTCTGAAAAAGGGTTTAAATCTCGTTGTAGAAAGGTGGTAGGGTTGGATGGTTGTCATCTTAAAGGACCTCATCCCGGTGTAATCTTGACGGTGGTTGAGATGTATGCTAACAATCACATTTATCCAATTTGTTATAACTTGGTTGAAACTAAAAACTTGGAGACTTGGAGATGGTTCGTAAGTTTAGTAGTTGAAGATCTTGAGATTAATGAACCTGAAATGTGGGTTTTTGTAACTGACAAGCAAAAGGTATATTTTTTACTAATTTATTACTTTAGAATATTTAACCGAATCTATAATTATGTACCTTTGTTATTTACACAGGGTTTAGATATAACTATTGAAGAATTGTTGTCCAATATTGAACAAAGGCATTGTGTTTGACATCTGATGATTTGTGATAGAATTATATTAGGATGAGACATCACTTTTAATGATTTAGAAGTCTTTCTAACCGTTTTTCTTGAGAAATAGTACACTTTCCTATTTTGAGTCTTGATTTAGTAAAATAATATTTTTAGAGCATATTGGGTTTAATTATTTATTTAGTGTGAAGCTTTAAAGATAATTATGGAGATTAATTAGAGTCCAAGTCAAAGACTACAAGATATGGAAAGAGATAAGCATGGAAATTGGAGTTAAGGTAACAAAAGCTAAAACCATGGAAAAGGAAAAGCTGCCTTACTTCTGAATTTCTGCACCTACGACCACAAATCAGCTTATATCTCAAGATCAGTGTGGAATTTGGAGAAATGGTCAAGAGCAAAGTTGAATATATTTCCGAGGCGATGAATTTCGACTACTCATACGCGTCAAACGGATGAGTATTGAAGCTACTAGGACCAAAACAAAAACGGGTCTAATTTCATGTTTGAGGGTTACGAATTTGAGTTGGGCTTGGAGTCCATTACTTACCTTCTCCTTCAAGAAAACGAATTAGGTCTTCTAAGCACCTATAAATACACCCTTATATCACTTGTAAATCATTCTTGCCTCATAGTAATTAGTTCTTAAGGTTTTATTCTTCCAAGTTATTGTAGAGAGCAAGATGATGTCTTTTATTGTTTCCTTTAGTTTATTTCCTTCAGGTATGAACTAAACTTCCCAAATCTTGGGTTTTGCATCATGTATAAACTATGAAGTCTAATTTCTTTCTATCCAAGTTTATTTTGGAATTACATGTTTTAATCTGATATTAGCTACTTACCTTTATATTTGTTTATGTGTTTTGATTTAATGTATGTTTTCCTTGCTAGTGCACGAGTATAGGATTACCTTAATAGTAGTTAGATGATCGCCTTAGCTGGGTGTCTAATTATTGAAACACCACATAACGTCTAGTGTCGATATTAGTCTTGACAACACTAGTTCTAACTAGATAGTCATTAGGGTATAATTTAATCACTATCACCATATATGGAAATTGATTGCTTAGGGCCCTAGTAGCGCAGAATAACCCTATTTGAACCAGCCTCGTGGCATGTCCGTAGCCCCCTTAGTCGCTCTCAAGGTCTAAGGTATGGGAATCTAGAATCCTGACTAAGTATCTAAGAGCTAATTATCTCCCTTATTGACTAGATTTGATAGAAAGACTTAGAAGGATTAGTGCATACTAGCAAAACCTAAGCTATATTTCTCATCTCATATTTCTTCGTATTTTTTTATTGTCTTTATTTTTCTTAGTTAAATTTAGTATTTCGAATTTATTCTCTATTTATTTTCTTGTCTTTTAATTAATTGCTTCCTACTCGTTAGTACTACTCATTCGATTAACACACTAAGTCCCTGAGAACGAACTTTCTTATCATTAAAACTTGCATACGTCCTGTAATACTTGCTGTACTGTGCCTGTCTAGGGTGAGAGTGCGTTGTTTTCTGACTTATTATTTATCTATTTTTTATCACACCCTAGGCGACACCAAGTTTTTGGCGCCGCTGCCGGGGACTTGTGTCTCGTTAGCGTGAGGGTTATCTATTTCGAGTAGTAGTTTTTAATTAATTTTTATTTTTTCAGTATTTAGTTTTTATTTTTCTGGATTTACACTTGTGGTTTGCTTTAGTCTTTTTTTCAGGTATCACAGTGTTTAATTCTTGGCCTCCGTTACCGGAGCCTGAGAGGAGCTTCAGATCCTATAATAAACGAGTTCGTGAGGAAAGAGCCTTAAAAAGAACTATGGCAGGCGTACAAGATCAGCTAGATCCACCACTTGTAATCCCACCTGAAGGATTACAATACTATGCACCAGGAGGACCACCACCTTTTATTCCACCTGGTGTACAACAACAAGGACAACATCCACTAGGAAGAGGTAACGGGCAAAACAATGTTGATCGAAACCGAGTTGAACAAGACCTTCCTGGCCTCCGAGTGCCGTTTCATGTTCAACTAATAGGTTACCGTCCTCCGGAGATCCAAAATATTAAATTTCGACCCGATCCGGGTATGCTTAGTCAGTTTCAGAGTTTTGGACTCTACAGTGGTACATCAATTCAAGATCCGGTAAGATCGATTCAGAAGTTTATGCAGATTTGTGATGCTTCACGCGAGCAACTGTATTGTCATATGTTTTCGTTCTTCCTGACTGGTAGAGCTGGTGAGTGGCTAGATAGGCAACCACCAGGGACAATTAATTCCTGGACAGAACTTCAAGCCGCTTTCTTTAACCGTTTTTATCCGAAGAGTATGAGACTCAAAGACCAAAGCGAGCTTGCAAGGTTTTGTCAAGAAGATGGAGAAACAGTAGGAGAATCATGGACAAGGTTTCAACAAAAGTTAGCAAGATGTCCGCTCCATGGTTATACCCCCACTTTACAGTTAGCTATATTCTATGAAGGTCTCAACAGTCAAGGTAGAGAGAAGGTGGATAACATAGGAAAGGGAAATTTCGTGTCCATGAACCATAATGAAGCTGCCGAAGTTTTGGAAAATATTATCGAACAAGAAAGGAGTTGGCCTTCTACGCGAGCTCCTGTAGCAAAGACCCGAGGTACGTTTTGTTTAGATGCAGAAACTGCAAACTCTGCTCACATATCCGCATTAGAAAATCAAATCAAAGAACTTAAGCTAGAGATGCAGAAAAATTTAGCCGCAGCAAACGTAGTACAAGAAGAACTAGGTTTTCGACAATGTGGGGTTAATAATCATACTTGGGAAGAGTGCGAAGGAAATCCACAATCTGTTTATTTCATATCCAACCGAGCAGTATTCAAATCCACAGGGGGCCGCTAATCCTGGTCATTATCAACCGCGTCCCCAGAACAACTTTTTCCAACCAAGAGGTTAGTATCAAAATCAATATCAAAATAGACCTGCTCCCCCTCAACAACCTGTTCAAGATGCCTATGCCGATTCATTAGATCATAAAGCTTTACCACAGTATCCTCAAGAGGGAACTATGGATAATCAACAATTAGTAAAAGTCTTGGACCGTTTGACCACGAATATGAACGCTCAAGATGAAAAGTTACGAGGACAAGATGCCGCAATTAAGATTTTAGGTACTCAAGTAGAACAGTTGAACAAAGTTCTAACGAATTTAATGGAACGAAAAGAATTGAAGGCGATCGAAGGAGGTGATGACAATGTTGGGTTTGAAGCTTGTAAGGCTATTTTCCTTGAAAAAGAAGAAGATAAGGAAGTACCACGTGCTGCCATTAGTGCCGTGGAGGTTCCGAGTACCGAAGAAGAACCAACCAAGTCTAGCCCCGTGGAATCTGACTGTTCTGAGGTTGATGTGGAGGACGATTCAGAAAAATCCGAATTTATGTAGCTTCTGAAAGATATGCAAGAGGAGATTAGATCGGTGATGAATTATCAAGCTGAGCTGGATAAAGAGAAAGAAGAAGAAGCCTCCAAGGAGGAACCAAGAGTTGAAGTTGAAGTTGCACCTGCTGTGCAAGAGGAGAGAGAATAAGAGAAGGTGGAACCGCGGCCTGTTGTTCAAACATTGTCATCAACTATTCCTGATACAAAACCAAAGGATGACACTGAACTCAAGACATTTGTAGAGGCGTATACACCTGAAAATATCAACGCCCAAATGCTTGAGATTGCGAAGAAAGGACTTACACCGCAACAAGTTTTTACGCAAGTTATTCCTGAGAAAGAAGCGAGTGTAGAGATCCCAAGAGAGAACCTGAGAGTCTCAAGAAGAAGTGAAAGAGAAGTACCAAAGAAGCTAAAAAATCCAGGAAGTTTTAACCTTCCTATTCAAATTAATGGTATGCTCAAGGTGAAAGCTATGTACGATGTGGGTTCGGGTGTGAATCTTATGCCTAAGTCTGTGTTCGAGAGACTTGGACTTCAGAAATCAGAGAAAACTCCAGTGAAGTTGCAGTTCGCTGACAACTCAGTTACCAAGACATGGGGAATAGTGGAGGACGTCTTACTCCGTGCAGGTAGTATCGCCATCCCTACTGACTTTGTTATACTTGAGTTTGATGCAGATAAGCATGTTTCAATCATACTTGGACATATTTTCATAATTACAAGTCAAAGTGTCATCAACTTCCAAGAAGGGACCATACCTTTCATTCAAAGAACATATCCGAGACCTTCTACGTCTTGGGTAAGAAACCGTGGAAGTTAGATCCCACCGTTCATGTCATCCACAACCTTTCACATCACAAAGTCCCTCCAGAGAAGATCCACTTAAAACCTGTGGATACTGAGCCAAACATTTAGTTTGGGGTGGGCCATGAAGTACTATGGAAAGCTCACAAACGCGAAAATAGGCCACGTAGTTTCAAAGACTCGTGGATGGGACCATTCATTGTCACTAAGGTTGTTTCAGCCAAGGTGATAGAATTCGACCCAAGAAGGGGATCAAGCGCAGATTAGTTGACATTCATAGCCTAACTTGTTGTTGGGGAGGCTATATTCGCAAATCTTGATAGAGGTAACGCGTCTAACTTTGAAAGACGTTAAATAAAAGTGCTGTACGGGAGACAACCCGCAATTTTTTAAGTTTTTATGTCTTTTATGTTTTTAGTTTGTGTTTAGTGTAGTTGTTTTTAGTTGATATTGCATATTTGAGAAAGGTATTAGTGTTTTTGATGCTTAGGTATTGGAGAAAACGAGTCCGGGAGGAGAAAACGAAATTTTTCGGAAAATTCAGACCATCAGTCCGGTATACCGCGCTTCAGCCCCAGTATACCGCAGAGGAGAAAACCCGTGACCACGGGGTATTGACTCGGGTTTTTTGCCGAGAAGAAAAAAAATTGGAGCTATAGGTCCGATATACCGCGCTTCAGCCCCGTTATATCGCAGGATCAAAAACCCGTGACCACGGGTAGAGGATTCGGGTTTTTTGCCGAGCATTAAAATTTTGAGGAACAGAAGCTCCGATATACCGCGCCTCAGTTCCGGTACACCGCAGGTTGCCGTTGGAGAGAGAAAAAATTCCGTTTTTAGGTTATATGAAGCAAGAGGTGGGTATAATTCCGAATTTACAAATCCTTAAGCCTCTCTTTCTTCTCCAAACCTCTCCCAACTCCATTAAAGCTCATTCAAACCTTCCCCAATCATCAAAACACTACCCAATCATCATAAAAACACATCAAATCTTCTTCCCACATCATTACAAAGGAGATTCAAGCACCCAATCCTCACCAAACACATTAGATTGAAGAATCAAAAGCTTAAATTTTCAAAATTCATCCTACAATTTCTTAAATCCATACCAATCCATCAAGAATTCATCTAACCCACATAAAGAATCATCATCAATTCACCTTTCATAAACCAAATCAAGCTTGTTCAACCAATAATTCAAAAGTTCAAATTTCAAGAGTTGTTAAAGCTTTGAGTTAGGGGTCAATTGAGGATGACTAAAAGAACAGAAATATTATATAACAAGAGGGAGGTGAAGAAAAGCAAGGTATTGGGTTCAATTGAGAAGAAATCAAATAACAAAGGTTCTAGTTCCAAAGCTAAGGGTAAAATCGATATTGAAGATGGAGGTAAGCTAGCTATGTTTGATCCTAATGGAAAAAGGCTTTATTTTTATTCGAAGGAGAAAACACAACCTCTTCCCTTCAAAGGTCCTACACCCATGGATAAAGAGAAAGCTTCAAAGGCCTTGAAAGCTTCTGCAGAAAAACAATTAAAGGAACTACCTTTTGCTTATGAGAAAGTATTTGCTGAAGAAGTTGGTACAGGAGAGTATAAGAGATTCGTGGAGCTTGGTGAAAGATTGGGTTGGTATACGTTCATGGTAAGACGTTCTAAATTATGTCATGAGTTTGTTTTGGAATTCTATTTAGGCCTCTTTAGCCGAGATAGTAGAGGCTGTGTTCCGATTAGAGGAAAGTTAGTTCCTTTCACAGTTGAGGAGATTAGAAACCACTTCAAGTTTAAGAAATTAATTGGATATTGCAAGTATAGTGAAGCGGTTGCTAAACGAAAAATATTTGATGAAGAATTACTTTTTGAGCATGTTTTAGACAAGGAGAAAGTTCAATCATATAACGGAGAATTAAAGGCACCTTGGCCTTACAAATGTCTTCAACCGTATGCGAGAGTTTGGCACAATTTCCTTATTCCTAATGTCTTTGGAAACACACAAACTTTGGATGGGACTAAGAAGTATGCTCTACTTTTGGATTGTATTTTGAGAGGAGAAGAAGTGGATGTGGCACAGTTGATCTTTGAGGAGGTGATGCGATTTTCGGTCTCTCCTAAATCAGTCTATAATGTTAAATTTCCCACTATGATCACGTGTCTTGTGCAAAAAGTGAATGTTATATTGGGTGAAGAAGAGAAACTCGAATTTAAGAAGAGTTATATTGATAATGCTTGGATCATGAAAGTCTTGAGAGGAGCAGTTTCTACGCAAATCTCAAAAGAAGAAATGGAGCAAAGTTGGCAAGAGAAGATGGAGGAGCGTTTAAACAATTTCGAAGCAGCTCAGACTTCCTTAGCCAATGATGTGGCACAAATCACAGCTAATCAAGTGCACATCATGAAACTTCTGGAGCAATTAACAAAACATCAAGCAGATCCTAACTTGGATGTCAATAATGCGAGGCAATAGCCTCGAGAGTATGTTCTCTTTCTTCCTTACCATTTCTGTAAATTCTTTTATCTGCTAATTTGAATTTCTGTTTCGAGTCTTTTTCGAGTCGTGGGGACAGGACTCATTTTTGAGTTGGGGGTGTGGGGATTCGTTGTCTCTCATCTCCATTTTTCTGTTTTTAGGTAGAAATTAAAATTTTTGATACACGGGAATTATATGTAGAGTGTGTTTAATAGCTTGAAAGCATAAGCTCAGTGAATTAATGATAGTAAGTAGTATGTTTATGAGCTATGTTATTTGTATGCTTTGAGTATTTGCAGGAAAACACACCTTGATAGTAAAGAAAAGATTAGTGAGCAATGCGATAGAAAGTATGTTCGATCTCAGGGAACCTTGAGAAGTGTGTAGGCTGTGAGATCCAAGCTAGTTGACGAAACCATTTGATAAAAGTGTTAAAGGTAAGAAAATAACGAAATTGCATAGTGTAGAAAGTGATTAAGGCAGTTCTTTCATATTGAAACCCTTGAAGCCTTTTTATACCTTCTCACCTTGTTATTTAATTTTATATGCTATATCCTTCTCAGCCCCTTCTAGCCTTTCTAATGCCTTTTATTGAAACACATTATAAGCCATATCCCTTTAGATTATAGGACTTTTCCATATGACCCGCACTCGAATCGCGATGCATAGACAGTTGTTTTAGAGCTTGAGTTTGGGGTGGTGGGTCCACCATTATCGGAATTGTTATTGGGATGGAATTTTTGAGCTTATTAATTGTGCTATGTTCTTAATATTGATGATGATTCACAAATTTTTTGTAACCCTTTGCCTGGGCAATAGTGAATGAAAAAGAAGCTACGAGCTAAATTTGCCAACAAGGGCATTAGAAAAATATATATGAAAAATACTGTGATAACTCAACGTTAAAAAGAGAGTAATAGCTATACAAAAGAAAAAAAGTGATTTGAAAAGAAAATATATATATTCGGACCGGCAAAGAGGAATTTTTAAGTGGACATCTTATGCTTTAATTGGGTTATTGGGGATGCTAAATTGTGCATCAAAGAATTTATTGGGTTGAGTGAGAAACGTTTTATGAGAGTAACTCAAGCTCTAGGGCGATTCGTTGATGGCTAGTGAGGAGAGAGCCAAAAGCTCACTCTAAATTATCCAAATATACTATCATGTCGTCCCTAAGCCTAAATTACAACCTTAAAGACCTTTTGATTCTTGGCTATGTAATTGAGAAGTGATTGAGCCATTAGAGAGTAGTTAAGTGGATCTTTGAATACTAGTGAAGTTCGATGAACAATCTATAGCTTTCTTGATGAACTGAGTAAAGTCCCAATCCTTCTTACATTGCGAAACTAATCTGATCTTGAATTCAAGCCGTGTTGACTATGAATATGAGAAGTGTACAGGTATGTAGTTTATGAATATTACTGCATGAAGTTTTCTGAGTAATTGCTTTATGTCTATTCTATATATTCTGCTATGTTCTTCCCATTGTGTTGAAAATTTTATAAGTGTGTATTTATAGACTTCCCTTTGTTTTTATCTTTATTGTATCGGGACGATACAACTTTGAGTTGGGGGTCTTGATGTCTCCTCATTTGTGATAGAATTATGTTAGGATGAGACATCATTTTTAGTCATTTATAAGTCTTTCTAATCGTTTTTCTTGAGAAATAGTACACTTTCCTATTTTGAGTCTTGCTTTAGTAAAATAATCTTTTTAGAGCATATTGGGTTTAATTATTTATTTAGTGTGAATCTTTAAAGATAATTATGGAGATTAATTAGAGTCCAAGTCAAAGACTACAAGATATGGAAAAAGATAAGCATTGAAATTGGAGATAAGGAAACAAAAGCTAAAAACATGGAAAAGGAAAAACTGCCTTAATTCTGAATTTCTGCACCTACGACCACAAATCAGCTTATATCTCAAGATCGGTGTGGAATTTTGAGAAACGGTCAAGATAAAAGTTGAAGATCTTTCCGAGACGATGAATTTCGACTACTCATACGCGTCAAACGGATAAGTATTGAAGCTGCTAGGACCAAAACAAAAACGGGTCTGATTTCATGTTTTAGGGTTACGAATTTGAGTTGGGCTTGGAGTCCATTACTTGCCTTCTCCTTCAAGAAAACGAATTAGGTCTTCTAAACACCTATAAATACACCCTTATATCACTTGTAAATCATCCTTGCCTCATAGTAATTAGTTCTTAAGGTTTTATTCTTCCAAGTTATTGTAGAGAGCAAGATGATGTCTTTTATTATTTCCTTTAGTTTATTTCCTTCAGGTATGAACTAAACTTCCCATAGCTTGGGTTTCGCATCATGTATAAACTATGAATTCTAATTTCTTTCTATCCAAGTTTCTTTGGGAATTACATGTTTTAATCTGATATTAGCCACTTACCTTTATATTTGTTTATGTCTTTTGATTTAATGTATGTTTTCCTTGCTAGTGAACGAGTATAGGATTACCTTAATAGTAGTTAGATGATCGCCTTAGCTGGGTGTCTAATTATTGAAACACCACATAACTTCTAGTGTGATATTGGTCTTGACAAAACTAATTCAAACTAGATAGTCATTAGGGTATAATTTAATCACTATCGCCATGTATGGAAATTGATTTCTTAGGGCCCTAGTAGCGCAGGATAACCCTATTTGAACCAGCCTCGTGGTGTGTTCGTAGCCCCCTTAGTCGCTCTCAAGGTCTAAGGTATGGGAATTTAGAATCCTGACTAAGTATCTAAGAGCTAATTATCTCCCTTATTGACTAGATTTGATAGAAAGACTTAGAAGGATTAGTGCATACTAGCAAAACCTAAGCTATATTTCTCATCTCATATTTCTTTGTATTTATTTTATTGTCTTTATTTTTCTTAGTTTAATTTAGTATTTCAAATTTTTTTTCTATTTATTTTCTTGTCTTTTAATTAATTGCTTCCTACTCGTTATTACTACCCATTCGATTAACACACTAAGTCCCTGAGAACGAACTTTCTTATCATTAAAACTTGCATACGTCCTGTAATACTTGAAGTACTGTGCCTGTCTAGGGTGAGAGTGCGTTGTTTTCTGACTTATTATTTATTTATTTTTTATCACACCCTAGGCGACACCAACATCTCCATCAAAACTTTAAAAAAACACAGCTCCTTTGCTCTAAAAGACAAAATACGGGAGTCGGCTAGAGCTACATATGTGGAGCGATTTACAAACGTTATGGAGATGATTAGAGGAATGGATGTGGAAGCGTATGAATGGCTAGCAAAAGAACCCCCAAGGTATTGGAGTAGATCACATTTTCGAACAAATACACATTATGTTGTATTGTTGAATAATATGTGTGAGTCGTGGAATTAAAAATTGTTGGATGCTAGGGAGTCCACTATTTTATTGTGTTTAGAGCATATTAGGTTGTATGTACTCGAAAGACAAAAGAAAAAGATGGATATCCAGATGGAAAGGGGATATATGTCCAAAAATTCAAAAAAATGATGAACCAAAAAAAGAAATGGTCCTCCAAGTGGATACCTTTACATTGTGGTGCAAATTCTTTCCAGGTCAAGGGTACGAATGGGGCACAATTTGCGGTAGATTTGACCCCATTTACTTGTTCTTGTAGAGGGTGGGAATTGTCGGACATACCATGTGTTCACATCATTTTAGCACTATCGTTTGTGGGTCTTTATCCAGAAGCCTACACGTCTTAATATTTTAAGACAACCACATTTAAAAAAGTATATAAGCCTTTATAGGACCAATTAATGGACCCAATTTATGGCCTCAGACAAATGGTCAAAAGTGGTTGCTCCAAAGGGTGTGAAACTATGTGGTAGAATTAAAAAGAAAAGAGATACTGCAGATGGTGAAGACGTCGAGGAGAGGATGAAGAAATCGAAAGGAAAAGCTACAGTGAAATACGATGTTAGAGTGGTGGTTGAAAAGATTGGGAGAAATGGTAAGAAGGGTAAGTGTAGTTCCAGCAAGTAAGTTGGTCATAATAAAAGGAGTTGTTCATGTAGAAGTCAAGTACAAAGTCTTGTTGAATGTTAGTGTAATGTAATGGAGGAACAAAATCCATCTAGACCAAATATGACATCATTGGAGTCTCAAAGCCAAGGTATTAGTGTGGTTAAGGATGACAAAGTAGACTAAGAAACAAGCCACACTCATCTCAGAATAATGTATATCATGAAGATATAAATAGTGATGTGAATATTAATGTTGTCAATAGTGATGTCAATGTTGATGACTTCAAGTAGTGAACTTCTGCTTAAGGGTTGTAAGAGAAGGTCGAAGTTGATATTGATTAGTGTGATGTTCACTTAGATGTCAAAGATAGTAATATCATGGTGACTACCCAAGTAGTAAGCCCAATAGGTAGGAGACCTAAATCCAGATCTTAGAGGGTTGTTACACCAACCAAGCCAAAGGAAAAGAAAGTTGATGTTTAAAAAAGAGATAAAGGTCAACAAGAGTTAAACGGAGTATCCAAATTGTTTAGCGACGATAGTCGAGCCTCTAAAGGTAATTTAATACTTAATACATGTAGTTCTATACATACTAAACTTATTTTATTTTACATTTCAATAGGATAACGTTTGTTTTGATGACATAGTAGGAGTAATAACTCAAGCTAGCACCACTAACTCAGTTGGTTTGATGGTTTGGGATTCACAAAAGAAGCGAGTAATGGTTGAAACTTCAAGAAACGATGTCAAGGTGGGTATCTTCATATATGTATGTGTGATGTCTCCCCATTTGTGATGATTTAATATTAGTTGGAGACATCATTTTTAGTGTTTTAGAAGTCTAAATACTCGTTTTACATATGTATTAGTGCACTTTCCTATTTCTTGTCTTGATTTAATGATTTATTATTTTTAGAGCATATTTGGTTTAATAATTTATTTAGTATGAAGCTTTAAATATATATATGGTGTTAATTAGATTCCAAATCAATTCTAAGAGATGAAGGAAAGAATATATGCATGGAAATTGGAGATAAGAAAGGAAAAGATATGATATGGAAAGATAAAGTTGTCAAATAAATCTGAATTCCAGCACCACGACCATAGAAGTGATCATAACTAAATATTGGCTAGGAATTTGGATGAATGGTCTGAAGAAAATCTATATAGCTTTCCGAGACAATCAGTTTCGACTATTGGAACGAGTCAAACGGATAAGTATTGAAGGAGTTACGGCCAAAACAAAACAGTGGTAGATTAGTGTTACGAATTTGAGTTGGGCTTGGAGTCCAAGTTAATTGTCTTCCAGTCGAAGAAAATGAATTAGGTCTTCTAAATACCTATAAATACACCCTCAAACCTTTGTAAAATCATCCTTGCCTCCCATAAATTAGTCCTTAAGTTTTATATCATTAGAGTTATTGAAGAGAGCAAGACGATATCTTTTTATCATTCTTTTAGTTTATTTCTTTCAGGTATGAACTAATTTTCCCATAGCTTGGGTTTTGCATCATGTATAATCTATGAATTCTATTTTATTTCTATCTAAGTTTATTTGGGAATTATATGTTAAAATCTGATTTTAGCTACTTAACCATATATTTGATATATGTGTTTTTATTTATTGTCTGTCTTAAACCTGATCAATTTAGGGCTGTTCTAATAGTAGTTAGATAGTCATTAGGGTTTGTTTTAATCACCATATCACCAATTCAAGGAATTGTTTGCTTAGGAACCTAGTAGCGTAGGATAACCCTATTTTAAACTGCCTCGTGGTTGTGTCGTAGCCTAAGAGCTATTATCTCCCTATTAACTGAAATTGATAGAAAGAATTAGAAGGATTAGTGCATACTAGCAAAACCTAAGCTATACTCTCTCATCTCATATTTTCTCATAATTATTTTATTGTCTTTTAATTTATTTAGTTTAATTATTTATCTTTCAATCAATCATCATTATTTTTTGTTTCTTTTAATTAATTATTGTTACTCTAAATTAATTGCTCATTCGTATAACACAATAAGTCCCAGAGAACGAATTCTTCTTATCATTAAAACTTGCATACGTCCTGTAATACTTGCAGTACTGTGCTTGTCTAGGGTGATTAGTGTATTGTTTTTCGGTTTATTTTATCTTATTTGTATCACACCCTAGGCGATACCAAGTTTTTGGCGCCGCTGCCGGGGACTTCTTTCTCGTTAGCGTGTGGGTTAATCTATTTCAAGTAGTAGTTTTAGTTAATTTTTTTTTCTGTTTTTTTTATTTTTCCAGATTTACGCTTGTTGGTTTGCTTTAGTCTTTTTCAGGTTTTAACAGTGCAACTTTGGCCTCCTCTTCCAAAGCCCGAAAGGAGATTCACAGCTTATAACAGGCGTATCCGAGAAGAAAGAACCCAAAGGAGAGTTATGGCAGAAAATCAACATGGAGTAGATCCACCAATTATTCCTATACTTCCACCACTTGGACCTGTAGGCCAACAACAACTACCACTAGGAGATAACAGAAACAACAATAATCAGAACAGAGTTGAACAAGACCTCCCAGGCTTGGGAGCACCGTTCCATGTTCAACCATTAGGTTATCGTCCTCCAGAGATCTAGAATATCAAATTCAGGCCCGATTCGGGTATGCTCAGTCAATTTCAGAATTTCGGACTCTATAGTGGTCCAGCAGTTCAAGATCCGGTAAGAGAGATTCAGAAGTTCATGCAGATTTATGATGCCTCTGTTACTCTAGGCATTACACGCAAGCAACTGTATTGTCACATGTTTTCGTTCTTTCTAACCGGCAAAGCTGGTGAGTGGCTAGATAGGCAACCACCAGGTACAATAAATACATGGACAGAACTTCAAGCCGCATTCTTTGACCGTTTTTATCCAGAGAGTATGAGACTCAAAGAACAAAGCGAGCTTGCGAAGTTTTGTCAAGAGAATGGAGAAGAAGTAGGAGAGGCATGGACAAGGTTTCAACAGAAGTTAGCTAGATGGCCACTCCACGGTTACACCCCGTGTTTATAGTTAGCTATATTTTATCAAGGTATCAATAGAGAAAGTAAACTGAGGGTAGATAATCTTGGAAAGGGAAATTTTGTGTCCATGAATCCTACAGAAGTCGCCGAAGGTATGGAAAACATTATAGAAACGGAAAGGTGTTGGCCACTTTCGCGAGCTCCTATTACAAATACCAAAGGTACGCTTCGATTAGATGCAGAAACTGCAAACTCGGCTCAATTGTCCGTATTAGAAAATCAAATCAAAGAGATTAAGCTTGAGATGCAGAGGAATTTAGCCGCAACGAATGTAGTGCAAGAAGCAGAAGGTTGTCAACAGTGTGGGGTCACAAATCATACATGGGAAGAGTGCGAAGGAAATCCAGCATCTGTTTATTTCATATCCAACCGAGAAAATTATCAATTTGGTAACAAGAATCACCTGGGTATGCAGTATTCAAATCCACTAGGGGCCGCTAATCCAGGTCATTATCAACCTCGTCCCCAGAATAACTCTTTCCAACCAAGAGATCAAGTCCCATATCAGGGAAATCAGAATTATAATCGGCCTGCTCCTCCTCAACAGCCTGTCAATGACGCATATACCGATGCTTTATCTCAGAAGGCTCTACCACATTATCCTCAAGAAAGAGATGTGGGTGATCAACAATTGAAGAATTTGATGGATCTTATGACTACTAATATGCATTCAGAGAATGAGAAGTTAATAGAACAAGAAGCTTCAATTTATATTTTAGGTACACAAGTAGAACAAATTAATAAAGTTCATACTAATATTATGGAAGCAAAAGAATTGAAAGCTATCGAAGGAGATGATGTCAATGTTGGGTTCGAAGCTTGTAAGGCTATTTGCCTTGAAATTAAATATAATAAGGAAGTACTGCATGCTGCCAAAAGTGTCGTGAAAGTTCCTAGTACCGAAGAAAGAACCAACCAAGTCTAGCCCCGTGGACTCTAATTGTTCTGAGGATGAGGATGAAGATTCAGAAAAATACGAATTTATTCATCTTCTGAAAGATATGCAAGAAGAGATTAGATCGGTTATGGAGTTACAAGCTGAGAGAGCTAAAGATAAAGAGGAAGAAGCCTCAAAAGAAAAAGTAGAAGTTGCACCTGCTGTGCAAGAAAAGAAAGAAGAAGAGAAGGTGGAATCGCCACCAGTTATTCAACCAGTGTCACAAATTATTCCTGATATAAATCTGAAGGGTGACATTGAACTCAATACATTTGTAGAGGCGTATACTCCTGAGAATATCAACGCCCAAATGCTTGAGATTGCAAAGAAAGCGCTTACACCACAACAAGTTTTTATGCAAGTTATTCATGAGAAAGAAGCGAGTGTAGAAGCCAAGAAAGAGACTATAAGAGTCTCAAGAAAAGTAGAGAAAGAGTTACCATTGAAGCTCAAAGATTTTGGAAGCTTCAATCTTCCTATTCAAATAAATGGTATGTGGTCCTTTGTGTGTTCTAAAATAAATTAAAAAGTAATCGAACCACAACCGCAAGTGTACGGTTGTCCCAAGTAGTAATAAGTGATTCTAGATCGTTCGCAGGGACGGTTTAGTCAACTACAATGCTTATCGAATAATGAATGGTTGCACTTAGGAAAGCAAATAAAAGTAATATGATTGATTGTTTGTTTTTATTATTTCTAAGTGATAAAAGACTAAATGGATAATGCAATTAAATACTAAAACGCAAGTAAATAAATGTGAAACGCAAATATGAGAAGGTAGCACTTGAGAACGCAAGGGATCCTCCTAATCCCATATCATAACCTATGCTGTTTAAGGGTTAAATTGGTCAATTACAATGGTCGGGATTCTAAATTCCTTATACCCCGTCAGGGCGGACTATAAGGCTATCCTAGAGTGTCACTAGTCCCGTCAGGGTAAATATGATCCACTTTTAGATGTTTAAGAATTTTACCTCATTGGCCCTAAAATTAGCTAAGTTTGTCAGAATCAATAACTTCTATTTTAGATTGAATAATTGGTTCCGTACCTAAACCCTCCGTCAGGATGATCCACACGCCACATATGTGGAATAGCCTAGATACTAATACCTGTTCTTAGTTCATGACTCTAAAAACAGTAAATAATCCCAAATTATCGAAAAGAGTAAAAATCCCAATTTAATTTAATTTAACAGAAACCCAAAAGCAAACATAGAAATTCAATAGAATTGAGATTCACCCATAAAGCATTCTCAAGCACTAAAATGTATTTAGCTCATACTAATTAAAAAGAAAACTAAATTAAATGTAATGGAATTCATATTGTCTTACAAAATTAAAGATAAAGAAACCCTAATTTCCGGAATTGGAATGGCTGAGAACGGAGATATAGACCCTCTCCAGCTCTTGCAGCTTCTTCTTTCTTCCTTCTGTTGCTTCTCTCTAATGTTTTTTAAAAAAAAAAGTGAATTGTGTGAAAAATTGAAGTCAAGAGCTCCTTTTATAAGCTAAAATTCGGAATAGGCCTTGGACCTAATAATAAAACACTAATTAAATGTCCAAGCCCATTTTCTAAGCCCAAAATCCCGTAACTGCTGCACCACCTCCACTAAAACAGCTCTAGCCGCTTCGTTATAACTCCGATTGACCTGAAATCACTTGCAAAAGTTCGTGACTCGATAAGGAATAGATTCTCTTCAAAGGTAAGCGGCTAAATCATCTCTCAAGCGCCTCGAAATCAGCAATCTTTGGCCTGTTTTCCAGATTTGCAGCTCTAAAATCAAATTCTTTCGGGATTTATCTTCAAGTCTTGACTCCATATCATGATCTTTTACTCTCTTCTCGGATTCCATTCCTAGATAATATTCAAAGCCTACAAACTTTTCACTAAAATACACAAGATTACGCGCAAAAGTTTAATAAATCAAAAATACTAGAAATAAAATGGAAATTCCGGATAATTGCATTTTTAACTCAAAAGTCTATCAAAATATTTAATTAAACATCAAAAATGATGTCTCCCAAGGGTCGAAAATAAGAACAATTAGGGAGACATCAATGGTATGTTCAAGGTGAACGCTATGTGTGATGTGGGTTCATGTGTGAATCTTATGCCAAAGTCCATGTTCGATAGACTTGGACTTCAGAAATCAGAGAAATCTCCAGTGAAGTTGCAGTTTGCTGACAACTTAGTTACCAAGAAATGGTAAACAGTGGAGGACGTACACGTCCGATCAGGTAATATCACCATCCCTACTGACTTTGTTATACTTGATTTCGATGCAAATAAGCAGGTTCCAATCATACTTGGAAGGCCTTTCATGGTCACAAGCCAGAGTATAATCAACTTCCAGGAAGTAACGATTACTCGTCATGCTAAGAATCTATCTGAGACATTCTATATCTGGGGTAAGAAACCAAGGAAGTCAGATCCCACCACCATATCATCCATAGCCTTACACATCACAAAGTCCCTAAAGAGATATCCACGAATAACCTGTGGATACTGAGCCAAAAATTGAGTTCGGGGTCGGCCATGAAGTTCTATGGAAATCCCACAAACCAGTGACTAGACCACGAGGTTACCAAGACTCGTGGATGGGACCATTTATAGTCACTAAAGTTGTTTTAGTTAAGGTGATAGAGATCAGGCCCAAGAAGGGCATCAAGCAGAGATTAGTAGACGTTCATAGCCTTGCTCGTTCCTGAGGAGGCTATATTCGCAAATCTTGATAGAGGTAACGCATCTAACTTTAAAAGACGTTAAATAAAAGTGTCGTACGGGAGACAACCCACAATTTTTTTTATGTTTTTATGTTTCTAATTTATGGTTAGTTTAGTTTTTTTAGTTGATATTGCATATTTGAGAAAGGTATTAGTGTTTTTGATGTTCAGGTATTAAATAAATCGAGTTAGGGAGGAAAACAAAATTTTTATACACATTCTGACCTGCCCACCGGTATTGCCGGCCATATGACCGGTAAGCTGGCGGGTTAAAAAGGGGTGGACAAGGGTTCACGCGTCGGGTTTTATGCCGAGAGGTGGATTTTAGAAAAGTGTGCACCAATATGCCGACCATACTAGCGGTATACCGGCCAGACAAAAACACGTGCCCACGAGTTCATGAATCAGGTTTATTGCCGAAGCGAGACTTTTCGAAAAGTAGCTCACCGGTATGCCGACCACACCGGCGGTAATACCGGTCCACGCCGCTAGCAAGAGAAAAATTGCGAGTTTTTAAGTTATAAAGAAGAGGAAGGCTAGTCTATTATGAATTTTACAATACTTAAACCTCTCTTTCTTCTCCAAACCTCTCCCAACTCCATTAAAGCTTCATCAAATCTTCCCCAAACATCAAAACACTACCCAATCACTATAAAAACACATCCAATCCTTTCTCCACATCATTACAAAGAAGATTCAACCACCCAAATATTACCAAAACACATCGAATCCAAGAATTAGAAGCCTAAAATTTAAAAATTCATCCTACAATTTCTTAGATCCATACCAATCCATCAAGAATCCATCTTACCCATATAGAGAATCATCATCAAAACACCTTTTCTAACCCAAATAAAGCTTGTACAACCAATAATCAAGAGTTTCAATTGTCAAGAGTGGCTAAAGCTTTGAGTTGGATGTTAATTGAGATGACTAAGAGTGCAGAGACATTATCTATTAAGAGGGAGATGAAGATAAGCAAGGTATTGGGTTCTATTGAGAATAAATCGAGTAAGAAAAGTTCTAGTTCCAACCCAAAGGATGAAATAGATCATGTAAAGAGAGGTGAGCTAGCTGCGTTTAATTCAATGGGGAAAAAGGTTCCACCTTTTGTAAAGAAGACAACACAACCTCTCCAATTCAAAGGTCCTACATCCGAAGAAAAAGAGAAAGCTTCAAAGGCCTTGATAGCTTCTGCAAAGAAACAATTACAGGAACTACCTTTTGCTTATGAGAGAGTATTTGATGAAGAAGTTGGAAAAGGAGAGTACAAGAGACTATTGGAGATTGGTGAAAGATTGGGTTGGTCTACATTCATGGTAAGATGTTCTGACTTATGTCATGAGTTAGTTTCTGACTTCTATTTAAGCCTCTTTAGCTGAGATAGTGAAGGTTGTGTTCCAGTTAGAGGAAAGTTAGCTCCTTTTACAATTGAAGAGATTAGAAACCACTTCTAGTTTAAGAAATCGGTCGGACCATGCAAGTATAGAGAAGCGGTGGATAGAAAGAGAATCTTCGATTGTAATTTACTTTTTGATCATGTTTTAGATAAGGAGAAAGTGCAATCACATAAGGGAGAATTAAAGGCACCTTGGCCTTACAAATATCTCCAACCGGATGCTAGAATTTGGCACAATTTCCTTATCACTAATATCTTTGGAAACATAAGAATTATGGACGTAAGTAAAAAGAACGCTATCTTGTTGAATTGTATTTTTAGAGGAGAAGAAGTGGATGTGGCACAATTGATCTTTGAGGAGATGATGCACTTTTTGGTCTCTCCTATCTCGTTATTTAATGTGAAATATCCTACTATGATCACGTTTCTTGTTCGGAAAGCGAATGTGATTTTGGGTGAAGAAGGAAAACTAGATTTTAAAATGAGTAACAATATTGACGATGCTTGGATCATGAAAGTCTTGAGAGGAGCGGGTTTTACGCAAGTCTCAAAAGAAGAAAAGGATAGTTGGCAAGAGAAGATGGATGAGCGATTAAATAAAGTCGAAGCACCCCAAACTTCCTTAGACTAAGATGTGGCACAAATCAAATCCAATCAAGTGCACATCATGACACTCCTTGAGCAATTAAAGAAAGATCCAGCAAATCCTATCTTAGATGTCGGTAATGCGAGGCAAAAGCCTCGAGAGTATGTTCTCTTTTTTCCTTACCATTTTTGTAAATGCTTTATCTGCTGATTTTAATTTCTTTTTAGAGTAATGGGGACACGACTCATTTTTGAGTTGGGGGTGTGGGGATTCGTTGTCTCTCATCTCCATTTTTCTGTTTTTAGGTAGAAATTAAAATTTTTGATACATGGGAATTAGATGTAGAATGTGTTTAATAGCTTGAAAGCATAAGCTCAGTAAATTAATGATAGAAAGTAGTATGTTTATGAGCTATTTTATTTTGTATGCATTGAGTATTTGCAGGACAACACACATTGATAGTAAAGAAAAGATTAGTTAGCAGTGCGATAGAAAGTATGTTCGATCTCAAGGAGCCTTGAGTGGTTTGTAGGCCGTGAGATCCAAGCTAATTTATAAACCCATTTGATGAACGCGCTAAAGGTAAGAGAATGACGAAATTGCATAGTTTAGAATGTTATTAAGGCGGTTCTTTCATAAGCCCCTTGTTGCCTTTGAACTTGCTATCCATTTAATATTTTTATATCTTTCTCAACCCCTTCTAGCCTTTCTAAATCCGTTTTATTAAGCCACATTATAAGCCATATCCCTTTAGATTATAGGACTTTTCCACATGACCCGCACTCGAATCGATGCATAAACAGTTTTTTTAGAGCTTGAGTTTGGGGTAGTGGGTCCACCACAGTGGGAATTGTTATTGGGTTGGGATTTTTGAGCTTATTAATTGTACCTTTTCTATATATTGATGATGATTCACAGGTTTATATTGTAACCCTTTGTCGGGGTAAAAGTAAATGAAAAAAGCTAAAAAGCATGAAAAGAAAAGAAAATATCTATGAGAAAAATAGCGTGATATCTCAACATCAAAATGAGAGTCATAGCTATACAAAAGAAAAAATTGATTTGAAAAGAATATATATTTGGACCGGCAAAGTAGAATTTTTATGTGAACATCTTTATGCTTTAATTGGGTTATTGGGGATGTTATTTTGTGCATCAAAGAATCATTGGGTTGAGTGAGAAATGTTTTATGAGAGGTACTCAAGCTTTAAGGAGATTCGTTATTTGCTAGTGAGGAGAGAGCCAAAAGCTCACTCTAAATTATCCAAATATACTTATCATACCGTCCCTAAGCCAACATTACAACCTTAAAGACCTTTTGATTCTCTTCTATGTAATCTAGAAGTGATTGAGCCAATAGAGAGTAGTTAAGTGGATCTTTGGATACTAGTGAAGTTTGATGAACAATATGTAGCCTCCTTGGTAAATTGAGTAAAGTTCCTCTCCTTCTTACATTTTGAAGCTAATCTGATCTTGAATTTAAGCCATGTTGATTGTGAATATGAGAAGTGTGCAGGTATGTAGTTTGTAAATATTATTACATGAAATTTTCTAAGTAGTTGCTTTATATGTATTTTATATATTCTTCTATTTTCTTTCCCACTATGCTTAATTGACCGAGGTGTGTATTTAGAGACTTCCCTTTGTATTTATCTTTATTGTATCGGGACAATACAACTTTGAGTTGAGGGTCTTGATGTCTCCCTATTTGTGATGATTTAATATTAGTTGGAGACATCATTTTTAGTGTTTTAGAAGTCTAAATACTCGATTTTCATATGTATTAGTGCACTTTCCTATTTCTTCTCTTAATTTTATGATTTATTATTTTTAGAGCATATTTGGTTTAATTTATTTATTTAGTGTGAAGCTTTAAAGATATATATGGTGATAATTAGATGCCAAATCAATTCTTAGAGATGAAGGAAAGAAGATATGCATGGAAGTTGGAGATAAGGAAGGAAAAGATAAGATATGGAAAGATAAAGTTGCCAAATAGATCTGAATTCCAGCATCCACGACCATATAAGTGGTCATAACTAAAGATTAGCTAGGAAGAGTTTCGACTATTGGAACGCGTCAAATGGATAAGTATTGAAAGAGTTACGACCATAACAAAACAGCGACAGATTATTACTTTTTCTATATTTTAGGGTTACGAATTTGAGTTGGGCTTGGAGTCCAAGTTACTTGTCTTCCACTCCAAGAAAACGAATTAGGTCTTCTAAACAACTATAAAACTCTTAAACCTTTGTAAATCATCCTTGCCTCCCATAAATTGGTCCTTAAGTTTTATATCATTAGAGTTATTGAAGAGAGCAATATGACATCTTTGTATCATTCTTTTAGTTTATTTCGTTCAGGTATGAACTAATTTTCCCATAGCTTGGGTTTTGCATCATGTATAATCTATGAATTCTATTTTCTTTCTATCTAAGTTTCTTTGGGAATTATATGTTTTAATCTGATTTTAGCTACTTAACCATATATTTGATTTATATGTTTTTATTTAATGTTTGTCTTAAACCTGATCAATTTAAGGTTGTGCTAATAGTAGTTAGATGGTCGCCCAGAAGGGGTGTCTAATTATTGAAACACCACATAAATATCTAGAATAAAGAATTGGTCCTGAAAACACCAGCCTAACTAGATAGTCATTAGGGTCTGTTTTAATCACCATATCACCAATTGAAGGAATTGTTTGCTTAGGAACCTATTAGCGTAGGATAACCCTATTCTAAACTGTCTCGTGGTTGTGTCGTAGCCTACCTATACGCTTTGCGGGTATATATAGGAATTTAGAATCCTGACTAAGTATCTAAGAGCTATTATCTCCCTTATTAACTAAAATTGATAGAAAGAATTAGAAGGATTAGTGCATACTAGCAAAGCCTAAGCTATGCTCTCTCATCTCATATTTTCTCATATTAATTTTATTGTATTTTAATTTATTTAGTTTAATTATTTATCTCTCAATCAATCATCTTTATTTTCTGTTTCATTTAATTAATTATTGCTACTCTGAATTGATTGCTCATTCGTATAACACACTAAGTCCCTGAGAACGAATTCTTCTTATCATTAAAACTTGCATACATCCTGTAATACTTGCAGTACCGTGCTTGTCTAGGGAGATTAGTGCATTGTTTTCCGGTTTATTTTATATTATTTTTATCACACTTTAGGCGACACCAATGTGGTTGTAGTATATTAAGATTTAGCAGTTTAAAGTCTTAGTGTTGATTGTAGTTTACACCAAACAAACGTCCATGTGTGGAAGTTACTAAATATAGTACCTCTGATGTGAAGGATGGTTTCTTACCATCTAGTGTTAAGAAGCTTGGACAAGCAAGTGTAAGTTTAGTTAACACTTTTAATTTTTTAAACATACTAATCCAATCACATTTTTGTAGGATATTTATAAGAGGCCCTTTTTTAGACTAGCTGGAATGGGTGTGTACACTAGGGTCCCTACTCCACTGACTACCCCAGGGTCAATTACAATTGGGTCAAAGAAAATTGAAGTTAATCCATTCTTATACAAGGGAAAAAGGAATGTTAGTTTGGATAATCTTAGAGCGGGAAGTAAATCAGCCAAGGACAAGTTAGTTGATGTAGTTGGGGTGAATGAAGCCTACAATGAGTTTGACAAGAATATGGCAAAATTTATGCAAAATCTGATGATTCATGGATCAAGTTCAAAAGCAAAGGAAAATATAGATGATCAAAATCCTACCCCATCGAACGAAAAAGAGAAGAAAGATAAGCGTAAGACTACCCCGTTGAATAAAAAAGAGAAGAAATGTAATACTACCCATGTGAACGAAAAAAAGAAGCAACTTGATGACACTCATAAGTGTAAGGGGGTAACTTTGGTTAAGGTAAAGAAGAATAAAATGTATAAGACAAAGTAGTATTCAATGGTGTGGGTTTTCTAAATTTTAAATTTGTACGTTATGTTTTGTGTAAGAAGTATCTTGAGTTTGTTGGTATTCACGTGATTTATCTACTTTCCAAATTTTTATGGTATTTTTCAAACATTAGAATGACATTTCACTCTTATATAACCCACACTACTTTCCTTTTCCACATACTACAAATACACTTCAAAGAAAGTGGAAGTTTTTCATGTCTAACTACAATTAAAATAGGGAGTGAATGTTCAGGTACTAGGTCACCACTCGTCCCAGACTTCTCTCCAAGTGAGTTAACTAACGCAATCATCAAGCCTTCCATGTTACTGGAAAACTAATCCTACACAGTCGTATTGATGTCTCCCTAATTGTTCTTATTTTCGACCCTTGGGAGACATCATTTTTGGTGTTTATTTACTTAAATTGATAGACTTTTGGACTTAATATGCAATAATCCGGAATTACCTTTTTATTTCTAGCATTTTTAATTTATTAAACTTTTGCGCGTAATATTGGTATTTTTAGTGTAAAGTTTACAGGTTTTAGATGTTAGCTAGGAGAGGAATCCGAGGAGAAGGTCAAAGATCGTGAATTAGAGTCAAGACTTGAAGACAAATCCCGAAGATATTATTTTTAGAGCTGAAAATCCACTTTCCAGGCCATAGATTGCTGATTTCGAGGTGCTTAAGCGATGATTTAGCCGCTGACCTTTGAAGAGAAATCATTCCTTATCGAGTTACGGAACTTTAGCAACTGGAATGAGGTCAATCGGAGTTGTAACGCATCGGGAAAAGCTGTTTTAGTGAAGGCCTATCATCAGTTACGGGATTTTGGGCTTAGAAAGTGGGCTTGGACATTTAATTAGGCTTTTATTTTCTGGTCCAAGCCCTAGTCCGAATTTGCACTTATAAAAGGAGGTCTGGACTTCTATTTTTCAAACAATTCACATTCCACAAGATTAAACACCAGAGAGAAGTCAACGGAAGGAAGAAGAAGAAGCTACAAGAGCTGGAGAGGGTCTATATCTCCGTTCGTAGTCATTCATATTCCGGAAATTAGGTTTTTCTTATCTTTAATTTTGTAATCAAATATGAATTCCTTTATTTTTAATTTAGTTTTTAATTTTATTATGAGCTAAGCTTTTCATAGTGCTTGAGAACAAACAATGGGTGAATCCCAATCTTATTAATTAACGAATGTTGAATTTGGGTTTTTATTGAATTAAACTAAATTAGGGCTTTTACTCTTTTCAATAAATTGAGATTATTTTACTGTTTTTAGAGTAGCTAACTAAGAACAGGTGTTAGTATTTAGGCTATTCCAATTAGTGGCAATTGGATCATCCTGACGGAGGGTTTAAATACAGAACCATTTATTCGAATCTAGGATAGAAGCTATTGATTCTGACGAACTTAGCTAATTCTAGGGCCAATGAGGTAATAAAACTTAAACATCTAAAGGTGGATCATATTTACCCTGACGGGACTAGTGACACCCTAGGATTGCCTTATAGTCCACCCTGACGGGGGTATAAGGAATTTAGAATCCCGACCATTGTAATTGACCAATTTAGCCCTTAAACAACATAAGTTAAGAAATAGGATAGGGAGGATCCTTGCGTTCTCAAGTGCTACATCTCATATTGCGTTTTACATCATTTTACTTGCATCTTAGCTTCTACTTGCATTTTAATATTTGTCTTTCATTCATTAGCTTTAATAAACAAAACCAAACAAACATTTTATTATCTTTTACTTTCATAAGTGCATCAATCACTACTTGCTAAACATTGTGATCAACCATCCGTCCTTGGAACGAATCTGTATTATCATACATACTACTTGGGACAACCGTACACTTGCGGTTGTGGTTCGATTAGCATTTGCATTTATTTTTAGAACACACAAAGGACCACCACGTATGTAAGTGCGAAATGCCTGCATTGTATGATGTTACTGTATTAGACATTTCACTCTTATATAACCCACACTACTTTCCTTTTCCACATACTACAAATACACTTCAAAGAAAGTGGAAGTTTTTCATGTCTAACTACAATTAAAATAGGGAGTGAATGTTCAGGTACTAGGTCACCACTCGTCCCAGACTTCTGTCCAAGTGAGTTAACTGACGCAGTCATCAAGCCTTCCATGTTAATGGAAAACTAATCCGACACAGTCGTATGTAAGTGCTAAATGTCTGCATTGTATGATGTTACTGTATTAGAGTTTAATAAGTTCTTCCGTTCACTTCGTTGTCATTTCAAGGATTATCGTTTACAAGAGTTTCCTATAAAGGAATGCGATTTATTATGTTGGCTACCTGGGCCTGATGAAGTTCCTCTTCCTCCCACAACTAAAGATGTTCCAACATTAGATGAACGTTTTAACGGAGTGCGAGAGTAAGTGAACCTAAGTTTGATGTTTAAGTTGAAGTTTATGTTTGAAGTTCCATTTAAGTTTGAAGTTTAAGTTTAATTGTAGTTTGAAGTATAACTTCAATTTTACTTCACATTGTAGTTTTATATTTAAGTTGAAAGTTATGTTTGAAATTCCATTTTAGTTTGAAGTTTAAGTTCCATTGTAGTTTTAAGTTTAAGTTCAATTTGAAGTACTTTTGTTTTTAAGTACGCTACTTTTTATGCTGTTTGGTAGTTGTAAACGCTTTAAACTAAGTAATACCAGTAAAATCCAAATACTTGAATTGAAATTTTTTCAACAAAAACAGATCATGGCCAACCAACTTACAATGCAAAACAAAACGAAAGTCCATATATTCCAAAATAAACCCTTCTGGGCAAACCTTAACATGATTAAACCAACCAAAGAAAAAAAATTAAATAAATGATAATCAAAAGTCCAAGCATAGAGAAAAGAAAAAACAAACTTTAACCACCAAAAAAACCAACATTTATCACGCCACAAGCTCATCAGGGTCTTCGTCAAACTTGAAAAACTTAGGCGACATCAACCACAACGACACTGGCTTGATGACCCTCCTCCTCTTTGAGCTTGGCATGTCTTCCCCCTCAGAGCTAAACTCCACCAATAACATCTGCTAACCGTGAGGTAAAGGAACGATTTTGGTTTTCACAGCCTGGCGAGCAACCGTCAGAGCTAGTCTTACAATCCACCTTGAAGCTGGGTTTTGTGTTTTATACGTCTTGTGTGGTGTGCGGTTCTTCGGTGGATCAGTGTTAGAAACAGTTGAAACTTGAAGAAAAAAAAACCAATAAACTTGATTCTAGAAGTATACTAGTTATTACCAATCAAAAATGTTAAAAAACTATACTTATTATTACAAACCAAGACCGAATTCATTGATCCTTCTTGATAAAGGTATTACGTACTATTAGATAAACTCTTTTCCCCTTTCTCCAATTGAACTTGTTGCCCCTCCATTTGATCGTTGTTGTTCTTTAAATTTGACTTACAACTCCCTTGAGATTTTAAGTATTAAGGGAAATACTATATGACATGTATATATATATATATATATATATATATATATATATATATATATATATATATATATATATATATATATATATATATATATATATATATATATATATATATATATATATATATATATATATATATATATTCACTCAAGGGGTAAGCATCATCATTAACTTCTACACGTTTTTGTTAACCCAAGGAAGCTTTTTTATTAACCAAGAATAACCTTCGGTTTACTTAGACTTTTTTAATCCTAACCGTGTATAAATGATAAGTAATTATGAAAAAGCTTGGTTTTCTTGTCTTGAAACCAAAACTAAGATAAAAGAATATATAATTTCTATTTATATAAAATAAAATAAAACAAAATAAAAACGGTTGACATTTAATGGGGGGCCACACAATCTTAAAAATCATAACATGTGGGGCCAGACGGTCTTAGAAATATTTCTTCAGGGGCCACAAAATCTCACATATCTTACATAAAGGGCCATAGAGTCTAATTCATAAAACATAAGGGGCCAAATCCTCACCTTCACCGCTATGTTTCTAATAAACGAAATTGGTAATTAGATAAACATCTAAGCTTCAAAAATCCAAAAGAACATAAATCAGAACAACAACCCTTTTCTAATTTCCAAATAACTAAATTACACAATATCATTCGTACATCACAAGGAACATCTAACAACACCAGAAAACCCAGAAAAAACATAACTCCAAAAACACCAGATCACCAAGAACAACCAGAAAAAACAAAAACCCAACTCGTCATCCTAAAACATTCGAGAGACTACAAACCTAACAAAAAATAGAAACAAACATGCCAAATCTTCAGATTTTTACCTTCGACAGATTTCAGAACTTCGATTTCCTCCTCTTTCCGCGAGAAAGACCTAAGCAACCCAGGAATTACCACCATCCCTCTCGAGCATATGGGAGGATCTAAGCAGCAGAAGAAATAACACTTTTTCTCCAATGCGTGAAACTTCGAGCACCCGAGAAACCTCCATTCCGGGTTCATGTCCGTCCACGAGGTGCTCACCTTGCACCGTACACTGCAACAATAAACGTAGTCCTCCTTACCTGGGTCAGGCATCAGAGTTGATGTCGTCTTGTTTCTCAAAACGGCCATGGCGCTAGAATTTTACGAAGAACGGAAACAAAGGGGCGACGAGCAAAGAAGAAAGGGGGTGGGAAATCGGGTAGGGTAAAATGGAAAAGGTTAATTGATTTTAGGGTTAGTAAAAGGTAAAGAGGGGGTGGAAAGAAAATATTTCCCTTGCCACGTTGGAAAAATCATTTGAGTTGACGATGACGTCATGCCTAACTGGAGCATACGTGGCGCCAGATGGCATTGACTAACGATCAACTGACTTGAAATATTAGAAAAGAGACACGATTGACAAAAAAGGAACATGTAGGGCCACCTGGGAGAATTTTAAAGATAAGGGGCTTATGGTGCACATTGGGTAAAGATCATGGGCCACCCGTGGTCTTTACACTTTATTAGATATGTATTATTTTTCTGTTGTGATAAATATTTATTTATTTCTTGCTTTGTAAATTTTATTAATTTATTCAATGGTGTAATAATGATGTAATTATTTATTTGACTGTATTTTTTGTATTTATTTATTCGATCGGATTGTAATGATTAGTGTTTTATTCATAAGGATTGTAATATGTTTTTTATATAATTCTATTAGATATTAGGTGGCAGATATTTTATCGCGTAACCACGATGGTGATGGTGACAGGCGGGATCCATCAAGGAATCCAACCTCACTTTATCTACATGCGCCCAACCACCCCATAGTTAAAAAATGGTAACACATATAATTTCTTCAATTAAAAATTAATTCAATTTTTTATTAAAGCAGAGAAATTACAAAGAATACCTCGATGCCCCTCGTCACTTAAGACGACTCTAGATGCCTTAGCCAAATTAGTCCACCCCATACCCGTCGGTTTATGTATTTTGGATGATAACTGGAACCTAAGTGGCGAGTACGGTCACCACGTGACCTAAGAGGCGGGGGCGACAGTCCTCGAGAATGTATCTTCGTTTTATAAGAGTTGGAAAGATGTGCCTGCGAGGTATGAAACAAACAAATCTATCCCGAGTACAAGAGTTTTTCGACATTGAGGGGTGGATACAAAGAAGCTATTGGGATAAAATCGCAAGAATATTAAAGAAATTCCAATAAACTAAGTATAGAAATTGGAAGGGCGTTTTGAAGAGAGATTACTATAATCAAAATAAAACACTAGTTGATTTTCAGCCGGATATTTGAAGGAGACGCCGGGAGATGTAGGATGACAAAGATAGTCAGGTATAAAATTTAAATTTTATTGTAACTATTATAAAAATTTGCGTATTTAACTTTTTGAAATTATATTTTAACAGAACGAAGCGAAGGTGAACAAGGAAAACCAAAAGGCGCCAAAAACGACGAGTAAGGCTGGATAGAGAAATTTTTCCCTAACTCGGGATGTCATTTATGAGGTATAGTATTTTTTAATAAAAAATAATTTAATTACTTTAATTAATTTTTAATATAATTATTTAGAAATGTTATTGAATAGGGAAAGATGAAAAAACCAACAAATGAGCCATTGACTTGTATTGACGAGGTTACACAAAAGAAGAGGGAAATTCCTCAATTGGGTGGTTTTTTCGAGTATATGAGGTACGATGCAGAGAAGGATGAGTGGTTAAACTGACGTACAAAAACACGAATATGAGTATTTTTCTTCACTTTTTAACTTTTATTTTAATTAATTTTTAAGTAACTTTTATTGTCATCTAATAGGACATATATCGAGAAAAGTTGAAAAGGAAGGTGACCGAGACACAGGCTGGGTCATCCGATGGGACCTCATCTACTGAAGTGTCGCTGAAGATCAGATAGACGCCTTGAAAGAGGCAGTTAAGGAAGGTATGGGTCCTCCAAAGACGAATTGGGTACCCGGTGTTGGTCTTGTTTAGAAGAAAGTCCGTACTTCCGAGCCGGATCCTTCGTTTAAGCGGAATGAGGATCGACTCAACCTGATGATGACAACTATGAATGAGCTTCGCGCAGCTCAAGGTCTCCCCCTATCGATCCTACAGTGTCATCGACTGACTCCACAGCTAGCACGACTCGCCCACCATACTTGGTGAACATTATAGACACGACTATGGAAGCGTTAAATAACTTGAGGGCCGCACAAGGTCTTGCCCCGATCCCCCCAAAGGATAAGATAAAGAGGAAGAAAGAGAAGATGTCTCTCACTTGGATGATCCTTGAGTTTGGTTAAGTATGTGTTGATTTTGTTTTGGAAGGTTTTGTGACTTTATTTCACATGTTTATTATGACTTTTTATCGGGTGTTTGACTTTTTATCGGATATTTGACTTTATTTTTGAGGGTTGACTTCAATATGATTTAATATTTCTTTGTGATAAATATTTGATGTTTTTAATTATATAAGTCAATATATTTGTATTAACATTAAAAAAATACAAATTAAAATATTAAAAAAATAGAAATACAAATTAAAATTAAATTACAAATATAAATAAAAAATAGAAATACAAATTAAAATTATAATTATAATAAAATATTCATAATAAAAAAACAATGTTACCGACAACTTTTTCGTCGCAAAAGAGAAAGAAAAATTTGTCGCTAGTAATTCGTTCAACTAATGACGAATCCAACTTTGTCACCAAAACAAATTGACAGCGACGCAACGATTTCGTAGCTAGTTGATTTGGATAGCGACAAAAATTTTGCGTCGCTAATTAAAAGTCTTTAGCGATGACTTTGGCGTCGCAAATCAGACTCAGTTATTAACTGCAAGATCACTGATTTTCGTTGCCAAAAAAGTTTTTAATGATGAATTACTAGCGACGACATATAGGTGACAAAAAATCGTCGAATGACCCAAACAGGTTGTTAGCGATGAAATAACCTATCACTAGCGACAACGCGGGTCGTCGCTAATTCTATCGCGTAGTAGTGGTTGTAAATAAACTAGTATGGTAGGTGAAAAAAATAGCTCAGACTTATGGAATACCATATGGAAATCTAATGTTCCTTCAAAATTGAGGGCTTTTTGTTGGAAAAATTGCAATTGTGCTATACCTACGAAGAAAAATCTATATGCTAGGAAGTGTTCTATTAATTCTTGTTGTGGTTGGTGTGAAGATAGTACTGAAGATATCGAGCATTTATTCCTTCATTGCCCTTTTAGTATGTCAGTTAGGGCCAGTTCGATTATGAAAATTAAAATAATTAATGGTGACACTAGAAATATCAAGGATTGGTTGTTATCGACTATCGAAGAGGTTTCTAAGAATTGGTGGGATAAGAGAGAAATAACTGCTTACAAACTTCTCACTCTAAAGAACATACGGAAGGCTATGAAAGGTCTATACGAAAACGTAGAATGGAATATCTATGAAATTAATGATAATGTTAAGAAAGTATTCAAAACTCTATTTGATAATAGACATATGGAAAGTAGTGAAGTCAAAATAAGGTCGGGTAATAATGAGGATAATTATCTAAATCCTTTACTAACGGATGATAAAAAAATAAATTGGATGTGTGATGCTTCTTTCAATAAGGATTGGGAACCTTCAGGTATTGCATCTCTTGGTATAAATAAGGAGGGTTATGTAGCTCATAAAATTGCCAAAAAGGGTATGGTTAGAAGCGCTATTGAAGGTGAATGTTGGGCGGTCCTACTAGCAATGAGACTTGCTTGAAGTCTCAACATTCGGAGTTCGTCATTTTACTCCGATAACCTTGAATTGGTTCAAGGTATTTATAATGATTCAGGTATTCGATGACAGATTTCTCCAATCATTGCCGAAATGAAGAACTGGTTGACCGTTTTTCCTGAATGGAAAGTCTTTCATATCAAGCGTTGTTATAACACAGCGGCAGATGCTCTGGCTAAGTGTACAAGACAAGACGTTAATCTGTCTCAATGGAAGGATTTTTCTTTTTTCGGAGCGATTAGTTTTCTTAATTTAATGTGTAATTCAAACTAGCTTATTTCTATTGAAATGAAAAAAAAAAAAAAAAAAAAAGGTCAACCTCTATTTATCTAACATCCACGTTGTTTGAAAATCAGACACATTTAACTCTCATGCGTATAAAGAAAGAAAAATTATATAATAAGGTGAGGTATATGTTTGGGCAATTAATTTCATTTTCCATTTAATTTCATAAGTGCTTCGATAGACCCCTGGCGGCAAATTCAGAATCTTATGGTATATAGTATATGACAAGAGTTGATGAAATGGAGTACTGCTAGCAACTCCGTTATTTTGCATATTGATTTGAATTTCAACATGTTTTCCTAGAGGCAAGGCAGTTATATGACAGTTGTGTTTTATATCACATGTAAGTAAAAAATTATATTTGACCAAAAAGAGCATTCCATTTCTTGAATTCGTATAAGAATTATTGGGTTATGATTACCCAATGGTAATATTAATAATCACATATTTTGTTGCATTCTTTATCTCCATCTACCAACCAAATTCCTACTTGACTAATAATTATAAGATGTCCCAAATTCGTTTTACAACAAATACGTTCATCTAAATATAGATGCATCCACGCTAATAGTTTAAAAATAAATTACTTTGATATTTGTTAGTAGAAAAACGATCTTTCTTTAATCAAACGTAGATAGGTTACAAATGTGTGATTAGGTTACAAATGTGCATATCATATCACAGATTTTATTTTTTCCAAATCTTACTCCATATAAAATAAAACGTTATTACAAAGTTAACCTATTCCCGAGGAAATGATTTCGTCCTTAATTATCTTATCTAGCCTACTCGGGTATGTGTCTAAACACGAGTCTAATATGTTGTCACTAAGCTTATGCTTGGCTACCCCATCGGCTAACTTATTTCTACTACGATTAATCCATCGAAAAGTAGGTTTACAGTTTTCAGAAACTAAATAGATACTCTTAATAATATTAAAAATAATGGGAGAATTAATTGGCAGCCTATTTTCTAAAGGAAACATAACTTGGAGACAATCGCTCTCGATGATTACACTTTGAGGAGTAATATGTTGAGTTAAAAGACAAGGTTTAAGTATCCCCAAAGCTTCTGCTTCTTTTGGACATTCAGCTGCAATTTCCCACGCTTTGCACTCTAGCAACCTACCTGTAGAATCCCTAGAAACACAAGATATAGAACTTTTATTAGTTTCAAAAGCTGCATCATAGTTTATTTTAATAAAATTACTAGGTGGAGGGGTCCATTTCATATTAATCTTATTAACACTGTTATTGCTTACCCTTTCGGTGAGGCAGTTATTAGTTTCCCCAGAAGCTATGATATCTAGCTCCTTATTCATTATTGGTTTCAATGTTAATTTTCTTGTTGATATTATCCTTCAGTGAGTTTCTTACATCATTAGGATAATTAGTATTTTGATATTCTTCCCATTCATTCCTCGCATTTTGTAATATTTTCATAGGGTCAATTTTCCTGTTTTTAATCTTGAAAGCACATCTTTCCTTCCAAATATGCCAAAGTATTGTGCATACTTGTTCCATCATAAAATTGTTGCTATTCTTTATCTCCTTCCCTTTGTTCACTAAACTTTCCATCCACAAATCCACTTTCTAAGTGGATCGGTTGCGAGTTAGCAAGTCAAAGGGGGAAGCAAACCAAATAGCTCTCGGATATTTGCATTTTAATAGCATATGTTCTGTATTCTCAACTTCTTTATTACAAATATCACATATAGGACTTTTAATAACTTTCCTTTTATACACATTGTCATTGGTCGGAAGAAGGTTCCTAACCATTTTCCAAATGAAATTTTAAATCTTTGTAGCTACTTTGAGGTTCCATACCAACTTCTAGATTGTAGAATCTACTATATGGGAAGAAGTAGCTTTAGTCTTGCTTTCACTTTTCTCAGTTTCTTTTTTTTATGTTTAAGGATTTGGTAGCATTTTTTAACAAAGAATATTCCATCCTTATCATGAATCCAGTAAGGAGTGTCTTTACCTCCAGATAGAGGCAAGAAAGTATTAAGAATAGAAGAAGCTACATCTTCATTATATATACTTTTAATTAAGTCTACGTTCCACTTTCTCTCATTATGAATAATGAGATCATTTAATTTTTTTATATCATTTCTATTTGGTTTAATAACATCCTCATAATTATTAATCCATTTATCAGAATGTACATTTATAGAGTAACCATTTCCAATTTTCCATCTAATATCTTCTTTTATAATATCTCTCCCACTAATAAGGCTTCTCCAGCCCCAGGAGGGTTTACTTCCCAGATTAGCTTCCATAAAGGACTCAAGGGGAAATTATTTTCCTTTTAACACATTATATAAAAGTGAATTATTATTATTACAGATGTTCCATGCCTGTTTGCTTAAAAGAGCTAAGTTCATGAGATATAAATCTCTAAAGCCCAAACCACCATGGATTTTACTTTTTTTTATTGAATCCAAATACCCCAATGCACTTTATTATTTCCATTACTATCACATCAAAAATTTGCAATTTGGGAAGAAATCAGGTCACAAATTCTTTTAGGGATAATATAGGATGACATGAAGTAATTAGGAATAAATTTGGGAAGAAATCAGGTCACAAATGCTTTGTAACACAGATTTAATCAAGATATCTTTACCTGCGAGAGTGAGGAATGAATTTTTCCAGTTTTCTATTCTTTTTAAAGTTCTTTCTACTAATAAATTCAAGTCTTTTATCTTGGATCTACCCTATTCTGTTGGTAACCCCAGATAATTGCCTAAATTATTCGTTATTGGCATATTAAGCTTTCTAGCTAAAGTTTTTTGTATAAAGTCAGGAGTATTTGGACTAAATTTAACTCCACACTTCTTTAAATTAAGTTTCATACATGTAGCATATATATACTTATTAATAACATCATTAAAACCTTCAATTTCCTCCATATTCGCTTTCATAAAAAATATATTGTCGTCAGCAAACAGTAGGGGAACCATGTAATAGATAAGAATAAGTGACTGAGGTTACACATCTCATAATTTTACTAATCCATTTATCATTGAAACCCAATCTATACATAATTTTTTTCATAAAGTTACATTCCACATTTTCGTAAGCTTTTTGAATGTCTGCTTTAATAGTTAAGTAATGGGGTTTTTGTTTTTCTTTGCTCCTTAATATAAGTAATTATTTCATGAGCCACCATAGTGTTGTCTTGGATATGCCTTTCTGGGATAAATGCCGATTGATTTTCATCAATAATAGCATTCATCACCGGTTGCAATCTATTGACAAGCACCTTTGCTATGATTTTGTAAATGAAATTAGAGCAACTAATACGTCTAAAGTGTTTTATATTAATAGGTATTGAAATTTTAGGTATAAGGGATATATATGTATGGTTAGTTTCCTCAAGGGTCCCTCCATTATACCAAAAATTATTAATGAGTCTTATTACATCACCTTTAATATAATACCAATATTTCTTAAAAAATATGCCTGGGTATCCATCAGAACCAGGTGATTTGTTCAAACCTAAACCATCAATAGCTCTCGTTATTTCCTCAATTTGTAGAGGTAAGTTTAGGCTATTGTTCATATTATCAGTTACTATAGGGGATATGAGATTTGCTATAGAGTTAAAGTCTCTTTTTCCAATAGTTTTGAAGATTTTATTAAAGTAACTACTGATTTCATCTTGTATATCAGTAAATTTATCCACCCAAGTACCATCGTCTTTAGTAATTCTTTCTATTTTATTAATTTTCCTTCTTTCTTTAGTTGCTGCATGAAAGAAAGAGGTGTTTTGGTCCCTTTTTTTAAGCCATAGAAGCCCAAAAATCCTCTTTTTTCCATAAGTTTTCTATATCTTTGGTTTATAGCATTATATTCATCCCAATTAGAGGTATTAGGATCATTATATATCTTTTCTAATTTTTTAATATTAGACTCAATTTGTTTTCTACTATTTTTTAATTTCTTTTTACTCCAGTAGGTCAATAACCTGCTACACTTTCTTAGTTTGTTATTTATAGCTTCTTTATTAATACCATAACTGTAATTTTTGTTAATCCAGACCTTTTTAATAATTTCAAGGCATTCAGACTCCTCCATCCAGTGATTTTTAAAATAAAATCTCCTATCTTTACTTATGTGATTATCTTTCATAATTAAAACTTGAGGGGAGTGGTCAGAACCTACTGCTGGTAAAATTGCAATCCAAGCAATAGGGTATAATATACCCCAATTCTTATTACAAAAACCCCTATCTATTAATGTTTTGATCATTTCTCCATTACTACTTTTATTTGTCCAAGAAAATTTGCAACCTTTTTGTATGATTTCCTCAAGTCTCTGATGTTTAATAAATTCATTAAATTGCTTCATGTTTTTATTAAAATGAATTTCACCTCCTTCTTTATCATATAAGTTCCTTATATTGTTAAAGTCTCCTATAAGATTTCAAGGTTCATTATTACTGGGTTTACAACTACTGTATAAGTCAAGACAGTTATCGTTAAGTTTATCAGTTGGTGCTCCATATACAAAGGTAGTATAGAATATATTTTTACCATATACTATTTACAGTGTATATGGTTACAGGTTTTACTAATGATTTCAATTTTAATATCAATTTTAGTAAATATCGCAAGACCCCCACTCAAACCCACAGGTTCCACTGTCTCAATAAGTTTCATATTAAGGATTTTTTCTAACTTCTTAACATTAGAGTATCTATTCTTAGTTTCAGATAGGAATAATACCTGAGTCTGATATTTTCTAACAATATCAGATACGGTCTGGACTGTCAAGGAGGAGCCAATTCCTTGACAGTTCCAGGCTATTTTTATCATTGATCATCTTGGGGTTGAATTGGGTCAACCCCGCAAACCTCTGAAGCTTTTTCATGATTGCTATTATCCAGTACCTCTTCTCCTTCTGAATTGTTGTCCAGTTCATTAATCCCCATATTATCGGTCATAACCTCTTCAACTTCACCTCTCTCATAAGCTTTCAACCCATCATCTTTCGTAACCCTTTCTTCTCTAATTTCCATTATATAAGCCCACAAGGTTTTTTGTTGCTTCAAATTCACTTGAGTTGCAATATAGTTTCTCAACCTAATACTTCTAACCTTAACCGATCGTCTTGGTGGAGCTTCTTCATATTCTCTTTTAAGATCCTTGTTTTTGTTAATCTGTTTCACCGAATAGCAATTTTTAAAAAGATTTTGTGAGATGGTTGAGGTGTATAAGGGCTCAGTATAAGGTTGTGGAGTTTTGAAACCTTCAGAGGAGGATTGATGGACAAAGCCATCTTGTTTATCAATGAAGCTGGAAGGTGGGGGTGAGTTAGGTTCTTTCTGATTTGGGAATTTTCGTTTATCCCAACAAATATTTCTTGGTCATGTTTTGTTAGATTGGGTTTGGTATTTAGGTTTAGTAAATTTGGGCTGTTGTTAATAATATTCAAAGAGAATACTACATTTGGGCTTTTTATTTTTGAAGTTGGGCTTTCATATGTTCCGAACTGGATACCTTTGTCTTGGGCTGAGGGAGAATTGAGTTTGGATAACATAACTCCTGCCAGCGTGGCCAATTTACCTTCTCTCACATCATAAACCGACAAAACTTTCTCTTTCTCTTTCATACCTCTCCCATTACCTCCATTTGCTCTGCCTTCATCGTCCTTCATTTTCAGCTTCCCATTACTAATTTCTTGTCTTTTGTGTGTACCACCTATAGTACTAAATTCAAAAATAGTATCGTTACTTTTGACGCCGTTGTTGTTGCCATTACTGGGTTCACTCGTTTCCATTCTAACCGAGTTAAGATCTAGAACTCTTTGAGGTAAAATTTCTTGATTCTTCATAGCTTGCTTCGTAAAATCTTTTTGCTTCTTGTTATTTGCTGCTTCACCTATTACTTGTTTGAGAAAGAATTTTTGTGTTGGCCCCCTGTTCAATATCTTAATCCAAGCTCCTATTTTGGGGGAAACTCTAGGGTTCTTACACTTTGATTCCTCGTGACCAAATAATCCGCATCCATAGCAGACTTGCCCGATATTTTGATACTTGAATTTAATCCAGTGAGCCTTAAATTCATTCTCTTAGTAGCTGATTCCCGCTATTAAAGGGTTGTTAATATCCCAATCGACCCTTATTCTTGTATAGATGTATCATCAATTTCTAGAGACGCTGGTAGCTCAATAGAATGGAATTTTCCAGAGTAACTGAACATCTTTTCTAAGCATTTTTCTGTTAATAAGTTGAATAGGATACCTGTAAGTTGCATCCAAAGTGTAGTGTTTTTTACTTCTTTTTTAGCTCAACTCTCATACTTATTGATTGCGAGATGTTTTCCTTGTACTATCCAAGGCCTTTGATTCTACACCTTGTCTTTGTCTTCTTCAACTCCAAATTTGATGATGTAAGTATTATCACCACAACTTTCAACTTCAACTTGTTTCCCGAGTTCCCAATATTTTTTAACATGGTTTTTAATAAAGATGTGGTTGAGCTTCTCTTTGTGTAGCAGTTTCACAAAAAGTTTGTGTTCATTTACTACTCGATAGATCGAGGTATCATTGGGTGTGACTACAAGCTAGTTATTTTTAGCAAGAGGGTGGGAGGAAGCATAAAAATTTGTGATGAATTTTCTACAACAGGAAGAAAAGAAGCGAGTAGGAAGCGAGTAAACAAAACAAAACAAAGGAAGAGGAAGTTTTTAGTGTTGGAAATCTGGTGTAGTAAAGAATTTTGTAGGAATTTAACACTAGAATGTATTGGATTCACTTAAATTTCATGTAATTTAAATGAAGCTAATGTGTTTGAGGGAGAGATTTTTTGGAGAGAGAGAGAGAGAGAGAGAGAGAGAGAGAGAGAGAGAGAGAGAGAGAGAGAGAGAGAGAGAGAGAGAGAGAGAGAGAGAGCATTTTTAGCTAATGTATTTTTTTTATCAAACCTACCATTTTATATCCACAAAATGACAAGTACAAATCAAACCCTTACTTGTTTTTGACTCAAAAACAAGCATGGCTAGGAAAACAACCCTATACAACATTTACTAGAAAGTAAACCTATCAACTTTCAAGACAACCTATACAACCATTGCTAGAAAATAAATCAAAGTAAAAGCACCCTATACAACTATTGCTATGAAATTAAACCCTATACAACAATTGCTAAAGACTTATACTAGGTCTAAGCTCCAAGCTATCTTCCTTGATCTTCTTGTTCTCATCCCTTGAGTACTCCATGTAGCTTCCATCTTGCTATCAATCTCATATTCTCAACACTCCTCTTAAATAACTTTCTATTCCAAAGTGTGTATTGAACATCTTTCGCTAATGTATTACACCCTACATATTCTTGATTTTCTCAGAAAGTCTAAAGCTATATCACATGATCTAAACCCGCAACAAAATACAACAAAATATAAAATAAGTAATGCTTCGAAAGCCAACAAAGTGATATTAACAAAGGCCAGAACTAATAACGAATGCTGCCCCAGAAAAAAACATTTTCAAACAATACCCTACTTAGTTACTTATAAAACAACCAGAAAGGTCAAATCTCAACTTCGAATCTGACAATTCTAGAATGAGGAAAAGCGAGAAGGAGTAAAGATCCATGAGGGGGGTGGGGTGATTTAGTATAGGTAGAGTAGAAACACTATTGCTAGTACAATAACCCACAAAGGTGCTAACAACTTCTCATACTAATGAGTACTATAAAACTACCCAACCAACTTTGATAAGAGAAGGTTTAATAAACCATCCAAATGGACGAGGATGTGTGAGCATGTGACTACTTTATCAACAATAGAGGAAGCCGTATCCATATGTCCAATCAAAAGGAAAACCAATACTATAGGAGGCACCAAACAAATCTATACATAGTAACAACCTGGGTTTTGCATAGATTGACCCCTTGTCGAGGAAAACATAAAAGTTTGGGGCGATATTCCCATGTTTAGCAATGAGCATATGATTCTTCTATCAACAAAAAAGGAAACCAGATCCATGCCTAATTAAAAGAAAGAGAAATATTAGGGGATACACCAAATAAAACACTGTCTTAACCATGTTGGTTTTGCATTGATAAACCTAGTGTCGAGGGAAACATGGAAGTTAGGGAATTTGGTGTGGTAGCTTGTGATATAACCTTTAGTAATTGATATACCCCTAGATAAAACTAGTAATATAATATAATCATATATAGCATTGTTATGCCAAAGTTGGAATTAATACATTAATATTGACTTTTTAAAGTGAATTTCATCATGATCTTATGAGGAAAATGAATAAGCTATTCACGTATTTAATAGTCCCACATTGGAAGTTGAAAATAAACTCATTGAAAATACTTTATTTAAAATGGTTTCATATCTCAAATTTTTTATCTTATTGAAAGATATGGAAAAAACTTTTTATTGAGCAAAAAGTCCCACATCGGAAATGGAGAAAAGATTAATTAAGTACTACTATATAAGTGCTTACTTTTTTTTCATTCCAAAAAGATTAAAGCCTATGAAAGCTAAAATAGAATAATCAAATCCCCCACACATGCACACTACCACCACCCCTCTCCCAGCTTGCCCAATGGTGGTGGCTATGGTGTGATAAAATAAAAATAAATAAAGATAAGAACTAACAACCTAAAATAATCACGGAACTGATTGCAATCGTCACAGATAGTATGCAAGTTTTAATAATAAGTAAGATTCGTTCGCAGGGACTTAGTGTGTTATAAATTAAGATTAACAAAGAAGCGTGGTAAAAAATAGTTGCTTAAATAAAAAGATAGTAAATAAAGATGATCAAATGGAGAGATAATAATTAAACTAAAAACGAACGCCAAATAAAGTAAATGCGAAATAATGAGGTGAGAGATATAGCTCAGGTTTGCGTGTATGCACTTATCCCACTATTTCTTCTACTAGTTATAAGGGTGATTGAAGCTCTTAGAGTAAGTATTCATGATTTTATATTTCTCCTAACCCCCTTCCGGGTGAACTTAGGTGGCAAGCTAACAATTACCAAGGTACTTGGGTAAGGGGACCCTGCGCAATGATCAGTGGTTAATTTCAAACCCTAGTGACTATCTAGTTAGGCAAGCCCGTCAGGATCACTACCGTACACTAGACGTTTATTTGGTGTTTCAACAATTAAACACCCCTTCTGAGTGACCATCCAATTGCTATTAATGGGACAGTCTATACTCGTATCAAAGCACATAAAACAAATATAAAAGTTAAGAAGCTGAATCGATTTAAAAAGATTTTTCCCAAAAAAACTTAGTTAGAAGAAAATAGAATTAAAAAATTATACATATGCGAAACCCAAGTTATGAGAAATATAGTTCATGCTAATAAGAAACAAACTAAAATAAAGATACATACTGTCAACTTGCTTCTCCTGATGTTGCTACTTGATACTATGGACTAATTTTAATCAAGAACATGTTTACAATAATAAGAGGGTGTATTTATAGGTTTTTTCTAATCATAGGTCGAAATCTTGGAGTTGAAGGCAAGTAATTCGAGTCCAAGTCCAATTCAAATTCTTTTCCTAAAATATAGGACATGATAAACACTACTGAGTAATTTGATCATATCTTCTTTGTTACTTGGCCAAATTTCGTGTACTTATAACAAAACGAACGCATCTAAACGATCTATCTAACCTTTTAAAGGATCTTCCAAAATTGCAGCCTATTTGTAGTTATCTTCACTTTAGTGGATGTCACTGCAGATTTGGAAACTTTATATGGCAATTTTTCCTTTTCTAATTCAACTTTTTTTCCTCTTATCTCTTGATTTATCCTAGATCTTCTTTCCTTAACTCCTTGGAATTTATTATGCGTCTAATTATATTCCATAAACCTTAAGAGCTTCACATTAACACACAAATTATACCAAATAGGCTCTAAAAGTAATAAATCTCCAAATCAAGACACGAATTAATAAATCTAATAAAAGGGAAAAATCACTTAACAATTAATCAAATACACCTAATATGATGTCTCAAATCTAGACTAATATATCACAAATATGGAGACATCATGACCCCACACTCAAAGTTGTATCGTCCCGATAAAATAAAGATAAGAACATAGGGAAGTTTCTAAATACACACCTAAGTTAATTAAGCACAATGGAAAAAAGATAAATATGAATAATAAACTCAAACCAAATACTTATAAAATTCCATATATTGATATTCAAAAACTAAATTACTTGTACACTTATCATACAAACGATCAATATAATTCAAAATAAAGATCATATTAGCTTTGCAATGCACGAAAGAGAGGTTCTTCACTTAGTTTAACATGGAGGCTATAGATTGTTCATCGAGCCTAACTAGTATCTAATGATCCATCTAACTACTCTCTAACAGTTCAATTATTTCTAGATCACATAGCAGAAAATCATAAGGTCTTTAAGGTTGTAATGTTGGCTTAGGGACAATATGATCGTATATTTGGATAATTTTGAGTGAGCTTTTGGCTCTCTCCTCACTAGACATCAACGAATCACCCTAGAGCTTGATTTACTCTAAAAAATTACTCTCACTCAATGCAATGAATTGATGCACTAATTAGTATCGCGGGTGAACCCAATATAAAGCATTAAGACGATCACATGAAAATTCCACTTTGATGGTCCAAATCATATACTCTTTTCATATAATTTTTTCTTTCGTAATATAGCTATTACTCTCTTTTTGATGTGCGATATCATGCTATTTCATCTTTCTTTTCCTTTTCAATTTTATCCTTATTTAATATTTGGTGTCTCCTGGTGTGTGACAAAATCACCACCCCTTTTGACAGGGACACTACCCGTAGCTGCACGGGTCATTCCATGTAATGTGTAAATAATACGGATTTTGTTCTGAGGGACGGCTAGTTACGACACTAGTATTAATCGGAATAGTAGAAATAATTGTTAAAAACATAAAAGTAAAATGATAATATTTTTGTCATGTTTTGATTAACAACTAATGATGCAATAAAATAAACTATTAAATTGATTAACTGGAATAAAATAACGCAAATAAATAAGTTTGGACGCAAGAATGAGAGAGGTACTTGAGTCTCGCAAGAATTTCACCTATATCTCTATAATCAATGCTTCTGTTTAAGGGATAAATTGATATTAGCCTGTTAGTCGGGACTCTAATATCTCCTTACCCCCATCAAGATAGACTTAGGAGCTCTCCCACGGTACTATAAACCCCGTAAGGGTGATTATATCTACTTTCGAATGGTTAAATCTTTTACCTCATTGGATGTGTGGTTAGTCAAGCCCGTCAGGATCATTGACGAACACCACGCGTATATTACCTAGGTATGTAATTAAATCCCCCGTCAATATGATCACTTCGACACTATTGTGAATATCCTAACTACTGTAACCTACCTTTGATTCATGACTTCAAAAATAGTAAATAAAATTAAGATAATAATCAACACAAAGTACCACGTTTAAATTAATAATTAAATCTCAAATTCAAAAAACATAAATTTAATAGATTAGGGCTTAACCCATAATGCAATTCTCAAGTACAAATTAATTTAGCTCATATTCATACTAAAAACTGAAATAAAATAAAGGAAAGACATTATCCTAAATTACAGAAATAAAATATGAAACCTAATTGAGGCGTTGGATTTAGCTGGTGATGGAAGAATGAAAATTCTCCAGCCTCTAGCTTCCTCTTCTGCCTTCTGCTCTAACTTGAACTTTTAAAATTAAGCGCAGAATGAGTTGTGTGTATAAAGGAGGTCTAAAGGTCAATTTATAAGAGGGAATTAGGATTGGGCTTTTTACTTAAGATAAATAAATTAGATAATAAAAAGCCCAAATCCATCTTTTAAATCCCGTAACTGATGTGCAACTGTTTGTAAAATAGCCGTAACTTTTGCGTCTCATCCAAATCACCTGATTCCACTCCTCAAATCTTCCTAACTCATAGGCACAACTTTCTCTTTCAGATTTCCAGACGTGAATCAGTGCTGAAGTGGCTCGAAAACAACAGTTAGTGACCAATTTCCATATTTTCCACTGTAATAGTCAACTCTTCAAATAATCTTTTCTTGCTTTTGACCTTTCTGCTTGATCTAAGACTTTAGTTCCCACTTCTCCTCCTTGTTTTGGTGCTCCATAGAATCCATGGACCTAAGAACTTTATACTAAAAACAAACGAATTAACGCACAAAAGCTCTAAAAATGAAATATCATAATTCTAAGGGGAGAAAATGAAAATAAGAAATAAGCATAAAAGTCTACCAAATAAGTCTAGTATTCACCTAAAATGATGTCTCCTAAGAGCTAATACTTAGAATAAAACTGGACACATCAAGACTCCAAACTCAAACCTTTGTCGTCCCGACAAAGTAAAATAAAAACAAAGGCCTTAGGTGAAGGAAAAAATGCAGAGTCTAGTGAATAATACCCAAAGCACAACTTAAAACAAATCTCATATAGTATGACCTAGAGATTAATATACACATACACATGTCATGCAAAAATTAAACACAAATAATATCAATCCAAAATTAACTTTACAACACTATAAGGTTACGCTTTTACTTATCTCAAGATGGTGGCTATAGGGTGTTCCTCGATCTTCACTCTCTTTGAATGATCCAATTAGCATACTCCCTATTAGCTGAATTATAAATCCACTATGTATCTAGGTATCATGAGAACTTTACAGTTTTAGCGTAGGCTTAGGGACGGTGTGGTATGTATATTTGGTAAATTTGAAGTGATCTTTTGGCTCTCTCCTCACTTACCATCAACAACTGTCCAAGAGTTTGAGTTTACACTCGAATATTTTCCCACTCAACCCATTTGACGCACTAATTTAGCGTCCCCAAGTTAACCTAATAAACACTAAGATGATTTCTAAAACTTCCACTTTGCTGGTCACTTCATTTTTTTTTTCATTTTTTTCAAAGACCCCGGCAAAGGGTTACTAATAAGGCTAAGTCCAAGTGAACCCCAATTCTAGCTAAAAGCTAGAATTGGGGGTTGAAAACCCACATTTTATACTCCAAGAGGTATTGTAGAAGATGGAGTCCCAATTGTAATGACAACACATGTTTCTTATCTTAGCTACATGTGGGTATCTCTACAATATTTGCTACAATTTTTTTTCTTTTTCTTTTCAATTTGTTTTAATTAAAAGCTTTAATTGTAAATTTTTTTTATTCTTTTTGGCTTGAAAGTTGTAGTTGTAATTTTTTTTTGCAACTAGAAATCTTTAAATCATTATTATTATTAGTTTTTATTTATTTTAAATATTTTATATAAAAATAAATGATAAAAGCATTGGAAAAATAATAAGATTTATAAAAAAAAATTCTTTCTCATACATGAAAAGAAAATATATTTACTTTTAAAAAATTTGTATTTAAAAAAATAAAGAAATTGAAATAAAGAAAAATAATTGCTAAAAGTTATAATTATTTTAAAAAATAATTATAATTAGTAGTAATTTATGTATTAATATTTAAAGTATTTTTTAATATTTTATTACAAGTTAAGAAATAAATATATAAATTAAAAAATTTAATAACAATTTAAAAAATTAATAAAGGAATTATAAAAAATATATTAAAATAAAGATATAATAGAATTTTTAAAATTAGGTTGACAGAATTGGGAAGCTGTTGGAGCAGCCATAGATTAGAGAGTTGTTATTTGATAGAAATAAGGTATTTGACCCCCAATTCTGGCGAAAAATGTATTGAGCTGTTGGACTTAGCCTAACATATCATCATAACTTGCGCACAAATACAAACACATAAAAAGTCCCTCCCAATGTATTTCCTAATAATGAAACCCACCACCCCAAACTCAAGCTAAAGATAATCGTGATTCAAGTGCGGGTCATATGGAAATGCCTAATAAACTAAGGGGATATGGGCTTATATCGTGGCGACTAAAGAAAGGATTAAAGGCTCAAGATGGGGTTAAGAAGGATATAATTGAATCATGGGATAGAAGGCTAAAAAGTTTCACATGACTATCAAAGAACTGCCTCTATCATTTTCCTAGTTACATAGCTTGCCTCTAGTTCATACCTAAGTAGGTCCTCTACTCATTTAGATCTCACGTTCTACAAACCACTCAATTTCCTTAAGTACAAGTTTACTTCTTTTGCATAGTTCATTAATTTTTCCTATCAATTACCTAATGTTTGCATGCAATTAAAGTGAGTTTTATATTAACTCCTAAAGTCTACTATTTTCTATCATAGATTCATAAAAAGTAGGCTTAATGGGGACATTTAAAATACTCTACAGTCAAAGGCAACCTTCAATTAATTTTATTGAAAGCAGTTAACACATAAAATTGGGATGAGACAACGAACCCAACCCCAAACTAAAAAACGAGTCTTGTCCCCACGACTCGAAAAGACTAAATAAAGAAAATAAATTAATGTACACTATTATGAGAAAAGGGAGAAGGAAACGTATCTTAACCAGCACGAGGCTGGTTTCCATTGTTGTGTGCAACACTCAACCATTGTAGCATAGTCTTTATGAGTACCAATTCTTGTGTTACCTTTCCCAAAGTTGTTATCATCTCATCTTGTTACTCCTCTAAAGTCCTCATTCGTTCTTCCAACTCATTTCTGTTCACTGTTTTCTTCTGTCGTGTAGGAATTCTAGCACTTTTCTCTTTCATAGCTCCTTCATGGACATTTTATTTTGATCTTTCTTTCATCTCTTCCCCTTTTTCTGTAGGCAGGCTGATCCTCTTCATTCCTACGTGGTATCTTTGCAGCTAAACACATCGCGGTTATGGTGCAAGGGAATTTGAGGTTTCTTTGGAGAATAAGGGAATTTTCGAATTCCACGACGAGGTTATAAATTACACGGGAAACATCAATTTATTTCTTCTCAAGAATACGCTTTATGCAAATAAGGTGTTCTTTTGTTAACTCCGAAATATGATTATTTCCAAAGAAGGTAGGTATTATGAAACGGTACCATACTTTAGCGCGTGGTAGAAAACCGCTACTAAATACCTGACATGCATGTCTCTCTCCTACTAAGATGGTGGTGGCTCCTGGTGTGTGATAAAATCACACCCCTTCAAGGAGGGACACTAACCTCAACTGTACGGGTCATCCACGTAATAAACCGATAATCAGGATTTCGTTCTCAAGGATTGCGTTGGTACAACCATAGTGTTTAAGATATAAGTAGTGATAATTGCAAATACAGAAAATATAAGATAGAAAATAATTTTTTTTTATTTATGAAAAAGACTAGACGCAACAAACTAATTTAAAGACTAAAAAGATTAAGACGCAGATATGAGCTATACTTGAGTCTCTCAAGGGAATCACCTAAACTTACATAATTAATGCTTTCGTTAAGGGAAGAGCTGATATTTCTATATTAGTCGAGACTCTAGTTGAAGTCTTTTACCCAATTGGCTTCGTGGTTAGTCAAGCCTGTCCATCAATAATGGACACTACACGTCTATTACTTAGGTTGGTAATTAAACCCTCCTATCGGATGATCACTCGCCACTAAGTGAATAGCCTAATTACTCAATCCTATCTCCGATTAACTAATTCATTGATAGTGAAATTAATACAACATAATAAGAAATATAAAATACCCAATTCAAATCAAACTATAAACTAATCCCAAATTGAAATACATTAATTAAATAAATTAGGTATCAACCTATTACGCGATTCTCAAGTATGTTTAAGTTCAGCTCATATTAAAAGTAAAAATAGAAAGGAAATTAGAATTATACATTTTTCTAATAACAGAAACAAAATAAATAAAAACCTATTAGGAATGAAAAGAACTGTCCTTGGAGAAAATGGATTCTTCAACTCCTGCTCTTGTTTCCGCCTCTTGACGCTCTCTCTAAGAATGATTTAATTTGAAGAATAAATGAGAGGTGCTTAATAATGTGGTCTATGAGGGCTTATATATATGGTGAAAATGGATTAGGTCCAATCTTAGGCTTAATTGAGTAATTAAAAGCCCAAGTCCAATTGGTAATTCCCGTAACTGTTGTACAACTGTTGGTAAAACGACCGTAACATTTGCGTCTCAAATCCAAATCACCTGATTATAGTCCTTGAATCTTCCCAACTCAAATGAGGAGCTTTCTTATTTCTAGACTCCAAGGCAAAATCAGTGCTGAAGTGGCTCGAAATTAGCAATTAGTAACAATTTTTCAGATTTCCATCTTCTTTAGTCAACTCTTCAGGTTATACTTTCTCGCCTTTGACCTCTCCGCTTGATCTAAGGCTTTAATCTTCACTTATCTTCCTCATATTAGTGCTCCATAGCATCCATGTACCTAAAGCTTTATAGTAAAAACAAACAAATTAACGCACAAAAGTTCTAAAATGCGAATAACATAATTCCAAGGGGAGAAAGTGTAATATATCAAAATAAGCATAAAAGTCTATCTAATAAGTCCAATTTTTACCTAAAATGATGTATCTTAGGGCTTATATTTAGAACAAAAAGGGAGACATCAAGACCCCAAACTCAAACCTTTGTCGTCACGACAAAGTAAAACAAAACAGAGGTCCACGGTAAGAAGCAACATGCAGAATCTAAAGAATAAGCCCAAAGCAAAAAGCAAAATAAATTTCATATAGTATAACCTAGAATTAATTCACACATGCACCTATCATACAAAATCAAACACATAAATAATATCAATCCAAAATTAATTTTATAATGTTAGAAGATTACACTTGATGCTTAGCTCGAGATGGTGGCTATAGGGTGTTCATCAATCTGTACTCGCTTAAACGCTCCACTTAACTTATTCCCTATTAGTAAAATTGTTAATTCACTATGTACCTAAGAATCATGAGGTCTTTACGGTTTTAGCGTAGGCTTAGGGACGGTATGGTACATATGGATAATGAAAACTGATCTTTTGGCTCTCTACTCACTAGCCTTCAACAAACTGTCATGAGCTTGAGTTTATACTCATATATTATTCCACTCACTTGACGCACAAATTTAGCGTCCCCAAAATGAACCAAATCCTATCAATATGATTATGAAAAATATTCCTTTACCGTTTCTTTTATATTTTTATTTATTCAATCTTTTTTTTATAAGTTAAACATGACATTCTTGTTAATGTGAATTGTCATGCTAACTTATTTTCTCAATTTGTTTTTCATTTCTTTCTTTTTCTTTTCTTTTTCTTTTCTTTTTCTTTTCTTTTAATTTTTAGAAATCGGCGAAATAATTTACAATAAAGTGCATAATCATTTAAGCACATCACAAATCTACCCAACAAATTTAATAACAGATTCCCTCACCCCAAACTCAAGCTCAAAGACAACTAGTCTTAAGCAATCGTGATTCAAGTGCGGGTCGTATGGTATAGTCCTAACATCTAAAGGATAGGCTTATAATGTGGCTTCAAAAGAAAGGCTTAAAGGCTTAAAAATTGGCTAAGAAGGACATAACATTAATCACGGGTTAGAAAGCTAAAAAGGTCTCAAGTGGCTATCAAAGAACTGCCTTTATCATTTTCCTAGTTACATAGTTTACCTCTAGTTCATTATTTAGTGGGTTCTCTACTCATTTAGATCTCACGTTCTACACACCACTCATTCTTACAAGTAAAAATTTACTTCTTTTGCATTATTCATTAATTTTTCCTATCAATCATCTAGTGTTTGCATGCATTCAAGTTGTGTTCTACACGAACTCTAAGGTCTAATATTTTCTGTCATTAATTTACAAAAGAGTATGCTTATGAAGACATATAACAAACTCTACAGTCAAATCATTCCTTAAACTAATTTTTATTTGATTTTAAATTTATTGAAAAACAGAAAAACACATAACACATAAAATTGGGATGAGGCCACGATACCCCCACCCAAACTCAAAAAAGAGTCGTGTCCCCACGACTCGAAAACACTCTGAAAGCAAATAAAAATAATATACACTACTAAATGAGACAAGGGATAAGGAAACACATTTGGATCGACACTAGACCGATTACATGTAGTATTGCGTTGAGGTTGTTGAAGTCTTCTTAGTTGCGATGTATAGATCATACACCATGGAGTTCATCTTCTGTAAAGTGTATCTCATCAACTCAAATTCATGACACCTTTAATTAATCATCTCCTCCTAGGCCTCCTAATCATCACCTCTTCTACGGAAATCTTCCTTTAGCATCCAACTTTATTTTCTCTTCATGTTCTTTGTACCTTTTCCAATCTTCATGGTCATCTCAGATGACCCCAAACTCAAAGCATCAAGAAGTCCCAAAAGTTTTGGATGATATTTATGACTTTGGTGTTCTAGAGGATGTATGGATTTGAATTATAGTACGTTTTGAACTGGGTCGTGAATATCTAAAGTATTGGACAGGTTTTAATGATTAAACTTTAAGGTTTGGTGAAGAAAAATTTCAGATTTCTTGGTGTTTTTTGGAAGGATTTGTGATCGATTGTGTGTTGGATGATGTTTAGATGGAAGATTTGATGATAATTTGGTGTTTTTATGGTAGGTTGAAGGTATTTCCAAATTTAGGGTTCATATTTCATGTTGTTTCTGGTGTGAGAGTTTAAAGCGCAAAATGTAGCGTTCAAGAATTAATTTTTGAAGATTTAGCCAAGAGCTGACCGGTATGTCGGCCACAGGACCGGCTAGCCGGTCGCAAACAACGATCTCCCCATTAGCTATATCTCAAAAAGTTATTGGTTTAGGCTCAAATAACACCTAATTTCGAGCTTTGAGAGCAAAGATATGGCTTGCCGAAGTTTTTTCTAATTCTGTCCAGACGTTCCGGCATACTTCTCGACTGGTATGCCGGGGGTCTGACCGGCTTGCCGGTCGCTCAAATGATTTCTCGCTGACGCACATTATAGCTGCTCATGGTAATTCAATTAAATGTCTTTTCGCCGAGAGCTCACCGGCATTTTCCGGGTGTATGGTCGGCTAGCCGGTCCGGCTAGTTCAGTTTTACCACATACGACACTAATTCTGTCTCATACCCTTTTAACCCTAAACTCAAGGATTTTAACACCTGCAAATCATCAAAAACACTACACCCTTCTCATTTTTTTATGTTTATACATCAATTACTCTAATATAAACTACGAATTTAAAGACTGAAAGAAATTTAAAACATGGGTTGTCTCCCAAGAAGCACCATTGTTTATTACGCGTTACCTTCATTGAAGATGGTATTGAGGCATTTGCGGTGTTCCTCCTCTTAAACTCGCCTCTTCCTTGATGTAAAAGCTTTATAACCTCCCCCTTAGAATTTTATTCAATCGATATCTGAAAGGGGGTGGGTAGTATCTCCGTTTCGCCTCTTTTCTCTCATGGTGAAACTCATTCTCCACCACATGATAGTAGATGACCGTCCTCAACGGTATAAGCTTATTTTTACCTTATTCAAAGTCGCGTTCATCTTTAAAATGTGGTAGGTAGGTGCTCCTTCTTGCCGCTTGGTGGGGGCAAAGGTGTGATAAAATAATAGATAAGTAAAGATAATAATAAAGAGCACACACCCTTGAGAACCACGGAACTCACTGCAAGTATCACAGATTGTTTGCAAGTTTTAATGATAAGTTAAGTTCGTTCGCAGGGATTTAATCTGTTAGATCTACTTATATTTAACAAGCTTAGATGAATTTAGATGTTTTAGAATAAAATATAAAAAGATAAAATAATATGAATAACTATCTGATGAGAAATAATAAATAAGAAAATATGGATGTAAGTCTAATAGATTAGGGTCACTAATATGAGTCTATTTTACTAAGTTGTTATTCTAACCTGTCACAGATTAAGAATTATATATTAAACAGGATTCTAAATTCTACCTAGCCTCTATTAGGCTTAGGAGCAACCTCTCCACTACCAAGGATTCCTAAGTAATGATTGGTGATTAAATCAAACCTTTATGGCTATCTAGTTAGGCAAAGGATAAAACCTAGACGATTATGTGGTGTTGTCAATAACTAAGAAAAATCCTAAGATTGGTCAAATCTAGGGTTGTAACAATAAGTCAAAACATATAATAACAATATACGCCAAGCTCAATCAATTAAAATAACAAATAGTATTAATGAATGTAAGACAAAATAATAACCCAACAAATAAAAGTAAAACTTACAGAATAAAAGCTTAGAAATATGGTGAAACATAAATCTATAGCTAATTACCCTAAATATAGAGAAGGTGAGATGTAGAAGAGGAGTTTGTCACTCTCCAACTTCTTCTTCTTGTCTTCCTCTATAGGTCAGCTTGCTTCTTGGATGAATAGCTTGATTCTAAGGATTAATATATGTGTAAGGACTAAGATAATGTTTAGAACTGAGCAAGGACATGTTTACAATGGTATAAGGGTGTATTTATAGGTGTTTAGGAATCCTAATTCGTTTTCTTAAAGGAAAAGGTAAGTAGTGGACTCCAAGCCCAACTCTAATTTGTAACCCTAAAACATGGAATCAGACCCGTTTTTGTTTTGGTCCTAGCAGCTTCAATACTCATCCGTTTGACGCGTATGAGTAGTCTAAATTCATCGGCTCGGAAAGATCGTCAACTTTGCTCTTGTCCGTTTCTCCAAATTCCACACTGATTGTGAGATATAAGCTGATTTGTGGTCGTGTGTGGTGAAATTCAGGAATAAGACAGCTTTTCTTTTTCCATATTTTTAGCTTTTCTTTCTTTATCTCCAATTACCATGCTTATCTCTTTCCATATCTCTTAGTCTTTGACTTGGATTCTAATTAATCTCCATAATTATCTTTAAAACTTCAAACTAAATAAATAATTAAACCCAATATGCTCTAAAAACAAAAATTTACTAAATCAAAGCTAGAAATAGGAAAGTGTAGCATTTCTTAAGAAAATCGACTAGAATGACTTCTAAATCACTAAAAATGATTTCTCCAACTAATATTAATTCATCACAAATAAAGAGACATCAAGACCCCCAACTCAAAGTTGTATCGTCCCGATACAATAAAGATAAAAACAAAGGGAAGTCTCTAAATGCACACCTAGGTCAATTAAGCACGTAGGGAGAAAGATAGCAGAATATGGAGAATAGACTCAAATCGACTACTCAGAAAATTGCATGTAATAATATTTAAAAACTACATACCTGCACACATTTAATATCCACAATCAACACGGCTTGATTTCAATATTAGATTAGCTTCGCAATGTAAGAAGGAGTGGAACTTTACTCAGTTCACCAAGGAAGCTATAGATTGTTCATCGAACTTCACTAGTATCCAAAGATTGAAGAAACATGTTTGTATTTATTCGGAATGGTACCGCCAGATGGGGGAGATGTTCGTAAAGTTATCAAGGTTCATTGGTTAAGGACGAATTTTGGGGATAAGAAACCAACTGATGCCGCAAATGACACAGTTTTACGCTATTTCGCTAATGCGTACATTTTGCATTTATTCGGTACATTCCTTTTCCCATCCGGTAAACAAAACACTGTTCCGACGATGTATATGCCGTTGTTGAGAGATTTGAGGCAGACTCGGACTTATGCTTGGGGTGCCGCAGTATTATCGTACTTGTACAGTGGTCTTTGTAGTGCGTGCGAGGCGAACATGGCAACCCTCAAGGGGTGTGGTCTTCTCTTGCAGGTATTTCTTTTATTTATTACTCGCGCTATGGTATAAAGGTATAATATTTGTTTCGATTCTTTTCTTGCAGATATGGTCTTGGGACTATTTGCATGTTAAACCCACATTAGTCCATTATGCCGTAAACGCTGGTTACGGTCCCGCTAGTGTCTCGTAAGTGAATTGTATAATGTTCATGTATAATTACTACTAATGAATTATTAATGATGTTTTGGTTTTGTATTTTGTAGTTGGAATGGTGCAAAAACCTGGGTCAATAGTTGCGGTAGAACTTTACGGATTTATCGAGACGATTTAGATATGCTAGAAGCGGACCAGGTTACTTTTTTAGGGATTAGCTGAAAATATACACATTTCAAAAAATTTATATTTAATTAGGTTACTTGAATTCCCTACGAGGGTGCTCGAATTGGAACCGTAGCCGAGACTTGTTTGATGGATCGACAGGAATACCTATGTGTTGTATCGTTGATACATTTCAACAATGTAGAGTGGTACCGCCCCGACCGTGTTTTGAGACAATTCGGGTACATTCAAGATATTCCCAAACCTATCGATCAATCCCAAGATCGATACCATACCTCCATGGATCGAATAGGTAAGTCTCACGAGATTTGGAGAGTAAAATATGATCGCGAGATCTGAATTTAAAATGAGGCGGAGTATAATAGGATAGAGAACCTAGTTCAAGGGTTTGGGTGTACTCCAAGGTATGAGGCTTGGTATCGGGCAAATTCAAGGATATATATCTCCCCTGCTCAAGGTCGAAACGAAGGACAAGGTCAAGAAACCAGTTACCATCCTCGGGGAGCTAATTTTTTGTTAAAATAATGCTAAACCTAAAAAAACTCATAAATACACCCTTATACCATTGTAAATATGTCCTTGCTCAATTTCAAGCTTAGGTTTAGTCCTTACTTGTATTCTCTCAGTTTTAAATAATACCATAGTGTTTAATTTAATTATTCATCCTTAGAATCAAGCTATTCATCCAAGAAGCAAGCTGACCTATAGAGGAAGACAAGAAGCACGAAGTTGGAGAGTGACAAACTTCTCTTCTACATCTCACCTTCTCTATATTTAGGGTAATTAGCTATAGATTTATACTCAACCATATTTCTAAGCTTTTATTCTGTAAGTTTTACTTTTAATTGTTGGGTTATTATTTTTTCTTTAAATTCATTAATACTATTTGTTATTTTAATTGATTTGAGCTTGGCGTATATTGTAATTATGTGTTTTGACTTATTATTACAGCCCTAGATTTGGCCAATCTTAGGATTATTCTTAGTTATTGACAACACCACATAATCGTCAAGTTTTGATCCTTTGCCTAACTAGATAGCCATAAAGGTTTGATTTAATCACCAATCATTACTCAGGAATCCTTGGTAGTGGAGAGGTTGCTCCTAAGCCTAATAGAGGCTAGGTAGAATTTAGAATCCTGGTTAATATATAATGCTTAATCTGTGACAGTTTAGGATAACAACTTAGTAAAATAGACTCATATTAGTGACCCTAATCTATTAGACTTACATCCATATTTATTTATCAGCATTCGTATTCATTATTTATTCATATCAGATAGTTATTCATATTATTCTATTTTTATATAAACATCTAAATTCATCTACGCTTGTTAAACATAAGTAGATCTAACGGATCAAATCCCTGCAAACGAACTTGACTTATCATTAAAACTTGCAAACGATCTGTGATACTTGCAGTGAGTTCCGTGGTTCTCAAGGGTGTGCGCTCTTTATTAATTTCTTTATTTATCTATTATTTTATCACACCTTAGCCCCTACCAAGTTTTTGGCGCCGCTACCGGGGATTTATCTTTAAGTTAAATCTATTTTGTGTTTATTTAGTGTAAAAGTTTTTATTTGTTTTCAGTTTTACGCTTTCTTTTTGTTTTAGTCTTTTCAAGTTTCAGATGGCTAATCAACGGTTAGAGCTAGTTTTTCCTAGTCAATTTCGAGTTCAACGCATTGGGATTCGCGTCCCAACTATCCAAGCCGTTAGATTCAAGCCTGGTCTTGATTTAATTAATCAATTCGCGAGCTATGGAAAATTTAATGGTGATACAAATCAAGATCCGGTCAGGTCTGTTCAGAAATTAATGCAATTCTGTGATGCCTACATTAATGAAGGTATTACGCAAGAACAGATGTATTATTTAATGTTTCAATTTTTCTTGACCGGGAAAGCAAGCGATTGGTTAGATGATCAACCTCCCGAGCTAATAATCAATTGGGACAAGCTTCAAGAAAGATTCCTTGATAAATTTTATCCAACAAGTATGCGAGTGAAGGAACTATTGGAGCCTATGAATTTCTTACAAGAAGCCGGAGAGAGTGTTGGCGAAGCATGGACGAGATTTCAAAAGATGTTGGCAAGATGTCCACTACATGGATACACGCCACAATTACAATTATTTATGTTCTATAATGGACTCGATAGAGAGTCAAGGCTGAGAGCAGATGAAAAGGGTCGTGGTAATTTTGTCTCAATGGATCCAAAAGATGAAAAGAGTGGTATGGAAACAATCATTGAGACCGAAATAAGTTGGCCACAAGAACAAACTCCTACCGCTAACGAAGAAGAAGAAGCGAGGATTTCAAGCTTGCAAGATCAAATACAACAACTCGCTATAACAATTAAGGAAAGCATCCCAAAGCCACCTCAACAGTTATACCTGCAAGAACAAGCCTATGAAAACCGAGCTAATCATCCACCAGGCTGCAATGTACATAATGTAAGTCAAGCTCAATCACGTCCTCAAGAAGAAATCACTGAGTTAAAAGAGACTATTAGTTGATTCATCAAATTCTCGAAGGACAGTATGAGCAGACTTGAATCAAAGATCGATGCATCAGTAGTGCAAAGCCTGCAACAACAGAATCAAGATTTAAAACAACATAAACAACTTTTAGAGAAAAATGTTATGCGGCTCACTACGGTCATAGAACAAATGCAAAGTCAACTCCTACAATTGACCCAAGATACAACTACTAACATGAAGAAGATCCAATACGTTGACGACAAGGTTAAGACTATTAGTCTTCAAGCTGAAAAGAGGAAAGAAGCGCTACCATCTCCCTCAAAAGAGGATGTTCTATCAAACACGTCAAACGTAGTTAGGATGAACTTAGATGAGATAATTGTTGAAGATTGGGTTGAAGAAGTTGAACAAGGTGAGATTAAGAAGCCAAGAGTGGTTGATGAACCAAGAATTGAAGAGAGAAGTAGAGCAAGGCAACCACCCATACATTGCTACTATCCCGCTTATCCAAAGGAGCAACAACAGAAGTGTATAGAGGCGTTAAAACAAGTGAAAATTAACGTCCCTTTACTCAAAGATATGAAAGGAAGGAGAAACTATGATCGATTATTTATGGAGGCACTCTCCAATAAAGAAAGGTTCACAAGATCCAAATCTGTGACACTCAATGAAGGGATATCAGCACAAGTTCAGCAAAAATTACCACCGAAGCTTAAAGATCCTGGAGGTTTCAACCTCCCAATCAAAATAGGTGTAATATTTCATGGAAAAGCCATGTGTGATTTAGGGGAAAGTGTGAATATCATGCCCAAAAATATATTCAAGAAGATTGGTATTAGTGATGCGAAACCAACATCCGTAATCTTACAACTTGCGGATCAATCAACAACAAAGTCGTGGGGAGTAATCGAGGATGTACTCGTCCAAGTAGGTAACCTTGTTATTCCCACGGACTTTATTATTCTTGACTATAAAGCAGATAAGAACGTTCCATTCATTCTTCGGCGTCCATTCCTAGCCACCAGCGATACCATAGTGAATGTGAATGAGGGAACCGTGACTATCCGTATTGAAGATAACTCTGAAACATTCTATGTTTCAGGGAAGAAGAAAAAGAAAAATGAGTCAAAAGAACTATATCCAATCAGATTTGTAACCAAGAAGCCAGAACTAGTAAGCCCCCAAGAAACCATGGAGAAAAAGATTGAGTTTGGGGTAGGAGACGAGGTGGCATGGAAACCTCCCAACCCCAAACATAACAATTCTTAAAAGGGGCCATATGTTATCACGCAAATCATCTCAGAAGGAGTGGTCGAAATAAAAGCTATCGATGGTTGCAAGATCAAGTTGGTAAGTGTTAATCATCTCACTCACTGCTGGGGAGGCTATAAAAAGAAATAACCGAGGTAACTCGTCTAACTTTGAAAGACGTTAAACAAAAGTGCCCTTTGGGAGACATCCCATAGTAATTTATATTGTTATATTTTAGTTTAGATTAGTTGTTTTTAGTTGATATTGCGTATTTGAGAAAGGTATTAGTGTTTTTGGATGTTAGGTACCAAGGAAATCGAGTTAGGGAAGCAAAAACGAAATTTTTTGGAGTATTCTGATCTGCCACCGGTATTACCGGGCCCTGCCGGCGGTATACCGCGGGTTAGAAACACGAGCCCACGGGTACCAGTCACGTGTTTAATGCTGAGAGGTACAATGTCAAAAGCAAGCAGCTCCGGTATACCGGGCCATTCTTCCGGTATACCGCACAACCAAAAACCCGAGGCCACGTGTTCGCAACTCGTGATTTTTGACGTAACATGGAATTCAAGGAACAATACCTCCGGTATACCGCCCGATGCCGCTGGAGAAAAAAAATTATTGCGTTTTTAGGTTATAAAGAGTAAGAGGTGAGATCTAATCCGAATTTCTCAATCCTTAAGCCTCACTTTCTTCTCCAAACCTCTCCCAACTCCATTAAAGCTTCATCAAACCTTCACCCAACATCAAAACACTACCAAATCACCATGAATTAACATCCAAATCCTTTCCTACATCATTACAAAGAAGATTCAATCACCCAAATCATATCAAAACACCTAGATACCAAGAATCAAAACCATGAATTTCAAAATCTTCTTCTCAAATTCCTTAAACCCACATCACCAAACCTTAATTCAATCATACCCACATGGAGATTTGTCATCCTAACACCTTTCCTAACCGAAATAAAGCTTGTTCCACCTATGATCAAAAGTTACAAATTTCAAGAGTGCTCAAAGCTTTGAGTTGGGGGTCAAAAGAGATGATGAAGAGATGATAGAGATATTACCAAGTGTTAAGGGATATTAAGAATCAAAGCAAGGTGTTGGGTAAGATCAAGAATATTTCAATTGAGATGGGTACTAGTTCGGGAATAAATTACAAGATAATTCGAGTCAAGCAATTAGAGAGGAACCGATTTTTGGTGGATTCAAATCCTAAAAAGCAAGCAATTGTGATTAGGAAGCAGAAGATGCCAATACCTCTTCTAATCAAAGACTCCTATATCAGAGATGAATAAAAGCTTCTGGGACGCTAGTAGCTGTGTTCAAAACATATTCCTGGATAAACACCTTCACATGAGAGATTATTCAAGAGCAAAGTTGGAAGAAGATAAACAAGAGATTTCTAGAGTGTGATTGGATTGGATGGAGCATAAGAAGATGTAAGGGAAAGCGAAATTGGTGATACTAGAAGTTTGCATACATGAAAGCACTGCACCCTACTACAGGTATTAATCAGACGAGGTAAATAGCCTCGAAGAGTATGTTTTCTTTCTTCCTTACCATTTCTTTATGTGAAATATCTGTAAAAATTTTAATTTTTTTTATTTTTTTATTTTTGATTCTTTTCGAGTCATGGGGACACGACTCATTTTTGAGTTTGGGGTGTGGGGATTCGTTGTCCCTCATCTCCATTTTTTATGTGTTTTAGTGTTTTCAGGTAAAATTAAAAATTTTATGAGAAGGATTAGATGTATGTAGAGTGTGTTTAATAGCTTAAAAGCATAAGCTCAGTAAGTTAATAATAGAAAGTAGTATGTTTATGAACTACTTTATTTTGTATACTTTGAATTTTTGCAAGAAAACACACATTGATAGTAAAGAAAAGATTAGTTAGCAATGCGATAGAAAGTATGTTCGATCTCAGGGATCCATGAGTGGTTTGTAGGCTGTGGGATCCAAGCTAGTTGACAAACCCATTTGATGAACGTGCTAAAGGTAAGAGAATAACGAAATTGCATGGTGTAGAAAATGATTAAGGCAGTTCTTTCATATTGAAGCCACTTGAAGCCTTTTTATACTTTCTCACCCTATTATTTGAATTAATATTTTATATCCTTCTCAGACCCTTCTAGCCTTTCTAAAGCCTTTTTATTAGCCACATTATAATCCATATCCCTTTAGATTATAGGACTTTTCCATATGACCCGCACTCGAATCACGATGCTTAGACAATTGTTTTAGAGCTTGAGTTTGGGGTGGTGGGTCCACCATTATGGGAATTGTTATTGGGTTGGAATTTTTGAGCTTATTAATTGTGCTCGTTATATATATTGATGATGATTCACAGGTTTTATATTATAACCCTTTGTCGGGGTAATAGTGAATGAAAAAGAAGTTACGAGCTAAAGTTATGAAAAGGCATAACTTATGAAAAAATAGCGTGATATCTCAACATTAAAAAGAGAGTCATAGCTATACAAAAGAAAAAGAATTGATATGAAAAGAATATATATTCGGACCGGCAAAGAGGAATTTTTAAGTGAATATCTTATGCTTTTAATTGGGTTATTGGGGATGCTACTTTGTGCATCAAATAATTCATTGGGTTGAGTGAGAAACATTTTATGAGAGTAACTCAAGCTCTAGGGCGATTCGTTGATGGCTAGTAAGGAGAGAGCCAAAAGATCACTCTAAATTATCCAAATATACTTATCATACCGTCCCTAAGCCAACATTACAACCTTAAAGACCTTTTGATTCTTTTCTATGTAACCGAGAAGTGATTAAGCCAATAGAGAGTAGTTAAGTTTGATCAAAAAAATAGAGAGTAGTTAAGTGGATATTTGGATACTAGTGAAGTTCGATGAACAATCTATAGCCTCCTTGGTGAACTGAGTAAAGTTCCTCTATTTCTTACATTGCGAAGCTAATCTAATCTTGAATTCAAGCTGTGTTGACTGTTGATATGAGAAGTGTACAGGTATTTAGTTTGTAAATATTATTACATGAAATTTTCTGAGTAGTTGCTTTGAGTCTATTCTCCATATTCTGCTATCTTCTTCCATCTGTGCTTAATTGACCTAGGTGTGTATTTAGAGACTTCCCTTTATCTTTATTGTATCGGGACGATACAACTTTAAGTTGGGGGTCTTGATGTCTCCCTATTTGTGATGAATTAATCCTAGTTGGAGACATCATTTTTAGTGATTTAGGAAGTCTTCTAGTCGATTTTATTGAGAAATGCTACACTTTCCTATTCTGAGTATTGATTTAGTAAATTATTGTTTTTAGAGCATATTGAGTTTAATTATTTATTTAGTGTGAAACTTTAAGGATAATTATGGAGATTAATCAGAGTCCAAGTCAAAGACTAAGAGATATGGAAAGAAGATAAGCATGAAAATTGGATATAAGGAAACAAAAGCTAAAATATGGAAAAGGAAAAGTTGCCTTAAATCTGAATTTCACCACTCACGACCACAAATCAGCTTATATCTCAAAATCAGTGAGGAATTTGGAGAAACGGTCAAGAGCAAAGTTAAATATCTTTCAAAGACGATGAATTTCGACTACTAATACGCATCAAAAGGATAGGAATTGAAGTTGTTAGGACCAAAACAAAAATAGGCCTGATTTCATATTTTTGGGTTACGAATTTGAGTTGGGCTTGGAGTCCACTACTTACCTTCTCCTTCAAGAAAACGAATTAGGGTTCCTAAACACCTATAAATACACCCTTATACCATTGTAAACATGTACTTGCTCAGTTTCAAGCTTAGGCTTAGTCCTTACTTGTATTCTCTCAGTTTTAAATAATAGCTTAGTCTTTAATTTAATTATTCATCCTTAGAATCAAGTTATTCATCCAAGAAGCATGCTGACCTATAGAGGAAGACAAGAAGCACGAAGTTGGAGAGTGACAAACTTCTCTTCTACATCTCACCTTCTCTATATTTAGGGTAATTAGCTATAGATTTATGCTCAACCATATTTCTAATCTTTTATTATGTAAGTTTTACTTTTAATTGTTGGGTTATTATTTTGTCAAATTCATTAATACTATTTGTTATTTTAATTGATTTGAGCTTGGCGTATATTGTTATTATGTGTTTTGACTTATTGTTACAGCCCTAGATTTGGCCAATCTTATGATTATTCTTAGTTATTGACAACACCACATAATCATCTAGTTTTGATCCTTTGCCTAACTAGATAGCCATAAAGGTTTGATTTAATCACCAATAATTACTCAAGAATCCTTGGTAGTGGAGAGGTTGCTCCTAAGCCTAATAGAGGCTAGGTTGAATTTAGAATCCTGGTTAATATATAATGTTTAATCTGTGATAGGTTAGAATGACAACTTAGTAAAATAGACTCATATTAGTGACCCTAATCTATTAGACTTACATCCATATTTATTTATCTGCATTCGTATTCATTATTTATTCATATCAGATAGTTATTCATATTATTCTATATTTATATAAACATCTAAATTCATCAACGCTTGTTAAACATAAGTAGATCTAACGGATCATATCCCTGCGAACGAACTTGACTTATCATTAAAACTTGCAAACGATCTGTGATACTTGCAGTGAGTTCCGTGGTTCTCAAGGGTGTGTGCTCTTTATTATTATTTTTATTTATCTATTATTTTATCACACCTTTGCCCCACCAAGAACAAAGAAATGATAAGATTATATCAATTAAGTCCATAAAGAATAATTGATAAAATAAATATACTCTAAAAAGAATTGAGTAACTTTGATTAAATCAATAATCTCACATATAAAATTTATCTTTTAATCTATTTATTATTTTACTAATATAAATAAAAATAATAATAATAATAATAATTTTCTCTATAGACTAGCTATAAATATTTTATGAACAAGATATCTCATACCTAACAATATTCAAAACATGGTGTAATGATGGATTTGAGAGGTATCTCTAAGTTGAGGTACAAATTATCACAGATTCAAAAAATTACATCAAACTGGGCAAGGAAGAGAATTTTAAATAATAAAATTCTCATTCAAAATAAGATTAAAGATCTCGGAAAACTTTTTAATGAACCTCACAATGATGAGTATGATGTAAAATTCAAAACTCTGAGTCAGGAATTGGAAGAAATATGGAAAAAAGAGGAAATGTATTGGTCCTTGAGGTCAAAGAACAACTGGCTAAAGCTTGGGGATATGAATTCTAAATTTTTCCATGCCTCAACAAAAGTCAGGAGAGCTAAAAATAGAATTGGTAAGATAAAAGACCCTAGTGGTCAGTGGGTCTCAGATTTAAACACAATACCTGAGATTATAACTTCCTATTATAATCAAGTATTCAAATCCTGTGGGAATAGAAATTATGATCCAGTGTTGAGCAAAATTAAAAAGGTAGTTACAGAAGAGATGAATATCTCACTTATAAAACCTGTCACTTGTGAAGAGGTTAAAAATGCAATTTGGTCCCTTGGAGGAGATAAATCTCCAAGACCAGATGGGTATGGAGGCTTTTTCTTTAAGAAATTTTGGTAAACACTTAAAGATGATCTTATTGAGATGGTGTCTGATTTTATTTTAAATAATACACCACTTGAAACTATAAATTGTACTATTATAGCACTTATTCCAAAGTGTAATAACCCAGATGTTGTGGCCTCTTACAGGCCAATTAGCTGTGCAAACTTTATTTATAAAGTTATCTCAAAAATTTTAACATCTAGGCTCTAGGAATGGATTGGTGATTTGGTCTCTGAGACACAAACTGCCTTCATTCCTAACAGGTCAATTTTTGAGAATATTTTGATTGCTCAGGAAATAACTCATTACCTAAATAACAAGAGGTACTCAAAAAATTACTCACTAGCTATTAAAGCTGATATGAGTAAATCCTATGAGAATATTGAGTGGGATTTTCTTATTGATCTACTGTTTAAAATGGGATTTCACCCAAAATGGATAGCTTGGATTGAAAATTGTATTACTTCAGTTACTTATAAAATTCAAGTCAATGGTCAACTCTATGAGTTTGAAAAACCTCAAAAAGGAGTTAGGCAGGGGGACCCCCATCCCCTTACCTGTTCTGTTTGGTTACACAAGCTTTGACCCATCTCATTGACTATTTTGTTGAACAAGGCCTTTTAAAAGGCATTAAAATTGCGAGAGCAGCCCCTATAGTCACTCATGTTTTATTTGCTGATGATAGCCTCTTTTTCTTAGAAGCTTCTGATTATAATATTGATATTTTCAATAATGTGATTAATTGGTATACTCTTGCAACAGGTCAAAAAGTGAATCTGAATAAAAGTGGGGTAATGTTTAGCAAAAACACCCCCACTGAATTGAGAAATCATTTTGCCTCTAATCTCAGGATGAATAAACTTGAGCACTTGGGAAAATATCTTGGAATTCCCTCCTCTTGGGAAAAGTCCAAGGTAAAATCATTAGAATGGCTGGTGGAAATGATTATGGAAAGGATGGATAGATGGGACACTAAGATGCTTTCTAAAAGTGGAAAGGAGGTACTGATCAAAGCAGTGGTTGGTGCTATCCCAAATTTTATCATGTCTGTTTTTCTTATTCCAAAAAAGGTAACATCTCATTTGACTTCACTTATTGCTAATTTCTATTGGAATAATCAAGGTGAGGACAGAAGCCATTGGGTAAAATGGCAAACTATCATGAATTAAAAAGAGGATGGAGGGTTAGGTTTTAAAGATTTTCACTTGCAAAATTTAGCTCTTTTATCTTCAAATGCCTGGAAATTTTAGTTAAAAAAAGAATCATTGGTTTTCAAACTGTTCAAAGGTAAATATTTTCCAAAAGGTGATTTTTTGAAGTCTAATCTTTGTTCCAACTGCTCATGGGGTTGGAAAAGTCTTGTAGAAGGTAAAAATTGTTTTGTAAACTCTTTAAGATGGAATATTGGTAATGGGAGTTCTATTAGACTCTGGGAGGATCTTTGGGTCCCTTCTCAAGGCCTAATGGTGAAACCCCATAATTGTGACTTGAAAATGGTTTATGAAATTATAAATCCTATTTCTTTTGAATGGAGACTTGACTTACTTGATCTTTACTTCTCAACTGACATATCTGCAACCATTGCAACTATATATATCCCTCCCTTTGACTGTGTTGATATGCCTTTCTGGCCTTTGTCCTTGAATGGGTGTGTCACAGTTAAGGAAATGTATAGTGAGCTTTGGAGGGCACAATTGGCAGTTGAGAAGATCAAGGTAAAAAATCTTAGTTCCTCATCTTTTAAACTCAAATCTGAGGAATGGAATTATATTTGGAGAATGAAAATTCACCCAAAGGTGAAAAATTTTATATGGAAATGTTGTGTTGATGGGCTAGCAACAAATGAGAATGGAAAAAAGAGAAAATCTTGCAAATATGATCGTTGTACAATCTGTGAGATGGAGATAGAAAATGTTGAACACCTTGTCTTCCACTACTCTTGGGAAAGAGCTCTGTGGAAGGCTAGTCCATTAAATTTTGATGCTATGACTGAGCCTACCTTTAATTTTATGAAATGGGTGGCATTCGTGAGAAATTGTAGCCTGGAAACTAAAAATAGGGACACTAACTCAGGAGAAATGGCATTTTATTTGGTTATATTTGGAAAGGGAGAAATCAAAGTTTTCTTAGAGGCACTTCTCCAGACCCTTTACTTGTTATGCAGGAAGCTTTGAATGCCTATGATGAGAATAACACCTTGAATAGGTTTAACTCTGAGGCATAACTGAAATTGAATCACATCTTGAAAGTAGCCTCAGTTACAAATGTGATAAATAACAATCTTAACTCAAATTCTGTAACTCAAGGTCAAACCTTTGGAGAAGACAGAAATGAGAAATGGAAGCCCCCTATTTATGGTTTTCTAAAAATTAATTCAGATGCATCTTTTTTGAAGAATAATAAGAAGGCCTCATATGCTTGTATTACTCGTGACTCAACAGGGTGCATGGTGGATGGTTTTGCGAGGAAGATGGATGCAAATTCAAGTCTTGAAGCAGAGGCAAGAGGGTTGGCTCAAGCATGTGTCATGGCAGCTGCTTATCCACTTGGCTCTGTTGAAATTGAATGTGATAACTTAGTCCTTGTAAATCAAGTTGTTTTTGGTAGGAAAATGTTTTGTAATATCCATAACTTAGTTAAATTCATTTTCAAATGTAAAGTTAAGAATAGGATTAAAATCTCCTTTGTTAGGAGATCAAAAAACTATGCTGCTGATTGGGTGGCTAAACAACTGCTTCAAAACGCCTTGTTTAGCCTTTGGAACTTATTTCCACCACCTTAATTGGCAAGACTACTTAGAGCGGATTTTGATCTTTTAGGGATAGGTTGATGTTTTGCTTTCTTAAAGTTTTTAATACAAGTACTTCTTTCGACTAAAAAAACAATATTCAAAACATTAAATAACTCGCCATCTGATATTTTAATTAATAATCACACCACAAAACTTAAAACCCCACGTAAACAAACATTATATTACCTTGCCCAATACATATACATATGGTACATTATATTATATTTTAAACAAAATTGTAATAAAAGAGAAAACATAACTGAAAAAGTAGGTTTAAGCTAAATAATTATTTTCTTTCAAAAAGTGAGTCTCGGCTTAAGCCTACCTTTAATAGAGATTGGTGTCAAACAAATATTTATTAACAATTTGTTTGATTTGATGATTGAAGTGTTAATCTTTGTTCCAGTTAATACGTCTTTTGTATCTTAATTTAGCCTCTGATAACATTGATGATTGTAATTTTGGTTTATTCAACTATAGAAAAAGAAAAGATTAAAAAAGATAAAATCGCAATGAAAATGGTAAATAAGTTTAATTACTATTTTTGTCTGTTGGTTTTTTTTTTACAGTAGAAGAAATTTCACATAATTACATCGACAATTAACCTATTCCAAATCTAGAAAATTGACCAATCAAAGTTGTCTCCGTCTTGTGTTTCTTTATTGCTCTGTGTCTGACATCTTTTTCTAATCTGTCTGTTCGACCATTAAATTTTCACGGAATATGCTTGAAGAAGTCCGGACTAACCTCTGTTACCAGCCTCTTGATTTGCCTTAGCCATGATCTGAGCCTCATCCAGTAGCCGACACTTGCTGAATACTTTGAATTATTTCAAAGTTATCTGAGAAGATGGTTATCCCCTCTTGCTGGTTTCAGGAACCGCCATTTTATGTATTTTTAGCTTGGTTTTAATTTAGAAAATAACAAAAATAAAGAAGGAAGTGCCGCCAAAATTAAAAGTCTTGGCGAGAAGATAAAAAAACAAAAAGAAAACAGTGGTAGTGAAGCCAGTTGTATCACATGCACGTGTTGTCTTGACTCCTTTCTACCAGAAAACAGGAAACCCACAAGTCCCTCGTTAAAACAGATCATCCCTTGCCTACATGTAGCATGATTATTGCTGCCAATAACAGCTGGATTGATTCTCCGGTCGACCACCTCCCCTACCCCTATACCCCCGCCCTTACCCTTAGACCCATCAAAACAACTCCTCGTGCGTCTCTTTATTTCACTCACCGCGTTGTTTCTATATACTCTATATATATCACCTTTCTATCCTCATCTCTTTACTTTTAAAAATTCAGTCGCTTTTGAAAAAAAAAATGGCAACAAAAATAGTTCACAATTTGAGAAGATCACTTTCATTTCCAAACCATCCAAACTCAATATCAAAGCCCAAAAAAACATTTCATGTTAGATCAACTAGTCTTCCATGTAGATCACATCCATTGATTTCTCAACTAAAAGATGAAATCAATGAGCTCAAAACTTACATTATTAAACCCCAAACAATTCGATCTTCTTCTTGGGTTTGTGAATGCTTAGCGCAACTCAAGATCGTTCATGAATCACTCGATGATCTGCTTCAGCTTCCTCAGACTCGAGAATCTCTTTCAACCCATATTGAATTAACCGAGAAGCTTCTAGACGATTTCCTTCAATTTGTTGACGTTTATGGTATGTTCCAAACATTGATTTTAACGTTGAAGGAAGATCATTTGACTGCTCAAGTTGCTGTAAGAAGAAAAGATGATTCTAAAATTGGTTTATACGTAAAGGGTTTGAAGAAATTCGGTAAAGAAATGGATAAATTTGTTGCTACAATACAATGCATGGGAAAATACCCTTTGACGGCCATCAATGGTGATGCTGAGCTTGGTGAAGCTATCAAAGATGTTGTTGAAGTAACTATATTAGTTTCATTTTCACTGTTTAATGGTCTCTCGATTTCATTACCGTTGAGAAAGTCATCATGGATGGGACTTGCCTTGCCAAAGAAGGCAAGGAAAATAAATGTTGAAGAAGGTATTCAAGAATTTCAACATTTTGGTTTCGAAAATTTATTGGGTTTGAAAAAGAAGGAAGAAAATGAGGTGAAAATTGTGTCAATGAAAATGCATGATTTAGAAGATTGTATTGCTGGGATAGAAAGTGGTAGTGAAAAAGTATTTAGGAGTTTAATTAATGCTAGAGTTTCGTTGCTTAATGTTCTCACATAATTCGAACACCCAATACCTTTTTTCTTGTACAATTTTCTTTTCTATTTTTCTTTTCATATTTTCTCCATCTTTTTAAAGCCTTATATTATTCGATTCAATCTCAAGTTTAAGGTCCATGGAACTCTTCTTTTTCCAAGCGTCCCTAGCTAAGTAATACGTATGGTTACATCCCTTTATTATTTATACAAGATTTATGTGAATTAAAACTGGACAAATTCTTGGAAAAAAAAAACCGGATTATTAAATATACGAGTATACTCAAGGGTGAATCCAGAATTCGTGTAAGAGAGATATATTATTTAGTATTCAATAAAGTTATTTATAAATTTTAAGTTAGGAAGAGTAATTTTCTAATTAAGGGGATGTAATTATTTTTATTTAATTTTTTTTTTAAAAAAATTAAATTATATTACTATCTCATAAGTTGAGGTAGGATGCAACCCACCCCAACCTACCATCCGCCACTGAGTATACTTAAGATATTTCTCATAATATGACATTATTTTATTGAAAATGATTATTAATATACTACTTTACTACAATAAAGCGTTTTTTTTAAAGACAACATTATTAAGGACAACATTAACACCATCGTTATTGATCGAATATCAGAGCTCGCCCACATGTTTTAGCAACTATATGTCGTCACTATTGATAATGCATTTAGCGTTGAAATTGTATCATCGATACTGATGTTATTAGCGACGACATTTCATGCCCAATCTCAACCCCTATTCTGAAATTAAATCCAACGGGCTACCACCCACCGACACCAAAGCTTCACCGCAACATCACCAGAGGATCAACCACCACCTCCATGTGTGGGGCCCACTTTATCACCAATTAATCGATTAATTTGGCAAAAAAATAATATTTTTTAAAATTTCAAATTTTTTCAATTATATTTATTGTAAATACATGTTGGTTATATTATATTTATATACATGTAATATGTATTAATATAAGTTAGTTAAAGGGTATAATATAAAATATCGATTTTATGTAATAATAGTATAAATTATTTTTTATGGAAAAAAATACCGGATTATTAAATATATGAGGATTATTATATATATGAGTATACCTAAAGAGTTTGAAATAATATTTTATCAATTTCAAACTTTTTCAATTATATTTATTTTAAAAACATATTTGGTATTCTATATTATATACATGTAATATGTATTAATATAAGTTGTTTAATGAGAAGCGTTGGATAATTAAATCAAAGGATATGGTGACTCGAAAATTTATGAGAGGGTTGATGGAATTCATAACATTAAAGTAAAGAACATGGATAATACGGGTTACCTATGTTGTTTATCTAAATGTTAATCAAAGATTTTATCTTGGCAAAGCTTTAACACATATTTCAAGGTTTTTGTTTTGTATATGTACGAGGTGTGAAAAATACGGTGAAAAGAAACAAGTTTTCGTGAATAACTCTACGCCTATTTTAGATGAAGAAATGATGAATGTGATTGGTGATTTGAGGAAAACTATTAATTATGAGGTTATTATGGTGACACCGAGATGGGTGACGAGCATCATCCAAGAAGAAATTATGGTTGGTTTGACCATTTGTTTGAGAAAATGGAGAGTGATTTGTACCCCGATTCGACGACAATAGGTTCTTTTAATTTCATAGATTAGTTTATGCATATCAAAGTAATAAACAAGTGAACAAATACATCATTCATTGAACTCCTCCAATTGTTGTGTCGTTCTTTTCTCGAATGTTATAAGTTATCTACATCGTATGAGGAGTGCAACAGAAAGTTAAAATTTTTGGTATGGGGTATGTTACGATCGATGTATGTTTAAATGATTATGTATTATATTATAAATAGAATGAAGACCTCGTGCAGTGTTTAGTCTTTGGTAAATTTAGGTGGGATCCAAAAAAGGAGAATAAAGTACCACATAAAAATTTACACTACTTTCTCATTGCACCTAGGTTAAAGAGGTTGTATGCTTCCCTACACATTGCTAAAGACATGACATGGCACCATACCGGAAAGTGTATGACGATGATATGTTATGTCATTCAGTTGATTGTATTAATTGAAATACAGTTAATGAGCGGAACCCTGAGTTTGCATGTGAACCGTGTAATGTACGCTTGGGTTTGGCCACTGATGGTTTTGGTCCCTTCTTTGGAAAAAAAGATCCTTACAATATTTGGCCAGTTATATTAACAATTACAACTTGACACTGTACTTGTGCATAAAATAATCCAATTGTATGCCCACTTTATTTCTTCTGTGTCTGTGTTGTCCCGGTAAAAATATAGATGTCTTTTTGTAACCTATGATAGATGAGTAGGACATGTCTTAGACTACGGGGATCATTACTTTTGTGTTGTTTAAAATTAATAATTACTCGATTAGGCAATACATTTTGTGATGGACGGGTCAAAATTACAAGTGTGTCGCGAATGCATCAATGCTACACAGTCCATTTGGTTGAGTTAAGGTATAGTGTATTTTGATCATAGATGTTGGTTACCTATACGACATCAGTTTAGAAATGACGTATCGCCTTACAGTAAAGCGTGCATATGGCCCCGCCTAGAAAGCATCACCTTACAGATATCAAGACATAACTTAATTGGTTGCCTTATGTGATTTCCGGAGTGTAGTGTCAAGGTGAGAAAAAACAGGGCATAGATATTTTAATTGGAAGAAAAAAGTATCTACCATATTACTATGGTGGTCGGAAAACTTACTGAAAAATAACATTGATGTTATACTTTGTGAGAAGAATGTGTGTGATAGTTTACATGGTACTTAGTGGCCTAGATGGGAAAGTGAACAAAGATAATACGAAAAGTGGAAAAGATTTGAAATATTTGGATATTAGAAGTGAACTTGTGGTTATTTGAGGACTGGGGTAGATATATGCAGTTACGCGTAAAGTTTATGATGCCCAAAACAAGCGACGTTCTTTTCTAGTTTGGTTGAAGGCACAGACGTTTCCTGATGGTTTTGCATCTAGTTTGAAGAATAATGTTCTAAGTGACGTGTGAAATATCATCAACATGAAATCACACAACTATCACATAATGATGCAGATTATTTTTTATAAAAGTATCCCCATAATTTTTTGTTATAAATCGGTGAGTGGTCTGATGGTATGGTTGTGCAATGTGTTCATAAAGGTTTGTGAGAAAAACTAAATATGAATGAACTAGAAGCCGAAAAAGCATAAGTGGTGGAGCTTATGTGCAAGCTTAAAATGATATTACCTCCAACTATTTTCACATAATGTTACGAGGAACCCTAATTAGGTGTCCTGGTTCAATTCTTTGGATGCACCCGTTCGTAAGGTACTTGAAGAAGCCTAACAAATATATTCAGAATCTGGCTAGGCATGAAGTTCAATCGCTTAGGGATACGTTGCAGAAGAGACATCGACATTTATATCATGTTATGGTGAGACGTTCCAGAACCAAAACAACTATCTGTATTTAGGAGCCAGTGTCAACAAGTGGGTAAAAAGGAGTTTTACACGTTGTCATATAAAGAAAATGAGAGAATCGATTGGTACATCTTCCGCAATTGCAACGATATCTAAACATATATGATGTAAATAAGTTTATTACTTTGATTACTTATTGCTTGTTAACACTCTTGCTTATGGATTAATTGTCTTTTTACAGCAAGCACAAGTCTTCACTACGGGTTCCTATGGTATATGTAGAAAGAACTTACCAAGAGAAGTTTTGTCGATATTCATGGAGAAGGTATATAATTTTTCAATTTTTAGTACAATTTCGACAATAGTACAACTAATAATTTTTCCCATTTGTATGTGTTTGTATTGCAAAAAAAGGATATGTCTTTGTGACAATTGAAATTTTTGCATTAACCAACATGTCCAAGGGTTTCGTATATAAATTTGATTCGTGTGTTATAAAATCAGTCAAATGAATTTTATGTTAAATATGAGAACGTACATAAAGCCACTCAAGATTATGGTGTTTGTAGTATCATAGAGGGAATTACTTATTACGAGGATTTGGTCAATTTCATCAAGTTCGGATACGGTGGTAGTTGTTAGGTTGTGTTGTTTGAGTGCAAGTGGTATGAAACCGATGAGAAACACGAAAAAAGGAAGTCTAAACATGAAGTAAACATAATCAACACAAGTTTATTCAGGCAGAGTGAAAAGACCTACATCTTATCCCCTCAATCAAGAAAGGACTTTTACACTGATGAAACATATGCAAAGAAATCCCACAAGGGGTGGAAAGTTGTATAGGTAGTACATGACTGACACAGACTGAGTGTTGATTTATGGAATGCAGAATCCATGTCAACTATCATAGATCTGACAACCATTCCTATAGTTGATGCAATCTTTGACAAAGACGCCTCACAATTATGTTTGTCTAGTGTAGAAGGCATGGAGGGCACAATCCCTTGATCGAAGATGATGATGAATTACAAGACGATGCATTGAATGAGTACGGAGATGACTCTGTAGACATAGAGAAGCAACTGATATATATCAATAGAGATTATGCCATCAATAACCCTAATGAGTATGGTTACAAAACAGACTAATGGATGAAATTTAATGTTTTTTTACTGATAACAATTCAAATTATTATTAGTAAGACTTGAGTTGTTAAAAGTTATTTGTTTGCTCAAACAGACTCATTCGAGACATGACACACACATCATTTAAGAGAACAAGCATAGTTTGGTCAAGACATTCTTACTTAAAAATTAATTTAATAATGTAAAATATTGGATGATAATGAAATTATAAAAATGTTATATCTGGTTGTCTTGTTATGTATTTTGGGAATATTTTGATACTTGTAAATGGCTATGGTCCTAGGAAAAAATGGTTATGATAATGTTTCGAGAAAAAAATTAAATTATAATGTCATCATTAGCGACAAAATTTGGGCATCATTAGCGACAATTTCATCATCAAGAACTCGTCTCTAATGATCATCTCATTAGCGATGAAATTTGAGAATCATTAGAGACGACTGCATCATCAAGAACTCGTCGTTAATGCAAACCTGCATTAGCAACGAAAGTTTTGTCTATAATAATTATTGTTCAATAACAAAATATGGTGGGAATGTGGGGGGGGGGGTCATTAGCGATAACATGTATTGTCACTAATGTAATAAATTATATAAACTTTTAGTATCATTAGAGACGAAATCAAATCCATTAGCGATGACTGCCGTTGCTAATGATAAACGTTATAAAAACAAGTCCAGACCCTCGGTCTTCATTTCCATCAAACTCCACCCAAAAAAATCCTCCCTTGTCGCTGAGAGTTGTTCAAAATCATTGAGTTGCAACTACAAAATTATGTAAGATTCTTATTTCCCTAGTGTTCAAATCATTTTTGGGTTTATTTTCTAAAATTATTTTTTTATATGAATTGATTTAAGTAGATTTAAATTGTTGTTACTATGATAATTGTGTTGGTTTTATCATAAAACATATGATATTTTGCATTTAAAATTAACTAAACAAAATTAATATAGGGACCTATAGTGCTAATTTAGATTAATATAGGGATATATAGTGCATTTAATTTATAAATATAGTAGAAATGAAGGGATTGAATTACGAATATAAAGTGAAAATAAATTGAATTACAAATTGAAAACGATAGGGAATAATAGTGCAATTCAAAAACTATAGGTACTTATTTCAAAAACTATATAGACTAATCATGCAATTAATTTTCAAAAAAAACTTTATGAACCGATATTGTAATTTTTGAAAACTATAGACTTATAGTTCAACAAAGTGACGTGGTTCTTTGAACCGTGGGAACCCTAGATCAGCTGGATTAGTAGGACTGGTTCCCACTATGGAAAGCGTCCACTCGACCGATTGAAAGAGGTTTGACCGCTTCCCTGGACCGGACCCTTATAGCTTACCCGGCTCACTCGAACAAGAACTCCAGCTTGGGTCCCTTTTGGCATTGGCAGGAGGAGTTCCAGCCTTTGGTTCGCCCTGTCAGTCCTCCAGGTCATAGGGACTAATAATATAATTTCAAAAACTATAAGGCCTAATTAAATGTTAAAAAAATAACTTTAGGAACTCATAGTGAAATTTCTGATTTTATGGGGTTATTTTAGTGGATTTTTTATTGAAAATAAATTACACTGGGTCCTTAGATATTCATAAATTACACTTTAGTCCCTATATTATGGTAAATTGCACTATAGTTCCTATAATAAATTACAATTGCACTATTTACCCTATAATATGCTACAAGTGTAACCTAGTCCCTATACTTAGCTAAAATTTCATAGTTGTCCTGATATTATGATAAAATTACACTAAATTCACTAATAGTTGCACTTTACCGTAGATGGCTAAAAACCAGGGTCGTCAATAGACGAGTATTTGTAGAGAGGTTTGTGATACATCTTCTAAATCACGAACTAGGCAATTGTAAGAAAAGTTTGAAGAATTTTCTGTACCATTTTTATAGAAAAGGCTACGAACTTGAATTTCACTATTTTTTGTTCCATGACACTGATGCCATGTCTACTCCCCGAATACAATCAATGCATTTTCAAAATTTTAGGTGGTAGAGGAAAAGGAGTGGTAAAATAACGAATAATAAAGGTAATAAAGGACGCACACCTAAGACAATTACGATAAACTCTCCGAAAGTGAACAGATTATTTGCAAGTAATAAGTAGGTAAAACAGATATCGATCTCAAGGACCAAGGAAGTAAGTTTGTAAATAGAATTATTACTAAGTGAAATAGAGAAAACTGATAAAATAATACGCAAAGACACTAAAAATATTTATTAGGTTTTTAAGACTCTAAAACAATTAACGATAATTAAAATAAGACTTAAATTAAAGAAAGGGAAATAAAACACAAAGAGAAAACTTATGAGAGTTTAGCTCAAGAATAACAAGTAATCTCCACTAGCCTTGTTCTAGGCCTGTTATCCGAGGGAGAATTGTGTGATATATAAGCAATAACCACGATTCTAAATTCCTCTTAATACTTTCAGGGTAGCTTAAAGGGAAACCTCAACACTACCAAGCGACTTGGGTAAGGGGACCATGCGCAATTATTGGTGGTGAGTTTTAACTCTATTGACTCTCTAGTTAGACAGGCCCGTTAGGATCAGTACTACACACTAAACGATTATGCGTTGTTTTCAAAATCTCCCTTTAGGGTAACAATCCAACTACTAATGGGGCAATCCTACACTCTGCGCATCTCAAGGACTACAAACATTGATCACACACAAAATACATAGCTATCACAAACAATTCATTTAAATATAAATCCCAAATTCAAATAAAGCATAAAACATGTCTAGGGTTCAAGTCCATCTGCTATTCTCAAGCTAAATAGAATTAGTTCATAATATAGAAATTAAAATAGTAATTAATAATATCATATTCATGTTTAAAAGACAAAACAAATTAAGAATACCATACTAATTACTGAAATTGATACACGGAAGGGTTGGAATGACATGAACAACTTCCCAGTTGATATGATTTACGAGAATTGGGACAAGTCTTATGCTTTTTGGGATGATGGAAGTGTTTAGGTACACGATTTTTTTGTATTTACAAAATTATTTTGTATGAAGATGTAACTATAATACAAAAATACATAACCAGATTAAAGTAAACAAGGCAAATAGGGTGAAGCAGAGACGCCCCAGTAGACATGTGATGTCTCCTCAATTGTGATAAATTTATATTAGGATGAGACATCATTTTTAGTAATTTAGAAGTCATTATAGTCGATTTTCTTGAGAAATGCTACACTTTCCTATTTTGAGTCTTGATTTAGTAAAATAATATTTTTAGAGCATATTGGGTTTAATTATTTATTTAGTGTGAAGCTTTAAAGATAATTATGGAGATTAATTAGAGTCCAAGTCAAAGACTACAACTTATGGAAAGAGATAAGCATGGTAATTGGAGATAAGGAAACAAAAGCTAAAAATATGGAAAAGGAAAAGCTGCCTTAATCCTGAATTTCTGCACCTACGACCACAAATCAGCTTATATCTCAAGAACGGTGTGGAATTTGGAGAAACGGTCAAGAGCAAAGTCTAAGAGCTTTCCGAGACGATCAATTTGGTGTACTCATACGCGTCAAACGGATGAGTATTGAAGCTGTTAGAGCCAAAAGAAAAACGGGCCTGATTGCATGTTTTTAGGGTTACGAATTTGAGTTGGGCTTGGAGTCCACTACTTACTTCTCCTTCAAGAAAACGAATTAGGGCTTCCAAGATACCTATAAATACACCCTCTTATCATTGTAAACATGTCCTTGCTCAATTGCAAAGTATAGGCTTAGTCTTTACTTATATTTTCTTAGTTTTAAACAATAGTTTAGTCCTTTAGATAGATATTCATCCTTAGAATCAAGCTATTCATCCAAGAAGCAAGTTGACCTATAGAAGAAGACAAGAAGAAGAAGATTGGAGACTGACAACCCCTCTTCTACATCTCACCTTCTCTATATTTAGAGTAATTAGCTATTGATCTATTCTCAACCATATTTCTAAGCTTTTATTCTGTAAGTTTTACTCTTAATTATTGGATTATTATTTTGTCTTTAAATACTATTTGATTATTTTAATTGATTAAGCTTGGTGTATATTGTATTATGTGTTTTGACCTATTTCCTAGATCTGATCAGTCTTAGGATTATTCTTAGTTATTGACACACCACATAATCGTCTAGTGTGACTAGATAGCCACTAAGGTTTGTTGCAATCCTGGTTAATATATAATGCTTAATGTGACAGGTTAGAATAACAATTTAGTAATAGACGTAGTAATCCTAATCTATTTGACTCACTTTCATATTTAGTTATTTGTTTGTTTAATTGTTTTATTTATTTATTTGCATTAGATAGTTATTTATCTTTTCATATTTTATCCAAACATCTAAATTCATCTACGCTTGTTAAACATAAATTGATCTAACGGATACAATCCCTGCGAACGAACTTGACTTATCATTAAAACTTGCATACGATCTGTGATACTTGCAGTGAGTTCCGTGGTTATCAAGGGTGTGTGACTCTTTATTATTATCTTTATTTATCTATTATTTTATCACACCTTTGCCCCCACCAAGTTTTTGGCGCCGCTTCCGGGGATTTATCTTTAAGTTAAATCTATTTGGTGTTTATTTAGTGTAGAAGTTTTTATTTGTTTTCAGTTTTACGCGTTTTCTTTTTAGTCTCTTCTCAGGTTTATTAGGTATGGAAAATTATTACGCACCAAATATGCATGGGGCCCGAAGTCAAAATTTTTATCAAGAAGGTTCGAGCTATCAACTTCAAGCTCCACCACAACCCATGCATAATCCACAAAAAGAAGATATAACCAGGCTCGAAGGAATGATGAATGATTTATTGAATCTGGTTCGAATGTCCACGCAGCTCACCAATGAAACATCCAAGGAGCTAACTGCAAAAGTGGAGGCCTTGGAGACACAAGTCACGCAAGTGACCAATTCTTCTCTAAAATATCAGCAAGAGACTCCACCGTTAATCCGAAGCATCATAGAAGAACAGGTTCGACAAGCATTTCCATCTCACCGAGTTTTTGAAAGTATAAGTTATCTGGAGAGTATGGAAAAACAACATGCGGCAAAGATAGATGCTAATACAACCTTGATACGTTCTATGCACCAAAAATATCAAGCAATGAAGCAAAGATTAACGGACCTCACTACGATCAATCAACAGTTACAAAAAGAATTACATAAGAAACTGGGTTATAGCAATGTTGGGTTCGAAATTTCAACCATAGAGGAACCAACCAAGCTTAGCTTAGAAGAAGTAATTGTTAAGGATCAAATTGCGAAGGAGGTTGATCCAGAATTCAAGCATGTGGATGAAGAAAAAGAAACCGATAAAGAAGAGACAACCGCACAAAAGGTGCAAAAAGAAGAAAGTAAGGTGGAACCACCACCTACACAACCATCATCGCCAATCAAAGTTCACACAAACGAGGTAAAAATCGAAGATTGGGAGAGTGAAGACGAGGTTGAGGTTTTAACTGCGAGTAGTACAGCAGTAATTCCAACACTAGAAGAACCAACGAAGCTTAATTTAAACATAACAATCAGAGATAGGGTTAAAAAGGTTGGAAAAGAAGAAAACAAGGCGGAGACACCGCCTACACATCCGCTATTATCACCACCTCATCTACAAAGAATTACATATCCTGGTGGTGATACTAAATCTAAAGCGTCAAGCCCAGAAAAAAGCATTGTTCCTATATTCGAAGTCCCATACATGCAAACTGGCCTAGGTACAAAAATTGATGATGAGGCCACTGAAAGCGATAGCGATGTTTGGTTTGATGTTGTTGAAGAATTCAGCCTTCAGGAAGAGGAGGAAGTGGACTCACCACAAGTTCCACTTAATAAACTAGATATTCCGAGAAGGGAAGAAGAAAGCACGCTATGCATAGAGGACGTAATCGCATATAAAGAGCCTACATCACCGCCAGTCTGCAAGGAAGATCTGTCCAAGAAGAGTGAAAGTGTAGAAGTGGAGATCGAGAATAGGGACCGTGCTAAAGAAAGCTTGACAACCATCCCAAAGAAGCTACCACAAAAGATGCAAGAATTTGGAGCTTTATATCTCCACATTAATATAGGTGGTAATTTCAAAGCTAAAGCGATGTGTGACTTGGGTTCAGGAAGGAATATCATGCCCAAGAGTCTGTTCGAGAAGTTAGGCATGGGAGATGCCAACAGAAAAGATATTGATTTGCTGCTCCTAGATAATTCATCGATAAAACCATGGGGAGTCATTGAAGACGTGCTTGTCCAAGTAGGTACTTTAACTATACCTACAGATTTTGTTATCCTTGATAGCATTGCAGGTCAACATGTTCCATTGATACTTGGACGCCCATTCTTGGCGACAAGTCACAGCATAATTGATATTCCTAGGGGAACCATGACTTTCCGAGTGGGAAAAGAATCTAAAACATTCCACTTGGTGGATGAAAAGCATGAGGAATCATGTATAGAAGCCCCGACACTCCGAGTTGTGACAAAAGAAATTAAAAAGAAAGTCCACAGTCAACCCGTGAAAAAGAGAATTAAAAGTGAGTTTGGGGTTGGTGACATGGTTGCATGGAAAGCCCCCAAACAAGAGAATAGACCACGGGGATTCAAGGATTCGTGGATGGGTCCGTTTGTGGTTACAAGATTTATTTCGTCAAAACGGATTGAGATACAAGCTAAGAAGGGTCACAAACTTCGGATAGTAGATGAGCATGACCTAACCCGTTATTGGGGAGGTTATGTACGCAAGCCTTAATCGAGGTAACACGTCTAACTTTGAAAGACGTTAAACAAAAGTGCTGTACGGGAGACAACCCGTAGTTTTTTTAAATTTTCATGTCTTTTACGTTTTTAATTTATGTTTAATTTAGTTATTTTTAGTTGATATTGCATATTTGAGGAAGGTATTAGTGTTTTTGATGTTTAGGTATTGGAGAAATCGAGTTAGGGAAGCGAGCAAAATTTTCGGAACGAAACTTCGGCAAGTCATATCTTTGCGCTCGGATGTCGGAATCAGGTGATTTTTTAGCCTAAACTGCATAACTTTTCGAGATCTAGCTGATGGGGAGGTTTTTGCTAGGCGCGGTACACCGGACCTTAGCCGCGGTGCACCGCACGGTAAAAACCCGTGCCACGGGGTAGAGCTACGGGTTTTATCCAGTAAAAAAAAGAATATAGCTGATGGGTCCGGTATACCGGACCCTATACCGCGCCATGCACCGCACAAACATGTACCACGGGGTCCTACCACGGGTTTTTTGACGTAGGAGGCGCGGAGCACCCCCGCGGTACACCGGACCATGGTCCGCAGCTCAAAAACCCGTACCACGGGGTCCTACCACGGGTTTTATCCAGAAGCTAAAAAAATTTTGATCATCAGATGTTCCGGTATACCGGAGGATATGCCGGGTATACCGTGCCACGCCGCCAGAGAGAGAAAAGAAAGGGTTTCAAGCTTGTAAGGAGATCTAATGCTTATTATTCCAAATTTATCAAACCACAAGCCTCTTTCTCCTCTCCAGAACTCTCCCAACTCCATTAAAGCTCCAACAAACCTTCACCTAACATCAAAACATCACCAAATCACCATGAATTCTCATCCAAATCCTTCCCTACATCATTACAAAGAAGATTCAAGCACCCGAATCATATCAAGATACCTAGAAACCAAGAATCAAGGCCATGAATTTCAAAATCTTTTCCCAAAATTCCTTAAACCCACACCATTAAAGCTTGATTCCATCATACCCAGATGGAGAATTATCATCCTAATACCTTTCCTAACCAAAATAAAGCTTGTTCCACCTATGATCATAAAGTTATAAATTTCAAGAGTGTTCAAAGCTTTGAGTTGGGGGTCAAAAGAGATGATAAGGAGAATAGAGAAATTATTAAGTGTTAAGGGATATGAAGAATCAAAGCAAGGTATTGGGTAAGCTCTAGAAGATTTTCAATTGAGATGGGTACTAGTTTGGGAATAAATTACAAGGTAAATCGGATCAAGATAATAGAGGAAAGCTAGCTGTGGTGAATTCAAAGAACAAAAAGGTTTTAACTTTCATAAGGAAGACACCACAACCTCTACAATCAATAGTCCTTTAACCCAAGATGAACAAGAGCTTCTGGGACGCTAGTAGCTGTGTTCATAACATATTCCTGGATGAACAGCTGTCACATGAGAGATTATTCAAAGAGAATAGTTGGAAGAAGATAAATAAGAGATTTCTAGAGTGTGATTGATTAGGATGGAGCATAAGAAGATGTAAGGGAATGCGAAATTGGTGATACATAGAAATTTACATACATGAAAGCACTGCACCCTATTTCGGGTATTGATCAGGCGAGGTATATAGCCTCGAAGAGTATGTTTTCTTTCTTCCTTACCTTTTATTTATGTGCAATATCTGTGAAATTTTAATTTTCTTTTATTTTCGAGTCTTTTCGAGTCGTGGGGACACGGCTCATTTTTGAGTTGGGGGTGTGGGGATTCGTTGTCTCTCATCTCAATTTTTCTGTTTTTAGGTAAAATTAAAATTTTTGAAGGTTTAGATGTATGTAGAGTGTGTTTAATAGCTTGAAAGCATAAGCTCAGTGAATTAATGATAGGAAGTAGTATGTTTATGAGCTATGTTATTTGTATGCTTTGAGTATTTGCAGGAAAACACACATTGATAGTAAAGAAAAGATTAGTAAGCAATGCGATAGAAAGTATGTTCGATCTCAGGGAACCTTGAGAAGTGTGTAGGCCGTGAGATCCAAGCTAGTTAACAAACCCATTTGATGAAAGTGCTAAAGGTAAAAAAAAGTAACGAAATTACATAGTGTAGAAAGTGATTAAGGCGGTTCTTTCATATTTGAAGCCTTTGAAGCCTTTTTATACCTTCTCACCATGTTATTTTTTATTTTATATGCTATATCCTTCTCAGCCCCTTCTAGCCTTTCTAAAGCTTTTTATTTAGCCACATTATAAGCCAATTCCTTTAGATTATAGGACTTTTCCATATGACCCGCACTCGAATCGCGATGCATAGACAGTTGTTTTAGAGCTTGAGTTTGGGGTGGTGGGTCCACCATTATGGGAATTGTTATTGGGTTGGGATTTTTGAGCTTATTAATTGTGCTCTGTTATTTATATTGATGATGATTCACAAGATTATATTGTAACCCTTTGCCGGGGTAATAGTGAATGAAAAAGAAGCTACGAGCTAAATTTGCCAATAAGGGCATAAAAATATATATATGAAAAAATAGCGTGATATCTCATCATTAAAAAGAGTCATAGCTAAAGAAATTGATTTGAAAAGAAAATATATATATTCGGACCGGCAAAGTGGAATTTTTAAGTGAACATCTTATGCTTTAATTGGGTTATTGGGGATGCTAAATTGTGCATCAAAGAAATCATTGGGTTGAGTGAGAAACGTTTTATGAGAGTAACTCAAGCTCTAGGGCGATTCGTTGATGGCTAGTGAGGAGAGAGCCAAAAGCTCACTCTAAATTATCCAAATATACTTATCATACCGTCCCTAAGCCTAAATTACAACTTTAAAGACCTTTTGATTCTTTGCTATGTAATTGAGAAGTGATTGAGCCAATAGAGAGTAGTTAAATGGATCTTTGGACACTAGTGAAGTTCGATGAACAATCTATAGCTTCCTTGGGGAACTGAGTAAAGTCCCAATCCTTCTTACATTGCGAAACTAATCTGATCTTGAATTCAAGCCGTGTTGACTGTGGATATGAGAAGTGTACAGGTATGTAGTTTTTAAATATTATTACATGAAATTTTCTGAGTAGTTGCTTTAAGTTTATTCTCCATATTCTTCTATCTTCCGTCTTCTGTGCTTAATTGACCTAGGTGTGTATTTAGAGACTTCCCTTTGTTTTTATCTTTATTGTATCGGGACGATACAACTTTGAGTTGGGGGTCTTGATGTCTCCTCATTTGTGATAGATTTATATTAGGATGAGACATCATTTTTAGTAATTTAGAAGTCATTATAGTCGATTTTCTTGAGAAATGCTACACTTTCCTATTTTGAGTCTTGATTTAGTAAAATAATATTTTTAGAGCATATTGGGTTTAATTATTTATTTAGTGTGAAGCTTTAAAGATAATTATGGAGATTAATTAGAGTCCAAGTCAAAGACTACAACTTATGGAAAGAGATAAGCATGGTAATTGGAGATAAGGAAACAAAAGCTAAAAATATGGAAAAGGAAAAGCTGCCTTAATCCTGAATTTCTGCACCTACGACCACAAATCAGCTTATATCTCAAGAACGGTGTGGAATTTGGAGAAACGGTCAAGAGAAAAGTCGAAGAGCTTTCCGAGACGATCAATTTGGTGTACTCATACGCGTCAAACGGATGAGTATTGAAGCTGTTAGAGCCAAAAGAAAAACGGGCCTGATTGCATGTTTTTAGGGTTACGAATTTGAGTTGGGCTTGGAGTCCACTACTTACTTCTCCTTCAAGAAAACGAATTAGGGCTTCCAAGATACCTATAAATACACCCTCTTATCATTGTAAACATGTCCTTGCTCAATTGTAAAGTATAGGCTTAGTCTTTACTTATATTTTCTTAGTTTTAAACAATAGTTTAGTCCTTTAGATAGATATTCATCCTTAGAATCAAGCTATTCATCCAAGAAGCAAGTTGACCTATAGAAGAAGACAAGAAGAAGAAGATTGGAGACTGACAACCCCTCTTCTACATCTCACCTTCTCTATATTTAGAGTAATTAGCTATAGATCTATTCTCAACCATATTTCTAAGCTTTTATTCTGTAAGTTTTACTCTTAATTATTGGATTATTATTTTGTCTTTAAATACTATTTGATTATTTTAATTGATTAAGCTTGGTGTATATTGTATTATGTGTTTTGACCTATTTCCTAGATCTGATCAGTCTTAGGATTATTCTTAGTTATTGACACACCACATAATCGTCTAGTGTGACTAGATAGCCACTAAGGTTTGTTGCAATCCTGGTTAATATATAATGCTTAATGTGACAGGTTAGAATAACAATTTAGTAATAGACGTAGTAATCCTAATCTATTTGACTCACTTTCATATTTAGTTATTTGTTTGTTTAATTGTTTTATTTATTTATTTGCATTAGATAGTTATTTATCTTTTCATATTTTATCCAAACATCTAAATTCATCTACGCTTGTTAAACATAAATTGATCTAACGGATACAATCCCTGCGAACGAACTTGACTTATCATTAAAACTTGCATACGATCTGTGATACTTGCAGTGAGTTCCGTGGTTATCAAGGGTGTGTGACTCTTTATTATTATCTTTATTTATCTATTATTTTATCACACCTTTGCCCCCACCAACATGGTTCCATGAATCACTCTCGTAGGCGGGAAACACTACTTGAGGTATATGTTTATTTTATTGTTTATACCATGCCATGTTAATTCACTGACTATTTCATGAAACATGAGAGAGAGAAACAACCAGAGCCTGTCTATCAATCAGTTGTGGGAGAGTTGGAAACTACACTGCCTCCCCTACCTTATTTCTTTTGGGATGTTAGTTATAATAGACTCTATAAATCTTGGAGGTCGGCCGCTTTCATGAATCTGGTGTAAGTCTTTAATACACTCTTTCAACATGTTATAATAGATATTACACTTGAGTAGTAAGTATATGTTTATTTCATGTAACATGTTGAATTGACAAAGCAGTTATGCTCTCGATCCATGCAGGTGAGGTCACTGGCTGGGTCTTCTGGATATTTTTCTTCCACCCCTACATCTACTAGATTGTCGCGACAAGAGCAGGTTGAATCTGTGATCAATGCGACTAAAAAAGTGATGGAAAATGGATCCTAGAGTTGGGTGGTTGGTGTTAGCCCGATAAAAGGGAAATATGAAAGATCCTACTACCGCCGCCTTACCACATGAGGTGGTACAATATTTATAGAGCATGGACGAACACATGAAAGTGTATATGGTTTATTGTGGCTTTCCGCTATATACCATTAATACCGGCAATTCAAAGAGCTCTACGGTTGGCACGCTAATGTATATTGGGATCGAGGGCATCAATCAATTTTTCACTTGGTTTGATGAGCACCATGCACGTGAAGGTCTACTAACTTACGATCCCTTCCAGCACCAATGAACCTCTCCAGTACTCGATCATCCAGGTCCAGGAGATGAAGAAGGTGATAATTAGCATATTTTTATGGATTTTTAACTGTATTCATACATTTATATGTGTACATATATTCGTACTTTTACTTTTATTTAAACTATTTCCCACTTATTTTTCTATTACTATGCATCGATTTAATTATGTTTAGTAATATTTGTTTTTCAACACTTATTTTTGTATTTAATTTTTTCTTTAGGCTCGATAATTAATGATGAGGTTAGGTTTTTATTTTTAAGATTTTTCAAAAATAAAATCACTTATTAGCGACGATAGATTCTTTAGGTCCACATTAGAGACAACATTTGTATCATTAAAGATTAACCTATGTTGTTGCTAATGATAAAGAGATGTCGTCATTAATGATAAGTTGAAAATTTTTGATGAACATTATTCTTTAGTCGTCAATAATTTTTTTTGCGATAACAAATTAGCAAAGACTCTTCTGCGAAGAAATTTTGTCGCTAATAATAAAATATTCTCATTAGCGAAAAAATGCCCTATCATTCGTGACGACACGTGTCGCCACTAATGATCTTTGATGTCCGGGTGGTTTGTGTGTTGTATGTGCTAATATAGTTTTAGATGATATACTCCACTCAACTCTCTATTTTTCAAAAACGTGACATCGTTAGTCTTGTAAAAATGGTTAGTCAACCATTAGTCAACTATGTGCAGCATCAAGTAGGATCCACATAGACTCCACGTGTGCAAAATTTTTCTACTAAATTAGAGGTTTAATTGTCAATTTATTTCTTTTTTAAACATACATATAAATCACATCTTTACTAATTTGACCACTTTCCTTGATCTCCTACTCATAAACCTTTACCAGATTGACCACCGCCCCTTGTCATATTTTTCTTCATTGAAAATTCAAAAAAAAAAATGGAGTGCTCAAATGAAAACGCAACAAAAAGTACATCAACGGCGGAGGGAACCCTCACCTACTCCATTTGTTATTATGGATTTAGTTGTAAGGTGACAACCTCGTGGTAACATCTAAACTTGGTAAGTGTTCATCGAGAAAAATTAAGTGACATCTTCCAAAATAAGCTAAAAAATAATTTAGTAATGATAAACATCTCATTAATTATCTAATAAAAATATGTAAAAAATAAGCTAAATAAATGAATTCAATAATTATACGCTTCATCTTTAATCTCAACCACCTTTACCATTGTTGAAGCTAGATGTAAAAAAGGTTTACATTTCTTTTAGTTTGGATTGATATTTGAACACTTGATTAATTTAGTTGGGTTCTTGTATAAAATGTACATGTTTAATTCATTGATGTTGGAAGAAGAAGAAGAAGAAGAAGAAGAAGAAGAAGAAGAAGAAGAAGAAGAAGAAGAAGAAGAAGAAGAAGAAGAAGAAGAAGAAGAAGAAGAAGAAGAAGAAGGAGGAGGAGGAGGAGGAGGAGGAGGAGGAGGAGGAGGAGGAGGAGGAGGAGGAGGAGGAGGAGGAGGAGGAGGAGGAGGAGGAGGGTTATTAGAATGGGAGAAATGAATTGATGAATAATTCCCCTAGTATGTGGAAATATTTTGAACAAGTGGCGCCCATATGGTGTCTACTTGGCACTACGTGAATTTGGCTAACATATTTTTATAACATTTCTAACGTCACACTATTGAAAGATAGAGAGTTGATTGGAGTAATTTCAAACATAAAGGACCATGTAGAATATACATACTAAATATAAGGGGCCTTTAGTGTGATTTACACTTTTTTATTTATTTTAAATTTTTCAAAAAGAGTACTCTCACAACTTATCCAATATTGGATAGTTATTTAAGAATTAAATAAATTGTTTATCAAAGGAGAAAACTGTAATACACCAGTCTTGTAAAATTTCCTGTTCCAAAACCATACCTTAAAAGGAATGAAAGTCGACTGGTGTGTAGTTTCCTTAGTAACTTTCTATTGATTATAAAATCTTGATGTCAAACTTTTTCCAAGAAGCTATCATTTTGATGTTAGGAATAAATGAACACCCATTTCATAAATTTTTTTTGTTAAAAGTGATATTCGGGACTATGATTGCTACTCATTTAGCCTTAGAGAGCATTTTACGATCCAACTTTTCGAGACGGTTCGCACATTTAGAGGTCTGAAACTCCAACTGGACCCTCTCCGAGCTTCCGAAATATTATAGATACTTGTATAATATGGGATAATGTAATAGAATATTGTATAATATATTAGAATATTATAGATTAATGTAGAAGTTATGAAATGTGGTAGAACTTTCTAGAAAATAGCTAGTATGGAAGGATTTTAGAACTTTCCCTTATTGTATAAAAGAGGGGGCTAGCCTCATCTGTATACATACACCAGAAAAGTAGTTTTATATAAATACAAAAAAAATCTCCCAACTCTCTCTATTGTCTCTTGTCTCTCTTGTTTCAAATGTTCTTCTGTGTTCTTGTAAGGTTATCTTAACAAGGCGTTTGGGACTTCATTAGGAGCTTCACGATTTGTATAATATTTATAGGTGGTGAAATTCTATTCCCATGACAAGTGGTATTAGAGCATGGTTTGTGAACAATGTCCCAAGAGTCCCGGATGGTGTAGGTTGAGAATGCGACTGTTGTGAAGGAAAGGAAAAACAAGTCGCATACTACTTCAAGGGATGAATTGACATTTTCTGATTACAAGCTTTCCAAGCTTGGACCTAATTTAGGAGAGAACGTGTCTTTGACCAAGAAGTGGTTAAAAAGGTAAAGGAATAAAATGACGCAAAGCAATTTGAACGAGTCAATTCCTTGGAGGAAAATGGCAAGGTTCTTAGGGGAAGAAACTCTTACCATGGTGAATATCTATGTCGGCGTTGTAGGAAAAACTTTGAAGAACTTTCAAAAGCTTGTCATGGGGATGATGAACCGGTTGAAAACCAAATATAAGGCCCTTAAGGCTGGTGTGGCTTTGCGCAAGGTAGCTGTGAGCAATTGAGTTGTGATTGGTGCCCCGTGCGGTGATGCATCGATGTTCCTAAGCCAAAGATGTTCGATGAGACGAGAAACGCTAAGGACTTGGAGAACTTCCTGTGGGGAATGGGCAATACTTTGCCTATTTGAACCTCCATGAAGATGTAGTGAAGTTTCGTACGACTCCACTATACTTGAATAACATAACAACTCCACAGTGGAGAAGATGTTCAGGTGATATTGAACGTGGAACTTGCATCATGAAGATGTGGGCTGATTTTAAACGGGAATTAAGAAACAATTTTACCGAAAAAGAATATGAAACGTAAAAGATAGAATTTATAACAAAGAAAACAAAAATAAAAATAAAAATAAAAATAAGAATAATAATATGATTCATCGTGATCTAAATTTTGAATGTAATTTATTTTTTATACCATATTAACCGAATGGAGACGTTGATCAGAGCTTCCACTATACTACACAAATGATATTCTTGTGATAATTGTAAAGTTTATCGTTATTTATTAGAAATATACCAACTTGTATAAATGTCCCCTAGTTTGTTTCAAATCATTGTAAAACTATCGCCTTTCCAACAACGATTTGGCCAAAGCTTAATCGCTATATAAAAAATGTTTGGGAAGCACTAAAACATAAATATCTGACATGTGAACTGGCTTGTTTTAGGTGCAAGGAGGAAATTAGTTAAAGAATAAACTCATTATCTGCCAAATAAAGTAAAGATGTAACTTGGGTTCATTAGCAAACGAAACGATGGATCAACATAACATGCACATGATATTTGTCATATAATTGAACTTAAGTCTGGTCCTTCTACCAGCTGAAGTCACATTATTACTCAATCATTTTACTCATTATGCCCCCCATTACTCCTTGTTCTCATAATTTATATTAAGGAATAAACATGAAATATTGGCTCATGATTACTGAAAGCCGCCTTCGAAACTCAGTTTTTAAATATAAATCGGTTAAAATTATGTTTAGCTTCTTATAAGTAAGTAGGTAGAATTTTTCAGTTAAAGTAGCAACTTTTATTGTAATAATCCAAAAAGTCCAACACAATACCAAAATACTTACAAATGGACTTTAAACATTAAAGTCCAAAAACTTAAACAGCTCCTATATGCCCATATCTACATAACTCAAAATAGAGGCCCAACTTTATCTGAAAATCCTACACTAATCCGGAGAGTCAACTATATTAGTAAAACTCTTTCAAATCTCATCTTGTCATGAAATATTAATACTGGATAGGGTTGTACACCAATTTAAAATACCAGTTGTACCCGCTTAATCCAACTAAATTAATTCAAAAATGGATAAATTATTGTTTTGTTAAACTCATTTCGAATTTAAAAATCAAAATTGAAAAACAAAATCCTGCAGACTGTTGGATTTAGTGTTGAAACTAGCAAACCTATATATTATTTACAATTGCACAAGGATTTTTAAAAATTCGTATGGCTCATTGTAGATGAAAAAAGCAAGGAGATCACATTTTTTCTTCTTTCATTTTTTAATTTCTGTAATTTTTAAAATTAATATTCTACAAAGAAAATTTGCTCTTTGATTTTTTACATATAAATATCCATCTAGAAGTGCTTATTTTAGAGTAAACAAGTAATTTTAGGATAAAATTTAAATTTTGAAAAAATTATTAAAAATAATTTAGATATTCTAGAATCATTTTAAGTGTTTTTCTTTAAGAAGCACCTATTTGGTTCTTTTCCTAAAAGTGTATTTTAGGGTCTAAAATACTTTTAAATATGTAACATCACTTTTTTAAGTGTTTTTCAAAAAAAAAAAAAAAACACTTCCAAACGAGCACTAATTTCCTGAATAATTCTCAAAACTTTTGAAATTACTTAATTGATTCTCCAATTTTAATTTTTATCTCCTATTAATTAAGGGTAACGTGCCAAATATTTGTAAAGATAACTTTAAAAGTTGAAGTACCATTCGAGTAATTGACCTATACTTAGACAATCAAAAATAATTATTTTCCCTCTTTTAAAAATGTTTGTCATGTCACTATTACCTAACGAAAATTTGAGTATATGACTAATGTTGGAATATATTATTAATTATGTGTGTTTAAAATTATTTATAACAAGGTATTAATATAATTTCTTTTCATGTTCTCATGGGAAAAGTGGAAAAGACACTTTTTATGAAGAAATGTCTCACATAGGAGTAGAGATGGAAAATATATTAGTTTAAAATAACTTACCCATCTATTACATTCAAAATAACCAAAGCCTATGAAATTCAAAAGTAAAAAAGGAAAAACCCCACACACGCGCACCACCACCACCGCCCGTCAGGCCCGGCGCGGCGACGGCGACGACCGCGGGCGTGGTGGGGAGTATGGGGAGTCTAAAAATGAAACTAGTTTTCGGAAAAATCTATAGTGGAAGAAGACTAGTTCTTATAGTAGTCGGTTGCAAGCCAAATCCTTTCAGCCAGAAGAAAAACGTCCACCAATTACGCACCAGAAGACAAGGGTCCGCAAATTACGCGCCAGTCAACTGTTACAAAACTTGGTCAACACGGGAATGTATCAAGTCAACATAGTGTCCAGGTTCATTGCTGGAATTAACGCGTGTAACATATGAGTCAACCAAAACGTCACTCAATTAAGGACCAATTATGGAGACAACCAAGGGCAATTAATTGGAACGTTTCTGTAAAGCCTTCTCCTTACCTACTCCCTATAAATACAACTCTTCCCCACCTTGTCTTACTCACGAAACACACTAGAAAAGAACCAACATTCTACCTCTCTTTTCTCTGATAACTATAGTCGTTAGAATTTACGTTAGAGATAACCGGTACGCCGAAATATCTTTTTAACACCATATAACTGTGTAATCGTTGTAGTTCTTTTCTATTTTTCTGTGTAAGTGTTTGTTTTGTAATTGTACTTCCATTAATGTAATAGTTAGTTTACATTAATTGAAGTATTATTTTTCTTGGAATTCCATTTCTTCTGTTTTGAAAACCGTTGACTTTCATTTTTACTCACAATTTAAAAAGATATACGTTTACAATCACCGTTTGTTTTCTAAAATGGTTGTTCCTATCTCGGTTGTTGCTTCATCATTGAACGCAAAGGCCTTTCCCGACGTGAATAAGCTGGAGCCCCTTAATGGTTCCAACTACAAGCGTTGGGCACAAAATTTGTGATGTGTCTTGAACAGTATGATCTCGACTTTGCTATAGTCAGTATGATCTTGATTTTGCTATAGTTGAGGCTTCTCCACATATGGTGGACATGGATCTCCTACTGAACAAGAACAAGCTAGACATTTTGTACTCGAATCCAAGTTCAAAAGAGTTAATACCATGGCTTGGGGCGGGATGTTGAACAATGTCTTGAATCCCATTTCTTATCTTCTTGCCAATGAAAAATAGGCAAAGGTCATATGGGAAACTCTTGAGAAGAAGTATGGGGCTGGTGATTCTGGTAAAATGGAATACGTCACCGGTAAATAGTATAACTTTACCCTTACTGATCAGAAACCTATAACTGAACAACTTCATGTGTATGAAAACCTATGCGCGGAGGTAATCTCCGAAGGCATGACAACGTGAGAAGTTCTTCAAGCCTATATTTTACTTGAGAAATTTCCCCCATCATGGAGTGAATACTGTAACCACCTCAAGAAAAAAAAGGAGATGACCCTCAAAGAACTCACCAGTCACATGCAAGTCGAAGAAGCCAATCGACTCACGGATAAGTCTCTTTCTTTCCCTCCTCATTCCTCGAAGGCTAACCTTGTCGAAAGTTATGGGCATGGTAACAAGGACAGGTTCGAAGGTAATGGAAAATAGCAAGGCGCTTACAATTCCAAATCTAGGGGGAATAAGAACCGCAACAACTCCAGCAAACAAAACAGAAGGTTTAAAACTTCTGGTAAGATTTAGAAACCTAAGGATTCTTGTTATTATTGTGGTAAAGAAGGACATAGAGCTTTTGAATGTACTCTTAGAGTTATTCCTGATCCAAAACATGCTGCAAACCAAACTGAAACCGAAGAGATAATCGCCGCAGTAATGGTTGAGGCTTACTTGGTTGAAAACAAAAGCGAGTGGATCCTTGACACTAGGCTTCTCAACACTTCTGTGCAAATATAACCTAATCAAAAGTTTTGAGGAAGAAACCAATGGTGAATGTGTGTACTTGGAAGAATCATCCACTGCTATAGTCCTTGGATCAGGACAGGTTACCCTCAAACTCACTTCTGGTAAGATCTTTGAGGTAAACGATGTTCTCTTCGTCCCCTCGCTCCGTAGGAACTTGGTTTCCAGAGCTCTTCTTAATAAAGTGGGACTCAAACTAGTTTTTGAGGGGGGTAAAATAATTATTACCAAAACTGATGAGTTTGTGGAAAAAGGGTATTTACATAATGGGTTGTTTGTTTTAAATACTGTAACCCATGACTAATACCAAAATGATGAGTTTGTGGGAAAGGGGTTTTTCTTTTTTAAAATAAGGGTTTGTGTGATTAAACCTTGTAACCTTTAATAAGGATATTTCTAATTCTGCTTATCCATTTGAATGTTTATATGTGTGGAATGTAGATTAGGCTATATTTCTTTCCTCTTCTATTAAAAGTCTAAAAATCCCTTGGACTAATAAGGTCGGTGACTTTATATATTATATGATATGTGTAGAGTCCAAACTCGTGGGGAAACGACCCTCTAATATGAAACACGAGAATTCTGAACTACCAGAATTAGTACATTCGGACCTAAATGCTTTTATAAATTGCGCTACAAAAGGAGAAAACCTAACTATATAACCTTCATATGACACTATTCCAGGTTTATGAAAGTATATATCCTAAATACTAAAAGTGAAACGGAACATGTGTTTATAAGATATAAGGTTGAGATTGAAAACCAACTATTTTTGCTAAATCAAAAGACTTAGGGCACGAATGTTGTTCTAAATCCCGCAAAATAGCTTTGTGATAGTAACAGAATTATCGACGAACTTAGTGCCTTACACACCCCTACATAATGACATAGATTAAGGCTATGCTAATTAGTTCTAGCCCACTAACTCAAATGTGGGGGTGTCTAGCAAAAATTACCCGAGTTCTAAGTAAGGTCACTTTTGGACCGAATACAATAGACTCAATAGTCATGGGATATGACACGAATGTATAAATCCTCTTAATGAGATCATATCCACTCGTGGTGGTCCTATTGAGAAGGACTTGATGAATAAAGTCATAAGGAAAATCATTCTAGAAAGAACACGGGGATGAGTGTTCAACTCATAATGAATTCATAGCCATTATGTGGTGTTCTTTTTGAGAAGGACTTGATGGATTCACAGTCAAAAGTGAGACTCAACATTCATGATAGAAATTAAGGAGACGTCCTTAATGATCTCATATGAATAACTCCACAAAGTTCATGGCCCGCAAGGGGTGGTCCTTAGAGAAGGACTTGATGAACAAACACAAGGGTGATGTTCGAGGGAACGATAACTTTTAGTAGGGTTGAGTATGTGTTGTGAGGGTCTCGATCGACGACCGTATAGTTCAAGAGTAAGTTCACTTAAATGTAATTTGGTGGTTGCCTCACTTCACTACGCGTCAATTCAAATAGAAAGATATTGCCACTTAAGTACAATTCACCCAAATATTGACAATTATGGATACCTGTTCACCTTCTCTCCCAAAGACACTGAGTGAAGGATTGTTGGAATTTATTATTAATTAAGTGTGTTTTAAATCATTTAAAACAAGGCATTAATATAATTCCTTTTCATGTTCTTATGGGAGAAGTGGAAAAAACACTTTTTGTGAAGAAAATGTCTCACATAGGAGAATAGATGGGAAATATATTAGCTTAAAATAGCTTACCCATATATTACATTCAAAAGAACCAAAGGCTATGAAATTCAAAAGGGAAAAGGAAAAGCCACACATGCGCGCACCCCCACCTGCCCGGCGCGGCGACGGCGTAGGCGTGGGCGTGGGGGAGTCAAAAAATGAAAAATGAAACTAGTTTTCGGAAGAGACTCTAGTGAAAGAAGACTAGTTCTTATAATAGTCGGTGGCAAGTCAAATCCTTTCAACCAGAAGACAAACGTCCACCAATTACGCACTAGAAGACAAGCGTCCGCCAATTACGCACCAGTTATAGAACTTGGTCAACACGGGAATGTATCAAGTCAACATAGTGTCTAGATTCATTGCTGGAAATTAAAACGTGTAACATATGAGTCAACCAAAACGTCAGTCAATCGAGGACCAATTATGGAGACAATCATGGGCAATTAACTGGGACGTTTCTGTAAAGCCTTCTCCTCACTACTCCCCTATAAATACAACTCTTCCCCACCTTGTCTTACTCACGAAACACACCAGAAAAGAACCAACATTCTACCTCTCCTTTCTCTGAAAACTATAGTCGTTAGAATTTTCGTTAGAGATAACAGGTACGCCATAATATCTTTTTAACACCATATTACTGTGTAATCGTTGTAGTTATTTTCGTTTTTTCTGTGTAAGTGTTTCTTTTGTAATCGTATTTCCATTTCTGTAATAGTTAGTTTACTTTAATTGAAGTATTATTTATCTTGGAATTCCATTTCTTCTGTTTTGAAAACCGGTAACTTTCATTTTTACTCACAACTAATAGGGGATAAAAATAAACTTAAAGGACCAATTGGTACATTTCAACGTTTCAAGTACCATATTAATAACTAGTCTATACTTGGAGGAGAAAAAAGGAAATTTCTCTACTTTATATAATAAACCTAATTTTACATTCTATTATTATATCATCTCTGTTTTCCTAAAATCCTAAGTTAAGTGTATATGGAGAGTCTAAATTATATATTTTTCTTACAACTTTAATTTGTAAAATAAAATTGGCCCACTCGATGAATTCTAATATAATTATGAAATGTTGTAAATCCATGTCACCTGCAATCTGCAATGCACTTAAAAATCATCATACCTAAAAGTCAATGGTAATGTACTAGGAGGATGTTGGTTTAATTTTCAAGACCCGCCCAAGAAAGGGTGGTTTAAGAGTTTATCATTTTTAACCCAGACCTACGCAAACCCTTTGTACAAAACGTTTACACCTGATTTTCACATTAAAACCAATATGACTTGTACTCTTTCAATTCAACTATCATTTTGTCTTAAATAAAATAAAAAGTTCTCTCTAATAACTCTCTCAGTTTTTTCAATTAACTCATGTTATGAAGTAATCCGATACAGTGTACTCGTCAATTTCATTCTCTCCAAATATGATTCACACGTGTGGCTGTTGCTAATTTAGTTGAGCAATTTTTTTTTTTACTTTTTTGACATATTTTAGACTAACCAATCAATGGTTGAGTTCCATGTTATCATTTGTCGCAACTGCACTCTTAGAAACACCTTAGCCAAATACACTATAAAACCCCACATTTAAAGAGTAAGTGGTACCAATCTTCACATGTATATTGATAAAACTAACATTATTGGATTGGTCAAGTAACCTTACACAAGTAGTTGGAGCTTTGTCGTAAGTCGGTCAAGATAACCAAACCAAAGAAAAAATTATATGCTTTAGTCAAATTTTCCTGAATCAAACCAACTTATAACATTGATTCTTTATTTTATATGGTCTGATGAGTTCATACATTTTTTATGTGGAAAATACATATATGCTTGTCTCTCTTACAAAAGATGAAACCATCTAATATAAACAAAGTAACATGCTCGTAGTTAAATGTTGCATAGAGCTTGAAACTTGAGATTATCTTTATATTTTGGCATGAATAAACTGTGAAACTTCTCTCTGAGCATAATATCCTAATACATTTAAAAAAAATCATAAATCTTACAATTTTTTCTTGTTAGGTAGCCAGATATCCCAATAGAGATTTACATTTTCTCACTGTTACCCATTTTATGTTTGATGAACTAAGATGCTACAATCCTTGTCTTCAAATTTTTCTCCAAACTATGATGTAAGATTTGCATGAACCTATTATGCCTATATGGCACATGTTTTAGTGCACTATTCCATAATTATTTTCAAGTTTCTGTAGTATCTCATAATTCTAGCTTTTGATGGCTTAGACATCATCATGTGTTGGGTAACTAAGCTTATCTCAGTCAAATCTTGCTATCACTTCATATTCCTTTTTCCATTTTAATAAGAAATATGTCATTTTGTTGATAAGTGCCTTAATAATCTTATTTTGGAGATAACGCGATATACACTACTACTAAGTATCATCTTCACAGGTTGTAATGTGCTAGAAAAATATAGTCATTTTGTAGTCCAATGATGTATTCTTGGAAACATATTACTTATATGTATGTCAGATTCATGGTATCTCAATATTCTAGTGATTAAAGGGGTCATTCAACATATCATTGGTAAATTCACTTCAAGTATCAATCGTATATCATGAATCTCATATTTTATACCTAGACTTTACCCCCTACTAGAAGAGGAAACTCTTAGATTCACTCTTCTTAAGTCAAGATAGCTTTGTGAACAAGTTTAATCCAATATGAATAAGTAAAGTTGTGTATGTTGCAGGTTTAAAAAAAAACAAAATTATCAACAAATATCAAAAGATTTAGTTTGAGGCATTTAATCACGCCAACCAAAATTTTCCCTTCTCTTGTAAAGTTTTTATGAGGATATCCATACACAATATGAATAGGTAAGGAGACAAATGATTTTCTTCCTAAGTCCCTTATAACCATGAAATAATCCCTCATGGCATCTGATAAAACACAAAATTACCTAAACAGGTTACTCTTATACTTAAAAAAGACTTTTTTATGGTTAACAATCTAGTTGATCCTTCTTATAAACTTTGCATCTTAGATGTCTTCCACAAGGTCATTGATTTCTTACGGAATCATAACCAATTATATTACACTACAAGATACTATCAATTTCACTAGTTATCGTAACAAGAAAAAAAATCATTTTGATCTTTGGATGACCCTTTAAAGTAGTGGTATATATTCCCTCACTATTTAGCATTGTGTCCTATACTCGTATTGCCTATGTTATGGATGTGTAACTACACATCCATAACATAGTGGACTATTACTACTATCTTTTTTAACCCACTAATATTTTTCCATTTGTAATGATTTAATATCAATTGGAGACATCATTTTAGGTGTATTTATTAGGTTATAGGCCGATTTTTCTCATGATTTAGTACACTTTCCTATTTCGTGTCTTAAATCAGTTATTTATTATTTCTAGAACATATTAAGTTTAATTGTTTGTTAATTGTGAAACTTTAAAGATATATGTGGTAATTAATTAGATGTCAAGTCAATTCTAAGAGATAATGGAAAGAAGATAAACATGGAAACTGGAGATAAAGGAAAGAAATATGAAAAATGAAAAGATAAAGTTGCCGAATAAACCTGAATTCCAGCAGCTACGAACATAAAAGTGATCATAACTCAAGATTGGAAAGGATTTTGAAAGAATGGTCTAAATCAAAGTTATATAGATTTCTGAGACGGTCAGTTTTGACTATTGGAACACGTCAAACGGATAAGTATTGAAGGAGTTACGGCCAAAACAAAACAACACCAGAATCTTACCTTTTATACATTTTAGGGTTACGAATTTGAGTTGGGCTTGGAGTCCAAGTTACTTGTCTTCCACTCCAAAAAACGAATTAGGTCTTCCTATACCCTATAAATACACCCTTTAATCAGAAGAAACATATCCTTGGAAAACCTTGAGCCACGAAGAAGCTTACAATACAAGAAGAGAAGTCTGGAAGGAGCTGAGCATCAAGTTATGTCTTCACAAGCCTCCAAATTTGTAACTGTTTTCTTTTCTTTCTCTAGTATGAACTAAATAATTTTAACTTGAGATTTAGCATATATGTATGAACCCTAGTTCTTTTCTAACTAATTTAGGATACTATCGTATTTAATTTGAATTCATGTTTTATTCTCTGTTTATGTGTTTTGATTTATTGTCTGTTTTCCTTGCGAATACATGCGTATAAGATTACCTTAATAGTAGTTAGATGGTCGCCTGGAAGGAGTGTTTAAATATTGAAACACCACATAACGTCTAGAATAAGGATTTGGTCCTGACAACTCCAGCCTAACTAGATAGTCATTAGGGTTTGTTTTAATCATCATATCACCAATTGAAGGAATTGTTTGCTTAGGAACCTAGTAGCGTAGGATTGCCCTATTTTAAACTGCCTCGTGGTTGTGCCGTAGCCTACCTATTCGCTCTCCGGGTGTAGGTAGGAATTTAGAATCCTGATTATTGTAATACTACATGATTCACCCTTACATGTTTAGAGTAAACAAGACTATTGGGGATACTTGCTAACTTCTCGAGTTAAACTATCATACTATCTTCTTTTCTTTTATTTACTTTTCAGTCTTTAATTTATTAGTCTAATTTTCTATTGCTAGAAACCAAATAAAAATCTCTTTGTCTTTATTTTCTTGTGTATTATTAATTCTATCTTTCATATCTGCACTAGATAAATTGCATAAGTTCTCTCTAACTTTCGTAGTCTCTTAGTAACGAATCTTATTTATCATTAAAACTTGCATATGTCCTGTATACTTGCAGAACCGTTCTCAGCATAGGGTGTTTATTTGCACTTATATTATCCATTATTTTATCACACCTTAGGCGACACCAAGTTTTTGGCGCCGCTACCGGGGACTAAATCGTTAGTCCTTGTGCATTTATTTAGTGCTTGTATTTTAGTTAGTTCTATTTTACGCTTTTGTTTTTAGTTTTGTTTTACAGATTTTACAGATGGAAAGCCCATGGAGACTTGATCTTCTCATCTCATTCAAAGTGAAACCACGAGGAATCCGTACTCCAGAAATCCAAGCTGCTAAATTTAGACCAGGTCCAGGCATGATAGCGCAATTTGCGAGTCATGGACAATTTAGCGGTGCTGCACAACAAGATCCGGTCTGGTATGTTCAGAAATTCATGCAGATCTGTGACGCTTATATCATTAAAGGCGTTACAAAGGAGCTGATGTACTACATTATGTTCCAATTCTTTTTTACCGGAGGTGAAAACGATTGGTACGATACCGAACACCCTGATGTTATTCCAGATTGGGACAAGCTTCAATCCAAATTCCTAGATCGATTCTATCCGGTTAGTAGACGATTAAAATATGTGTTGGAGCTTGAACAAATTATGCAGGAAGACGGATAAAAGTGTTGGTGAAGCATGGTTATGTTTCAACGAGAAGAAGACGAGATGTCCATTCCATGTATCATCACCAGAATATTCATTAACTATGTTCTCTGGAGGACTCAATAACGAGTCTAGAAAAAGAGCAGATTTGTTAGGAGAAAGGTTTCGTATTATTAGATCCCAAAGAAGCTGAAACTATTATGGAGAAAGTTCTCGAGACCGAGAGAAGTTGGTCGATTGAAACAGAAAAACAAGAAGAGACCTTAGAATCTCTAAGGCTCAAAGAGTTAACCCAACAACTCAAGGAATTACAAGAACAAGCACGAGCCAATAGCTCATGTAAATCTAGTACACACTTTACCTTCATGTCCTGGTTGTGGAGCAAGAAATCATTTGTGGGAAAAGTGTATGAATAATTTAGATTTGATTTCCTTCGTATCTCATCAAAGAAACCGTTATTCAAACAGTTATTATCAACCTCAAGGAAATTATGCTAATTATCAGCCCCCACAGAATCAGAATTGGGTCAGAAATCAAGAGACATAGTATCAAACTAGACCTCAATCCTATTATCAACCACAACACATATATCAAGAAGTGCCAATTTATGAAGAAGCTTATCAAGAACCACCTTAATATTCAATGCAACAAGCTCCACAAAAGCAAACTTTGAGTTTGGATTCAAGTATGGATGAGATAATGAAACTAGTTGAAGAAAATATGAAGATGAGCCACTAAAGACTCCAAACCCAGTCCAAGGTAATCAAGAATCTCTAGTATACACGGTCACACATGGCGAGTACACTTCAAAACAGCACAAAAGGGCAACTCCTAAGTGATACTATTACTCCAGAAGATTATGCTTGTCATGCAGTTGAATTAAGAAGTGGAAAACAATTACCTCCGCCTAGAGTAGTTACAGAACCAACCTCTATTCCTGAAAAAGTGGTTGAAGAAACAGTTAAAGACAAGGTTGAAGAGGTAATTTAACAAAAGAGTGTCCCAGAGAAGACACCAGAAAAGAAGAAGAGCTTAGTGGTAAACAATACACGTCCACCTCCACCATCCCCATCACGTGTAAAAAAGCATAACAATGAAAAAGAATTCAAGAAGGTCCTTTACATGGTGAACAAGTTAGATATCAACATCCCGTTTGTAGAAGCTCTCACAAGAATGCCAAAATATCTTAAATTCATGAAGGACATTCTTTCTAACAAACGGAGTTCAGAAACAGAAGAGATGAATGGATTTCCAAAGAAGTGTCATGCTACATATGAAATAAAGTTACCACAAGATGCACATACACCCCAGAATTATTGGATGATGAGACCATCCATGGCTATAAAGAATAGATCTGAGAAGTTCGTGGGAGTGAAAGGCAAGGGATTCAAATTTCGCATGCCAAATATTAATAATCTTGCTTGTTGCTGGGGAGGTGATGTTCAAACATGACCGAGGTAACACGTCTAACTTTAAAATATGTTAAATAAAAGTGTTGTACGGGAGACAACCCGCAATTTTTTTTATGTTTTTATGTCTTTAAATTTTGTTTAGTTTAGTTGTTTTTAGTTGACATTGCATGTTTGAGAAAGGTATGAGTGTTTTTGATGTTCAGGTACGTAAGAAATCGAGTTAGGAGAGGAAAAACGAAAATTCGGCGAAAATCTGACCATCCTTGCGGTACACCGCAGGACAGGTCCGGTATACCGCAGAAGAAAACCGTGAACACGGTCTAGGCCACGGTACATTGCCGAGAAGAGAAGCCAAAAACCGTGGCTCGTAGCGGCACCATGGTATGAACAGCAATCAGGTGCGGTACACCGCATCATCAAGAACCATGACCACGGCTTCCACCACGGTGTATTGCCGAGAGGTACATGATCAGCTACTCAAAACCGTGTCGACAACTAGCGAACACGATTTCCAAACCCTCAGGTCCGGTACACCGCATCTCAAGTCCGGTGCACCGCACGATGCCAACAGATCCAAAAAGAAAAGGGTATATTATGGGAATTAAGAGAAGAGGCTAGTATATTACGAATTTTCTAATCCTTAAGCCTCTCTTTCTTCCCCAAACCTCTCCCAAATCCATTAAAGCTTCATCAAACCTTCACCAAACATCAAAACACTACCCAATCACCATAAAAACACATCCAATCCTTTCTCCACATCATTACAAGGAATATTTAACAACCCATATCATACCAAATCACATTGAATCCAAGAATCAAAAATCGTAAAATTCCAATATTCATCCTACAAATTCTTAGATCCATACCAATCCATCAAGAATCCATCTTACCCATATAGAGAATCATCATCAAAACACCTTTCCTAACCCAAATAAAGCTTGTACAACCAATAATCAAGAGTTTCAAATTTCACGAGTGGTTAAACCTTTGAGTTGGAGGTCAATTTAGATGACTAGGAGAACAGAAACATTATCTACTGTAAGGGAGATGAATAAAAGCAAGGTATTGGGTTCTATTGAGAAGAAATCAAGGGAGAAAAGTTCTAGTTCCAACACAAAGGGAAAAACAAGTCAAGAGAAGAGAGGTCAGCTAGTTGTGTTTGATTCAATGGGCAAAAAGGTTCCAGCTTTCGTGAAGAAAACAACACAACCTCTACAGGTCGAAGATCCTGCGCCCGAAGAAAAAAAAAACTTCAAGGGCCCTGATATCTTCAGCGAAAAAACAATTACAAGAACTTCCTTTTGCTTATGAGAAAGTATTTGAAGAAGAAGTTGGTAAAGGAGAATAAAAGAATATTCTTGGAGATTGGTGAAAGATTGGGTTGGTCTACGTTCATGGTAAGACGTTCTAAAGAACGCTATTTTGTTTAATTGTATTTTGAGGGGAGAAGAAGAGGACGTGGCACAGTTGATCTATGAGGAGGTGATGCGATTTCGGTATGTCCCATGTTGTTATTTAATGTGAAATATCCTATGATCACGTGTTGTGTTCGGAAAGCGAATGTGATTTTGGGTAAAGGGGAGACACTTGATTTTAAGATGAGTAACAATATTGACAATGCTTGGATCATGAAAGTTTTGAGAGGAATTACACAACTTTCAAAAGAAGAAAATGATCACATCATAACACTCCTTGAGCAATTAAAGAAAGATCCAGAAAATTCTACCTTGGATGTCGATAATGCGAGGCAATAGCCTCAAAGAGTATGTTTTCTTTCTTCCCTACCATTTCTTTATGTGTAATATTTCTGCTAATTTTAAATTTTATTTCTTTCTTGAGTCTTTTTCGAGTCGTGGAGACACGACTCACTTTTGAGTTGGGGGTGGGGATTCGTTGTCCTCATCTTCCATTCTGTTTTGCATAAAATTTAAATTTTTTTAGGTTTGAATAGGCATAGAATATGTTGAATGTACCTATTGAGCATGATTTAATTAGGTCAATGATAGTAAGTAGTGTGTTTTTGAAAGATGTCGCAAATATGTTTAGTATGCATGTATGAAAACAGGAAATAAAAGATAGAAAAGTTAATGAGCAATGCTAAGAAGTCATGTTGAAACTTAGGGAGAGTTATTTGGTGTTTAGAATGTGAGGTTTGAAATTAGTTAAAAACCCGCTTGTCTATGAACTAATAGTGAAAAAGTAAAAAAATCTGGTAGTTAGAAAAGTGAATAAGGCAGTTCTTACACATTGAAGCCACTTGAAGCCTTTTAGCTTTCTCACCCTTTTTATTTGATTATTATTATTATTATTTATCCGTCTTAGGCCCTCTGAGCCTTTCTAAAGCCTTTTTATAAACCATACTCCTTAGTTTATAGGACTTATCCATGTGACCCACACTTGAATCGCAAAACCTGAGACAAGTCGTTTTTAGAGCTTGAGTTTGGGGTGGTGGGGTTCATCATTAGGGAACATTGGGTTTGGGAAATTGTAATTGTGATTTTATTGATGATGAAAAAGTTATTATTGTAACCCTTTGTTGGGGTAATAGTAAATGAAAAAAGCTGAAAAGCATGAATTGAAAAGAAAAAAATATATGAAAAAATAGCATGATATCTCAACATCAAAAAGAGAGTCATAGCTATACACAAAAAATTGATATGAAAAGAATATATATTTGGACCGGCAAAGTGGAATTTGTATATCATCATCGTGAAAAAGGTTTTATTTGGAATTATTTGGGGATGCTCATCAAAGCATCAAAATTGGGTTGAGTAAGAACATCTTCGAGTAAAAACTCAAGCTCTAGAGCGATTCGTTGATGGAATGTGAGGAGAGAGCCAAAATCTCACTTTTCATTATCCAGATATACCAAACCGTCCTTAAGCCAAGTTATAACCGTAAAGACCTTTGGATTTTTAGCTACTTGATGGAGAAACAATGGAGCTATTAGGTTGTACGTAAGTGGACCATTAGATGCTATATTAGGACATATGCACAACCTATAGCCATTAACATGAACTGAGTTGAGACCTCTCCTTCTAGCATTGTGAAATTAATCTAGACTTGAATTTATGGATTGTTAATTATGTGTATGTTAAGCATACGTGTGCATTATTTCTTTGACATTACTACATGAGACTTTTTAGTTATTTTGCTCTAGAGTCCTTCATTGTGTTATATTCTTCTTCTCCTCCTACTTCTTCTTCTTGGACTACCCTATTGTTCTTTATTTTTATTTTTATTTTTATTTCTATTGTATCGGGACGATACAACTTTGAGTTGGGTGTCTTGATGTCTCCCCATTTGTGATGATTTGATATTAATTGGAGACATAATTTTAGGTGTATTTATTAGGTTATAGGTCGATTTTTCTAATGATTTTGTACACTTTCCTATTTCGTGTCTTAATTTAGTTATTTATTATTTTTAGAGTATATTGGATTTAATTGTTTGTTAATTGTGAAGCTTTAAAGATATATGGTAATTAATTAGATGTCAAGTCAATTCTAAGAGATAAGGGAAAGAAGATAAACATGGAAATTGGAGATAAAGGAAAGAAATATGAAAATGGAAAAGATAAAGTTGCCAAATAAATCTGAATTCCAACAGCTATGAACATAAAAGTGATCATAACTCAAGATTGACTAGGAATTTGGAAGAATGGTCTGAATCATAGTTATAGAGCTTTCCCAGACGATCAGTTTCGATTATTGGAACGTGTAAAACGGATAATTATTGAAGGAGTAATGTGGTGGGTCTTGGTGTGTTAGATAATAATAAAGAAAAAATATAGGAACCACAATTACCGCAAGTGTACAATGTCCAAGTAATATTCGATAAATCGAGTTTCGTAAATAATTGATTGACAGAAAAGTAAAATAATAGATTTTTGTTTGGTTTTCTTAAAACTAAATATGCAAATAAATAAAGACTAAAAATAAATAACTGAAAAGAAATAATGCAAGTAAAAGACGACTTCAGATATGAGAGATACTTGAGTCTCGCAAGGAATCCACCTAGTTAACGTAACCTATGCTATGTTTAAGGGTAGAATTGGTATTAGTATATTAGTCGGGAATCTAATATCTCCTAGCCCCCGTCAGGGTGGACCTAGGAGCTATCCTACGCTATTACAAACCCCGTCAGGGCGATTATAAGCTACTTTCAGATGAATAATATTTTACCTCTTTGGCTATGTAATTAGCTAAGCCTGTCGGTCAATAATGGACTTTACACGGATATTACCTAAGTCTGTATTCAAACCCCCCTGTCGGATGATCACTTCGCCACTAAAGTGAATAGACCAAATACTAAAACCTAAATCTAGTTGCGCAGAATAGAATTAGTAAATAAGAACAAAGTAATATCCAATATCTAAGACTCAATTCAGTTTAACTCATAACAATCCCAAATTCAAAACATAGAATAAATTAATTAGGGTTCATCCCTTTATTGCGATTCTCAAGTATATGAAAGTTTAGCTCATGATAAAATTAAATACTGAAAATAGACAAAAGAAATTCATAATTCAATTACAAAAAATAAAGTGATAACCTAAAGGGTAGGATGACTGTTGATGGAAGAACATAATTCCTCCAACACTAGCTTCTCCTTGCCTTCTTGCTCTAACTTGAAATCCTTAAGCCTCTTGCGTAATTCTCTGAAGTGTGTGAAAAGAGAAGGCTAAGGGGTGTATTTATAGGTGTTAAAAAACCCTAATTTGTTTTTAGTTGGAGTTGAAGACAAGGCAAGAACTCTTTAATTCGCAGCCCTAAAATCTAGGAAAGGTAAGATTCCGCTGCTGATTTGTTTTGGTCATATCTCCTTCAATACTAATCCGTTTGACGTGTTACAATAGTCGAAACCACTTGTCTCGGAAAGATCTATCCATTGGTCCAGACCATTCTCCCAAATTCCTAGCCAATATTAAGTTATGATCTCGTCTTTAGGACATGGCTGGAATTTCAGATTTATTTGGCAGCTTTATCTTTTCCTTCTTTGCATATATCCTTCCTTAATCTTCTTATTTCCATGTATATCTCTTTCCTTTACTTCTCAGACTTGACTTGGTCTCTAATTAATTACCATATATCTTTTAAAGATTCACAATAAATAAATAATTAAACCACATATGCTTTAAAAATTAATAAATCAATAATTCAAGACTAGAAATAAGTAAGTGCACTCTAAAATTAGAAACTCGAATCAAATACTTCCTAACACAATAAAAATACTCTAAGATTTAATTATCACTTCTCTCCTTGTATTGAAATTCAAGAACCTACTAACTTTTGAAAGTCCTAGAGGGGGGTGAATAGGATTACTAATAAGATTAATGCCTAATTAAAAATCTTTTGGACAATAATAAGTTTAAGAGAAAAACTTCTAAGTCAACTAATATATCAAACACTCATGGGATCATGCAAGGGATAAGTTAGAGGTTCGATATAAAGGTTAAACAAGTAAATCGATTATCTATTCTCTTACTAACTTAGAAGACCAAAGGTTGATTAGCTAGAAAAACATAATCACGATATTCATACTAGTAATCATATAATCAAAACTAAATAGTCATGAATTAGATAATCCTAAAAGACAATATTATCAAACTATTCATATAAGCATTTTATCAAGTAAAACGAGTTTCTAATCTCTTACTACTCTAGATGATAATATGTTAGATAAACTAGATAATCAATATCACAATATTCATGCTAGCATATTATCAAACATATAAAGTGCGGAAAGTAAATAGAGTAGGGATAGAAAGATACACGTGATTTATAGTGGTTCGGTTTCCCTACATCCACTACCTAAGGAAGCCTCCTTAGGATTTCAAGCTTTTCACTAAGCTCCCGTGTCTCTCTTAACCGGGTCGAGAACACAATAACCCTTACAACCTCTTCGATAACACGAAGGACAATCTCTTCGAAACCACGAAGGAAATACACTTGTGTTATCACCAACACAAGGAACCAAGCATACAACCTATGCTCACACTACTCTCTTAATCTATTACAAGAACTAAGAGGAAAGGAAAAGTGTTTAAGGGTGCTTATAAAAGCTTTGTAACTAAACTCCTAAAGAGATGATATAACTATAAGCTTAAGACTTCTCTTGAGTTGATAATAACTTTGAAGCTTATTGGTTTAAGCTCTTGATCAAGCTTGGATGATTAACTTTGATAGCTCCTTGGATTAACTCCTTAATTGAGTGGATATGAACTATGAAGCTCTTGACACCTTCTTGGATGATAACAATTAAGCCCCTAAGTGTATATGGGTTGAAGGTATGGTTGTAGCCTTGAAAGACCTTCAATTTATAGCTGCAAAATGCTCCCAACGGTCATAAGACTTGTCTCCAACGGATATATTAATATCCCCAACGGATCTATTGCTTTTGTCTTCATTTTGTGCAGGAAACCCTAATCTGCGGTGCACCGCGGGGTTGGTGAGGTGCACCGCGCCAAGCTTCGCTTATTGCTCATTTTCTAGTCCGGGGCTAGCCATGCTCCGTGCCCTGGTCCGCACATCTGCGGTGTACCGCACCCAAGGTCCGGTGTACCGCGCCAAAGGTCTAAAACACCTTTTAATGAGTATATCTTTTACTACGATGCTCGGATCAGAAAACTTTCTTCACGAGAGTTGTAGAGAACATCATTCTAATAAACTTTGTAGTTGATCACTAAAGCTAATTCTCAATGTACACAAAGATAAGGTTAAAAGTATTTGTATGAGAATTAGTTTCATAAGATATAACAATAAAGCTTTGATCTAAATGATAAAGATGTGCTATTAGATGAATTAGAGTGCAAGATAGAATATGTATAACAAGAGTAATTAGCACACTAAACACAAGAGGATTTGTCACATTAAAACAACCTATTAAGGGAGGCTATATGCCAACAACTTTGCACAAAAAATAATCAAATGAACGCACAATAGCTCTAAAAATTCAAATAGTCTAATTCCAAGGGGAGAAAGTGTAATATGACGAAATATGCATAAAAGTCTATCAAATAAGTCAAATATTCACCTAAAAGGATGTCTCCAAAGGGCTAATAATTAGAACAAATAGGGAGACATCAAGACCCCAAACTCAAACCTTTGTCGTCCCGACAAAGTAAAATAAAAACAAAGGCCTTTTAGGTGAACGCAGAAGGTAGAATCTAGTAAATATTCCCAAAGCACAACTTAAAACAAATCTCATATGGTATCATCTAAGAATTAATATACACGTACACATATCATGCAAAATCAAACACAAAATATTATCAATCCAAAATTAATTTCACAATGCTAGAAGGTTACACTTATTACTTATCTCAAGATGGTGGCTATAGGGTGTTCCTCGATCCTTACTTGCTTTGAACACTCCACTTAGCATACTCCCTATTAACTCACTGTGTATTTAGGAATCACGAGGTCTTTATGGTTTTAATATCGGTTTAGGGACGGTATGATATGTATATTTGGTAAATTTGAAGTGAGCTTTTGGCTCTCTCCTCACTTACCATCAACAAACTGTCCAACAGCTTGAGTTTACACTCGAATACGTTCTCACTCAACCCATTTGACGCGCTAATTTAGCGTCCCCAGATTAACCCAAACTAAAGATGATTCACCTAAAAATTTCCTCTTTGCCAGTCCAAATATTTTTTTTTCATATGCAATTTTCTTTTCTTTTTTCTTTTCTATTCTTTTGTATAGCTATGACTCTCTTTTTGATGTTGAGATATCATGCTATTTTTCATTCAATTTTTTTTTTCTTTTCATAACTTTTTCATATCTTTTTTCATTTACTCTTACCCCGGCAAAGGGATACAATACAATAAACCTGTGAATCATCATCAAAATATAACGCAGAGCACAATTCATAAGATCAAAAATCCCAACCCAATGTAAATTCCCATAATAGTGGACCCACCACCCCAAACTCAAGCTCAAGACAAGAAGTCTCAGGATCGTAATTCAAGTGCGGGTCATACGGTCATGCCTAACAAACTAAAGGGATATTGGCTTATAATGTGGCGACAAAAGAAAGGCTTAAAGGCTAAAAATTTGGCTAAGAAGGATATAATTAATTCCAGGATAGAAGGCCAAAAAAGATTCAAAGGGCTAACAAAGAACTGCCTCTATCATCTTCCTATATACATAGCTTGCCTCTAGTTCATACCTAAGTGGGTTCTCCACTCATTCAGATTTCACGTTCTACAAACCACTCATTATCCTTAAGCACAGATTTACTTCTTTTTCATTGTTCATTAATTTTTCCTATCATTACCTCATATTTGCATGCAATCAAAGTGCGTTTGACACTAAATCCTGGAGTCAACTATTTTCTATCATATATTCATAAAAAAACATGCTTGATAGGGGCATTTACAATACTCTACAGTCAACGCAACCCTTAAACTAATTTTTATTTGATTTTTAAATTTTTGAAAAAGCAGTAATAACCATAAAATTGGGATGAGGCAACGAACCCCACCCTATACTCAAAAGTGATTCGTGTCCCCACGGCTCGAAAAAGACTCAATAAAGAAAATAAACAAATAAAACAAATAAGAAAGGGACAGGAAAACGTATCTGAACCAGCACGAAGCTGGTTTCCATGGTTGCGTGTAGGTTGAGCTTCTTGTGTTGTGTAGGTGGCATGTTAAACATTTCTCACTCCACGTAATATGTTTTGCATAAGCTCCAACTCTTTTGTGACTTTTTCCTATGGTAGGTAACACCTCTTCATGATTATCCTCCAAAATTTCCATTCTTTCAACTACATCTTTCAACACCCAAAAGTAATAAGAAGTTCTCCATCTTCTTCTTCATCTCCATGGTATTCTTGTCTTCCCAATCTTCGACATCTCAATGAACCCCAAACTCAAAACTTCAAATAATCAAAAACTAGAGAAAGGTTTTGAAATTTGATGTTTTGCGGATTTATAATGAAGGACTATGGTGTTATATGAGATGGGTAATCAATATGTAATGGCTTGGGGAAGGTTTAATGAATATGATTGAAGCTTTGATGAAGAGGCTTAAGGTTGAAGGAGAAGATTTCTCGATTTTCTTGAAGGATTGTGGTGTTGGATGTGTGTTTGGAATGGAATAGGAGAAAGGAATTAATGTTCTTGGGTGTTTTAATGTTGTTGTGCATGTATATAAAGGGTTAGGGTCTAGAAAATTCGTTTTTGAAGAGGCTAGGGTTACTTCTTGATAAGGTAAGAAGTCGAATTGGTATAAAACACTTCAAAACCGCCATCGCGCCGGCATACCGGCGAAATCGCCGGCTTACTGGTGCTGGAGGTCTTCCTTTTTGGAACTTTCTGCCTTGAACCCGAATCCACTACACGAGGCCACGTGTTCTTGGGCACCGGCATATCGGCGGTGTCACCGGCATACCGGTGCGCTGTTTTTCGCAAAATCTCACTCCGTCAAAATACCCGAGGCGAGCAACCCGAGGGCACGTGTTTCCTTCTGGCCGGCATACCAGAAATCTGGCGGACACACCAGTGCGACTCTTAAATCTTTTTCTCCCTCTCGGAAAACAAACCGAGTCTTAGACACGAGGGGTCGTGCTTTTCCTCCACCGGCATACCGGTAATATGACCGGCTAGCCGGCCAGTGCAGCATATTTTTTTCTTTTCGTTCCTTAGCACCTCAAATTCGCCACCGCCGGGAGATCATCGTTCATCAACGCAAGGGAGCCACCGTCGCGAGAGCACCGTTCAACGTCTGGATCTCTGTCTGGAATGCTTGAAGACCGACACCAGACTGCCATCGCCACCACCAACCAGTAGCTACGTCGCCAGCGCCGAGAAGAATCAAAATCAGCGCCGCCCCTCCCCTCCATCTTCATCATCACCCTGCGCTCCACAGTCCCACCACCACCACCCTCCCTGTTCTCTGACTAAACCCACCACCACCACCGAGAATCGAAGTCAACGAAGATGAATGCTTTATCTGGTTTGAAGTCTAAACGAAGAATCTCCACCACCGAGAAGCGAAGTCAAGGAAGATGAAGGCTTAATCTCGACCTTTTTGTTCACGCAAGATTTTTATTTTATTTTATTTTGATTCGTAATGGGGTCAGCCCGAAATTGGTAGGTGTTGTTGATGGGACCAGCCCCATGTATTTTTGTTGGTAATGGGGCTAGCCCATTATGGTAGCAAATTGTTGTTTTAGGTCATAATGGGTACATCCCAAGATGTAAATTGTAGCCCATATATTTTTGTGAGTAGTCTTTGTAAACGAGATAGGTACAACCCATGAAGCTTTGTTTTTTTGCTTGTTATTTTCTGATGGGTCATCATTTTTTATTTGTCCTTAATGGGCTAGCCCCTAATTGGTTTTGTTCAATAGGGGGCCAACCCCATATACCATATTAAAAATGTTTTATTTGTTCCTCATGGGCCAGCCCGTAATTAAAAAAGTAATAAAATATAAAAACCTGATGGGTCCATACACATTACGAACAAGGGTATAATGGTTAAAACCCTAACCAAAAAATTGAAAAAAACCTTAAAAAATAAATTTTTCTAACTAGGATTTAAATCAAAAAGTTCTTTAATTTTGGGCCTTAATTTATAATTTCCTCCTAATTTTATACTAATTGAAAAAAAGAGTAAAGACTTTCATCCAATATTGGATGGTTCAATATTCATATTATGGTTATTGATTAATTTATAAGAAAACACATGTCATTAGATTAATAAGTTAGTCATTTTTGTAAGTTTAAAAAATAGAGTATTCAACCAGTTGGGATTAGCTCACTGGCCAGAGCCTTGGTCATCCAATCTAGTGGTGCAGGTTCGAACCGTGTCAACGACACCGAGTCCAAAGTGACTCTCCCATGTAACAAAAAAAAAAAAAAATAGAGTATTTGTATTAATATTATTGGTATGGAATCATCTAATATTGGATGGAAAAAAATTTCTGAAAAAAATATCTAAATCAATGTTAGATGGAAAAAAATTTCTGAAAAAAATATCTAAATCAATGTTAGATCAGCGTAATTTATTTACTATTATTATAAAGTTTAAGAAACAATGTGTATTTATAAAATTTTCAATAGATAGTGATAATAATCAAAATAACAATCGATTATTTCATTAAATAATTCTACAAAATATAAACTATCGTTCATAACTTTGATCTTCATTTATGAAAATACCTCTTATTCATAAATTATATTAAAAAAGTTGTAAGTCATCCTTTGCCCAATATGATTGGTATCACAAAATTAGAAAGAGTAATTAGAATTATTTGTAGGAAAAAAAATTTAATTCCAATGACCAAACTTTAGTTTTCTTCGGGTCAAGTCGTCCTCCTTTTTTTTTTTTGGGTCAAAGAGGTCAAGTCGTCTTCCCGCAGGAGTTGAACCAGAACACAAGAAACAAAATAAACATTTGACATTTATTTAAAATTGTTAATGACATAATTACCCTTCTAAAACACTATTCAAAGCAAGCTGGCGAAGAAAAGACAGAGAAAAGCTTAAATCACTGCATAAAACATAAACAAAAAGTTGACAGCAAAAAGTTATTTAAACAACAATTTATTAATTAATTAATTAATTATAAATTTGCTTTTCTATCATCTACTAGTTAGTTGAGTGCATGATATGAAGAAACTGAGTCAACTCGGTCGAGTAATGGGTTGTTGTCAGTCTTCCTCCGTCGATGAGTCTGCTTTCGTCACTAATCGTCAGAATGTAGGAGTAGCTAAACAGGCAGCGCGTCTATCCACCAATGGAACCACCGCAGACGGTGGCGGAGTTCCCGCATTCTCTGAGTTCTCTCTTTCCGAGCTAAAGTCAGCCACCAATAACTTCAGCTCCGAACTAATTGTTTCCGAAGGCGGCGATAAAGCTCCAAATTTAGTATACAAAGGCCGTTTACAGAATCGCAGATGGATCGCCGTCAAAAAATTTACCAAAATGGCCTGGCCTGATTCTAAACAATTTGCAGTACGAAATGTTCTTATTTAATTTTATTATATTAGGGTTTTCGTATGTTTATTTCTGGAAATAAACAATTTTATTACATTTTTGTAGGAGGAAGCTAAAGGTGTTGGAAAACTAAGGCACAAGAAGCTTGTTAATTTGATCGGGTATTGTTGTAATGGCGATGAAAGGTTACTTGTAGCTGAGTATATGCCTAATGATACTCTTGCTAAGCATCTCTTTCACTGTATGTATTTAGCTTTTATCTCTTAATTTGTGCTTTTATCTAGTGCTTTACTTCAATATTTCTGTTCAGATTGAGTTGTTTATTAATTACTTTGTTTGTAGGGGAAAATCAAACCCTTGAATGGGCTATGAGGTTAAGAGTAGCTTTATGTATTGCTGAAGCTTTAAATTATTGTAGTACTGAAGGTAGACCATTATACCATGACTTAAATGCATACAGAGTTCAATTTGATGAGGTATTAGCGTATTTTTTGTGCCTTGATGATGTTAAAATTTTAATCTATACTTTGATTTGTCTGCTTAGAATGGTGATCCAAGGCTTTCTTGTTTCGGGTTAATGAAAAATAGCAGGGATGGTAAAAGTTACAGCACAAATCTCGCATATACACCTCCAGAATACCTAAGAAATGGTAAATATTTGTTACTAAATTTCACGAAACAATTATAATATGTATCTATTATAGGGAGGGTGACTCAAGAAAGTGTTGTATTTAGCTTCGGAACTGTTCTCTTAGATCTACTCAGTGGAAAACATATCCCTCCAACTCATGTAAGTAATATACATCACATTTTTTGTAACAAGTACTTAATTGAATTATACACGTGTTTTTTTTTAGGCACTTGATATGATACGAGGCAAAAACATACTAATACTAATGGATTCACATCTAGAGGGTAATTTTTCATCAGAAGAAGCAACAATAGTATTCGATCTTGCTTCACAATGCTTACAATACGAACCTAGAGAACGTCCAAATACTAAAGACATAGTTTCCGCACTTTCTCCCTTACAAAATAAACCCGAAGTTAGTTTCATTTATAATTTCAGAAATTAAATAATAAATAATAAAAAAATAAATTCATTATTTTCCAGGTTCCTTCGTACGCTATGTTAGGAATTCCGAAACAAGAGGAAACACCACCTACTCCACAACACCCACTTTCACCTATGGGTGATGCTTGTTCTCGTATGGATCTTACAGCTATTCATCAAATTTTGGTTACTACACATTACAAAGATGATGAAGGAACTAATGAAGTAAAACATATTACCATCAAGTTATTAATATTTTATTAATCAAAAACATATCTAATACTTATCCATTTCAGTTATCATTCCAAGAATGGACTCAACAAATGAGGGATATGTTAGAAGCTAGAAAACGTGGTGATCTGGCGTTTCGTGATAAAGATTTTAAAACGGCTGTAGATTGTTATTCTCAAGTAATGGCTATGAATATATTATATTGATGTATTCAGAGATGATATGTGTAATGTGTCTGATTGATTATTATCTATATGTGTAGTTTTTAGATGTTGGGACAATGATATCACCTACGGTATATGCGAGGAGAAGTCTTTCGCATTTAATGTGTGATCAACCAGATGCAGCGTTAAGAGATGCGATGCAAGCGCAATGTGTGTATCCAGATTGGGCTACTGCGTTTTATATGCAAGCGGCTGCGTTATCGAAACTAGATATGCATAAAGATGCGGCTGATATGTTAAATGATGCTGCTATGCTTGAAGATAAGAGGCAAAGAGGTGGGAAATGATTTGTGTAATATATTAATATATATGTACTTTTGTTTATTTATTGTTGTTTGTTTGTTGTAGAATGTATTGGATTGGTTTTGTTGTATTATTTGGATTGGGGAAAGTAATGTGGTTGTTGTTGTATTGAAATGGGAGAAATTTGTGTATGGTGTTTTAGTGAGAGATGTGTGTGTGGATTGTGGGGGGATTTTAAAGTTTGACTGAGTTTGGGGATGTATTTGCATTCGAAATTGTGTGATAGTGAGGTATTGTGTGATGCAAAGATATGCTGTCTAGGTCTTAGTAGTCTAAGTCTACTAGTCATGTGGCTGGAGATGATTTCTTTACTGAAAAAAATGAAAAAAATATTGGATTAAAAAAATTAAAAAAGATTTTTTTTTTAATATATTCATGTCTATTTTAGATTTTTCTGTTTGAATCGATAAATTAGGACCTCCTAGGGTGTAATCTGTTTTCATGACAAAAAAAAAAACTGGTTAAATTAAAAAAAGAATTTAATAGTACATTAGTTTATGCAAGAGTTTTGTAAATAGCATTAGTTTATTAGACATGGTGATGATCCCTTAGCTCTCTCTAGAAGTAGAAAAGTGGTATTCTTACTAATTCCTAACTGCCCCGGTCGTCTTCCATTACTGTCGACGCAACTGCCGTCATTTTTTATTTAGATCATCTTGCTTTTTGTGTATACAATTAGCACTAAGGGATTAATCCACTTTTTATAAAGCGTTCCATATTAGTCTGATTAATGCACTTTACGTGCAACAATAAGTCAAACTCGTTTGTAAAGTTTTTCAGACCAGATTCATTGTAAGATCTCGTCAACCATTATAGTTTCTTGCACAAATAAACAAATTGGCCTAAAGATTTGTAAAAATGTACCACAATTGGAAAGTATTTGCAAAAATATACTTTTTCGATAACCCAAGTTTGTGAAGTGAATTTCATTTCGATAACTTAGTTTTCAAAATGGTTTTATTTGATTGATCTATGTAAATTCTTCTTTCTTTACACCAACCTTTTTTTATCCATCTCTTTTATTTTCATCTATCCTTTTTTTATACTCAATTTTTTTCCTATATATAATATCACCAAATCTACTTAATCTCACACTACTCTTCTTCTTCTTCTTCTTCTTCTTCTTCTTCTTCTTCTTCTTTACTCTTCTTCTTCTTCTTCTTCTTCTTCTTCTTCTTCTTCTTCTTCTTCTTCTTCTTCTTCTTCTTCTTCTTCTTCTCAATCTTCTTCTTCTTCTTCTTCTTCTTCTCAATATTTTTATTTCGTATCCAAAGTCATGACGAGCGAAGTAGAAAGTTTTGGAAAAAATATTTGAAACCCATAAAAAAATGTTTCCAAAATTACCTAAACTTTTCAATGAGCTCATGCGGTCAAACCCTGAAATTGTTGTACAATTTCGTTATCGTCACATCAATGATTATACCAATACAACAACTTTGGCATGGTCTTTAGGCATTCAGAGCGATATTAAAGGATATCAATATTGTAGGCCTTCGGTGAGTATTGACGCACTCATTTATATAGAAACTACGATGGTAAGTTACTCATTGGTGTCGCATATGAAGCTATTAATCAACTGTATTGGTGTCTCCTTGTGTGTTCTTAAATAAACACACCTAAAAAGGCAAGACACGTACCGCAAGTGTACGGGTCGTCCAAGTAATATCCTGTAAACGGGATTTCGATCTCAGAGACGGATTGGATATGACTAAAGTGTTATGCAATAAATGAAAATAGTTGTTTGAATGACAAATAAAAGTAAAAGAAATAAATTTTTGTTTTGTTTTTGTTTAAGGACTAAAGTGCAAATAAAGTAAAATATTAAACTAACTTAATGCTAATAATGAGATGCAAGAGAATAAAATATGAATGGACGCAAGAAAGAGAGATAGTACTTGACTCACGCTAGGGTTTTACCGAAATAAACTTAATCAATGCCTCTATTAAGGGACAAATTGGTAACTAGTAATAGTCCGGATTCTAGATTCTCCTAACCCCCATCAGGGTGGACTTAGGAGTTATTCTCAGATGTTACAGATCCCGCCAGGGCGATCATAATCGACCTTCGAATGTCAGGTTTTCTACCCAATCGGCTATAAGGTTAAATAAATCCGTCAGGATCAATAAATTCTACCTTACGTTTATTACCTATATCCGTAATTAAACCCCCCGTCAAGGCGATCACTTCTCCACAAAAGTGAATAGCTTAATTACTAAAACCTATGTCTAATTGGACAAATTAAAAATAGTGAAATAACCTTACGATAATAAACAATACAAAATTACCTAATTTGAATTAAATTATAAAAATCCCAAATAAGAAAACATCAATCAAATAAATTAGGGTTCAACCCATATAGCGATTCTCAAGCACTTAAAAGGTTTAGCTCATAATGGAAAATAAAATTAAAAGACATAATGTTTAACAGAAAGAAAATTAAATAAAACCTAATTACGAGGTTGGGTTTGGCTGGGAATTAGAGAATATGACTTTCTATAACTCTTAGCTTTCTTCTTTCCTGCTTGCTCTGACTTGAAAACCAAAAGCCCCTTGTGTAATTCTATGAAGTGTGTGTAAAGAGGAGGCGAAGGGGTGTATTTATAGGTGCTAGGAAGCCCTAATTCGTTTTTACTTGGAGTGGAAGACAAGTAAAGAACTCTTTAATTCGCAGCCCTAAAATATAGGAAAGGTAAGATTTTGTTGCTGATTTGTTTTGGTTATATCTCCTTCAATAATTATCCGTTTGACGCGCTCTTTATGTCGAAATCACTTGTCTCGGAAAGCTCTATCCATTGGTCCAAACCATTCTCCCAAATTCCTAGGCAATCTTATGTTATGAGCTCGTCTTTGAACGTGGCTGGAATTTCAAATTATTTGGCAGCTTTATCTTTTCCTTATTTGCATATATCCTTCCTTAAACTTCTTATTTCCATGTATATCTTCTTTCCTTTACTTCTTAGACTTGACTTGGTCTCTAATTAATTACCATATATCTTTTAAAGTTTAATAAATCATTAAATCAAGACTAGAAATAAGAAAGTGCACTATAAAATTAGAAACTCGAATAAAATACTTCCTAACACACTAAAAATAATATAAGACTTTAATTCTCACCTCTCCTCCTTGTATTTAAATTCAAGAACCTATTAACTTTGCACTAAAAATATCCAAATTAATGCACAAAAGCTCTAAACATGCAAATAGTCTAATTTCAAGGGGAGAAAGTGCACTGTGACGAAATAAGCATAAAAGTCTATCTAATAAGTCAAATATTCACCTAAAATGATGTCTCCTAAAGGATAATATTTAGAACAAATAGGGAGACATCAAGACCCCCTACTCAAACCTTTGTCGTCCCGACAAAGTAAATTAAAAACAAAGGCCCTTTTAGGTGAACACATAAGGTAGAATCTAGAAAATACACCCAAAGCACAACTTAAAACAAATATCATATAGTATGATCTAGGAATTAATATACACATACACATATCATGCAAAATCAAACACAAAATAATATCAATCCAAAATTAATTTCACAATGCTAGAAGGTTACACTTATACTTATCTCTAGATAGTGGCTATAGGGTGTTCCTCGATCCTTACTTGCTTTGAACGCTCCACTTAGCATACTCCCTATTAGCTGAATCATAGACTCACTATGTATCTAGGAATCACGAGGTCTTTACGGTTTTAATATCGGCTTAGGGACGGTATGGTATGTATATTTGGTAAATTTGAAGTGAGCTTTTGGCTCTCTCCTCACTTACCATCAACAAACTGTCCAAGAGCTTGAGTTTACACTCGAATATTGTTCTCACTCAACCCATTTGACGCGCTAATGTAGCGTCCCCAAATTAACCCAATAAGCACTAAAGATGATCACATAAAAATTTCCTCCTTGCCGGTCCAAATATTTATTCTTTTCATATGAAATTTTTCTTTTCTTGTGTATAGTCATGACTCTATTATTGATGTTGAGATATCATGCTATTTTTTCATTCAATTTTTTTCTTTTCATAACTTTTCATATCTTTTTTTTTTCATTTACTCTTACCCTGGCAAAGGTTACAATGTAATCACTGTGAATCATCATCAAAATAGAAGAAGAGCACAATTGATAAGCTAAAAAATCTTAACCCAATGTAAATTCCCATAATAGTGGACCCACCACCCCAAACTCAAGCTCAAGACCGGAAGTCTCAGGATCGTGATTCAAGTACGGGTCATATGGTAATGCCTAACAAAGTAAAGGGATATTGGCTTATAATGTGGCGACAAAAGAAAGGCTTAAAGGCTAAAAATTTGGCTTAGGAGGATATAATTAATTCAGGGATAGAAGGCCAAAAAGGATTCAAAGGGCTAACAAAAGAACTGCCTCTATCATTTTCCTATCCACACAGCTTGCCTTTAGTTCATACCTAAGTGGGTTCTCTACTCATTCAAATCTTACGTTCTACAAACCACTCATTATCCTTAAGCACAAGTTTACTTATTTTGCATTGTTCATTAATTTTTCTTATCAATTACCTCATATTTGCATGCAATCTAAGTGTGTTTTACACTAACTCCTAAAGTCAACTACTTTCTATCATAAATTCATAAGAAGCATGCTTGATGGGGACATTTAAAACAGTCTACAGTCAAACGCAACCCTAAAATAGTTTTTATTTCCGAAAGCATGTAAAACATAGAAAATTGGGATGAGGCAACGAACCCCACCCCAAACTCAAAAGTGAGTTGTGTCCCTACTACTCGAAAAAGACTCAATAAAGCAATAAAATTAAAAATTAAATTAAACTAAACTAAACTACCTAGTGTGTACAATCAATTAAGAAGAAGAATTAGATCTGGGTACCTGGCCATAAAGATCCATCATGTCCTCCTCCGAAGAATAAGAATAATTATCAATATCCAAGATCTCAGTTACCTCACCCAAGTGTGAATTAATCTGTGCAATTTCCTCCCAAAGTGCTTTGTTTTCTTTTCTTAAATTATTGACTTCATGTTGCAATTTGATAGCCCATGGGGGTATGCAAGAAATATTCTGATATGAAGAGGAAGAAGAAGAACCTTGATCTTGAAATTGTGTCTTTTCTTTAGGCCTTGATGGTACCTTCATCCTAGTTGTTAATCTCTTGTGTAGTGGTTGTGCTGGTGTCTTTATCTTTTGTTTCTTTTCAATAGGCTCATCGAGATCGATGGCCTTTTCGATTATGGCTCCAGGCAAATCTTTGTTCTTCCCTAGGATTGAACACTTCCTCTTATAATCCATAGCATCTGTTCTGTTCGTCATGTTGGATTGACCCCAAACTCAAGTTACACCAAGGATGGAATTAAGTTAAGAAAAATTGGTGTGGCTTGAGTTTCTTGCTTGGATTTGATGATAGAAGACGGTTTCTTGATGATTCTTGAAATAATTCTTGATAGCTTGATGATCTTGATGGTGTTTTATGATGTAGTGTGATGAATTTGATGAAGAAATTGTGTTTATGGAGGAAGGAGGAGAGGATTATTGATGTTGTTGTGTTTGTTGTAGAGGTTTAATCAAGCTTCAAGGTCTATTTATAAGGTTAGGGGATAGAAAATTTGTATTTGAGAGGCTAGGGTTTGCTCTTGATAAGGTAAGAAGTGTAATAGGAAACAAACTCTTCAAAACCGCCTACGGGCCGGCATACCGGCGGAATCGTCGGCATACCGGTGCTAGAGGTCTTCCTTTTTGTAACTCTCGGCAATAAACCCGAATCCAATACCCGAGGCCTCATGTTCTTGGGTGCCGGCATACCGGGGGTGTCACCGGCATACCGGTGCTCTGTTTTTCGGAAAATCGCACTTCGTCAAAATACCCGAGTCGTGAAACCTGAGGGCTCGTGTTTTTCTTCTGGCCGGCATACCGGTGCCCTGGGCGGCATACCAGTGCGCTCTTGAATTTTTCTCTCCCTCATGGCAAACAACCCGAGTCATGCACACGAGGTCTCGTGTTTCCTCCACTGGCATACTGGTCATATGACCGGCTAGCCGGCCAGAGGCACAGATTTTTCCCTCTTTCGTTCCTCAGCACCCCAAACTCAATTCCTGCACAATTAACACACTACCTTTCTCATTTATTTTTAAAAGTAGACACTAAGACTCGATAATTACTTAGAATTATACACTAGGAATTGAAAAACATAAAGCAATAAACTAATATACAATTGAAATGGCTTTTGTTTAACGTCGTTAAGCTCGACGGGTTACCTCTTGCATCACTTTTTCACATAACCTCCCCAGCAGTGAGTGAGGTTATCAACGTTTGCTGCACGAAACTTGCATCCCTTAGCTTTTATTACCACCAATTAATCTGAGATAACCTTTGTGACCATGAAAGGTCCTAGCCAATAATTATTGGTTTCGCGTGCTTTCTGAGGAGGATCATGATTTTTCATCGCGACTTCTTCTCCCACACTGAACTCCTTCTTCTTTCGTTTCTTAGGTTCTTTATGAACCTTCATAGCACACACCTTTTCTTTCTTTTTAGCATGGTCAAGGTGTGGGTTTCCCTTAGGATATGGAGGATTTTTATTAGGTGGTTTCTTTATGAGCTCTCTTTCCTCCATTCCTAAGGTTTCCACAAATTTAGTTGGCTCTTTTTCTTATTGTTCAATCACATCTATCCGGAAGCACTTCTCTTTGGAGTCCAGGAACTTCATTGGTCTGAACACGTTGAACTTCACCTCATTGTCTTGGATTCGCATAGTCAATTCTTCATTCTCTACATCAATTAAAGTACGCCCCGTGGCTAGGAATGGTCTTCCCAAAATAATGGGGACATTCCTATCCGCGTCGTATTCAAGTATAACAAAATCAACTGGAAAGATTAAAGTACCTGCCTTGACGAGGACATTTTCTATTCTTCCCTCTGGATTTTCGAGGGATATGTCAGCCATTTGCAAGACCATAGAGGTTGGTCTTGCATTTCCTATCTTCAACTTTTCAAAAATTGATTTGGGCATGAGATTATTATTCGCTCCCAAATCGCATAAAGCTTTCCCTTGCCATCATTACCAATATAAATAGGAATAGTAAAACTCCCAAGATCAAGTAACTTAGGTGGTAACTTACTCTGGCATATCGCACTGCATTCTTCTGGCAAGCCTATCATTTCATTCTCAAGATATCGGTGTTTGTTTGTGAGAGCTCTTTTCAGGAATTTCAAATATTTTGGTACCCCTTGATAGACTCTAAGAAAGGTATATTAATATTGAGCTTACTCACCATATTCATGAATCTTTCATATTCAACCGTATCTCCTTTCTTCACTTCTACCACTTCAGGTTCTTCAGCTTTCTCTTCCACCTCCTCCAACATTTTTTCTTTTCTAGTTACTTCCTTTTCTTTCATAACCGGGAAAGGTGGTGGTTGCAATTTCTTACCACTTCTAGTAGTGATCGCGTTACACTCTTCATATTGCCTAGGAACCTCTGTATCACTTGGAAGTTGGCCTTGACCTCGAAAATTCAAGCTATTGGCGATCTTTGATATTTAACTTTCTAAGATTTTTAACGAAGCGGAATGTGAATTTAACGTTTCTTCCATCTTGTTCTCTTTAGCAGTTATGGATTCCATGAATCGAGATAGCTGATCTTCCATGAGAGCTGACTTCCCATCCGCATTGAATATGTATTGTGTCAAAGTGGGTGCTAAATCACTTGCGGTAATTGCGCCTTCTTGAGGTTGAGAGGGAAGCGCCTTTTGAGCTAACGTGTCGGAATAGGCGTCATGATCGGCTCTAGGTTGATTCCCTTGGTATTGGTTCTGCGACTTAAACTGGTAATTTTTCCCATGAGGCCTTTGTTGATAGGTTCCTGGGTTAGCTGCCCCATGTGGATTCAAATAATGAAAGCCTGGATGATTTATGTTTTGATTTCCATACCCTTGACCACCTGAATAATTATTACCTCGCTGATTAACGAAACAAACGGATTCTGGTTTGTTGGCACATTCTTCCCATCTATGATCATCTGCTCCACAACTAGAACATAATTATGGTTCATTAACCACATTTACCACAACTTTATTCGACATGGATATCTGTTTCAACTTGTTCTCAAGTGCGGCAATCTTGGCGTTCAATGCTATTTCTGTGTCCAGATTCAAATTACCTCTCTCAGAAGCTCTAACCGATGATTTCAAAGTTTGCCAACTCATTTCATTCTTCACAATTCTGTCCATGATAGCTAGAGCTTGATTAGTTGTGACCATCATGAGGCCAACTTGACATATAGTATCTATCTTTTCTTTCGCGGCTTCACCTAAACTTCGATAAAATATCCCAAGCTGTAATTCAAGAGAGTACCCATGTAATGGGCATTTGCGTAATAAAGATTGAAAACTAGTCCACGCAATACTTACAGTTTCTCCTTGCTTTTGCCGGAAACTAACAATATCTAATTGACCACTAAGTCAAACACTTTGAGGGTAGTACCTGTCGAAAAATGCTGTCTAAAGTTGATCCCAAGTCAAGATCTCATCGTGTGGTTGCTGATCATACCACTCACTAGCTCCTCCGGTGAGAAAGAATAGAAACGTATGAAAGTACATTTGCTGTTGGGTTACTCCAGGGGTGACATATGCATCACAGATTTGCATGAAATTATACATATCTCGAATAGGATCTTCACGAGCTGCACCACTATACTGTCTGACAGTTATAAACTGATTAATCATACCCGCGTTTGGTCTGAATCGAATTCCTTGAATTGCGTGAGGACGGAGTACTAGTGGTGGTAGACAGAAAGGTCTATAGTTATTTGGTTGGAAGAGTCGCGGCCCATCGTCTTGAAGTCCTACACCATTATTATTAATTTGTTATTGATCTCCGCGAGGAATTGGTAATTGGACTCTTACCGGTGGAATCGGTAATCCTGGTGGAACTATCAGATGACCGTTTTCATTCAACTGAATCGCGGGATCTTGAGCATTTAATTCTGCCATTGCTTCTTCTCTTTCCTTTGCTTTAACTTCTCTCTTTCTTTTGTTTTCTTCTCGAACTAGGATTTCGGGATTCTCAAGGATCACGAGATCTTCAAGCATATACCCAAAACCTGTAAATCTGAGAAAGAAAGAACAACCCAAAGCGTAAAACTGAAAAATAAAACTAAACTAAAACATTTACGGATAACACCGTAGTCACACGCTACCGTTCCCGACAGCGGCGCCAAAAACTTGGTGTCTCCTTGTGTGTTCTTAAATAAACACACCTAAAAAGGCATGACACGTACCACAAGTGTACGGGTCGTCTAAGTAATATCCGATAAACGGTATTTCGATCTCAGGGACGAATTGGATATTACTAAAGTGTTATGCGATAAATGGAAATAGTTACTTGAATGACAATTAAAAGTAAAAGAAATAAATTTTTGTTTTGTTTTTGTTTAAGGACTAAAGTGCAAATAAAGTAAAATATTAAACTAACTTAATGCTAATAATGAGATGCAAGAGAATAAAATATCAATGGACTCAAGAAAGAGAGATAGTACTTGAGTCACAATAGGGTTTTACCGCAATAAACTTAATCAATGCCTCTATTAAGGGACAAATTGGTAACTAGTAATAGTCGGGATTCTAGATTCTCCTAAGCCCCGTCAGGGTGGACTTAGGAGCTATTCTCAGATGTTACAAACCCCGCCAGGGCGATCATAATCCATCTTCGAATGTCAGGGTTTCTACCCAATTGGCTATACGGTTAACTAAGTCCGTCAGGATCAATAATTTCTACCTTACGTTTATTACCTATTTCCGTAATTTAACCCCCCGTCAAGGCGATCACTTCTCCACAAAAGTGAATAGCTTAATTACTAAAACCTATGTCTAATTGGCCAAATTAAAATTAGTGAAATAACCTTACGATAATAAAAAATACAAAATTGCCTAATTTGAATTAAATTATAAAAAAATCCCAAATAAGAAAACATCAATCAAATAAATTAGGGTTCAACCCATATAGCGATTCTCAAAAACTTAAAAGGTTTAGCTCATAATGGAAAATAAAACTAAGAAAATAAAATTAAAAGACATAATGTTTAACATAAATAAAATAAAATAAAACCTAATTACGAGGTTAGGTTTGGCTGCGAATTGGAGAAGATGACTTTTTCCAGCTCTTAGCTTTCTTCATTCCTGCTTGTTCTAACTTGAAAACCAAAAGCCCCTTGTGTAATTCTATGAAGTGTGTTAAATAGGAGGTGAAGGGGTGTATTTATAGGTTCTAGGAAGCCCTAATTCGTTTTTACTTGGAGTGGAAGACAAGTAAAGGACTCTTTAATTCGCAGCCCTAAAATATAGGAAATGTAAGATTCTGTTGCTGATTTGTTTTGGTCATATCTCCTTCAATACTTATCAGTTTGAAGCGTTCTTTTCGTCGAAATCACTTGTCTCGGAAAGATCTATCCATTGGTCCAGACCATTCTCCAAAATTCAAAGCCAATCTTAAGTTATGAGCTCGTCTTTGAACGTGACTGGAATTTCAGATTTATTTGGCAGCTTATCTTTTCCTTCTTTGCATATATCCTTCCTTAATCTTCTTATTTCCATGTATATCTTCTTTCCTTTACTTCTTAGACTTGACTTGGTCTCTAATTAATTACCATATATCTTTTAAAGCTTCATAATAAATAAATAATTAAACCGCATAAGCTTTAAAAATTAATAAATCATTAAATCAAGACTAGAAATAAGAAAGTGCACTCTAAAATTAGAAACTCGAATAAAATACTTCCTAACACACTAAAAATAATATAAGACTTTAATTCTCACCTCTCCTCCTTGTATTGAAATTCAAGAACTGATGTCTCCTCATTTGTGATAGATTTATATTAGGATGAGACATCATTTTTAGTGATTTAGAAGTCATAATAGTTGATTTTCTTGAGAAATAGTGCACTTTCCTATTTTGAGTCTTGATTTAGTGAAATAATATTTTTAGAGCATATTGGGTTTAATTGTTTATTTAGTGTGTAGCTTTAAAGATAATTATGTAGATTAATTAGAGTCCAAGTCAAAGAATACAATATATGGAAAGAGAATAGCATGGTAATTGTAGTTAAGAAAACAAAAGCTAAAATTATGGAAAAGGAAAAGCTGCCTAAATCTGAATTTCTGCAGCAACGCCTAAAGAAGTCGTGATAACTCCAAAAGGAAGCCGATTTTGGAAGATTCCTTTCATAGGGACGTAGATAATTCGCTGAGGATTCTTTTGGTATATTTTGGAGCAAAAACCGACCAATAACGAAGAAGATATGCTCAAAACAGTTCAGCAATAATTATCTTTATTTCCATACGAATTTGAGTTGGGCTTGGAGTCCATTACTTTACCTCTCCCTCAAGAAAACGAATTAGGTCTTCTAAACACCTATAAATACACCCTTATATCACTTGTAAATCATCCTTGCCTCATAGTAATTAGTTCTTAAGGTTTTATTCTTCCAGTTTATTGTAGAGAGCAAGATGATGTCTTTTGTAATTTCTTTTAGTTTATTTCCATCAGGTATGAACTAAACTCCCCATAGCTTGGGTTTTGCATCATGTATAATATATGAAATCTAATTCTTCTATCTAAGTTCTTTGGGAATTACATGTTTTAAATTGATATTAGCTACTTACCTTTATATTTGTTTATGTGTTTTGATTTATTGTCTGTCCTAGAACTGATCACTTTAGGATAGTATTAATAGTAATTAGATGGTCACCTTAACTGGGTGTCTAATTATTGAAACACCACATAACGTCTAGTGTCGATATTAGTCCTGACAAAACTGATTCTAGCTAGATAGTCATTAGGGTATAATTTAATCACCATATCACCAATTGAATGAATTGTTTGCTTAGGGCCTTAGTAGCGTTTGATAACCCTATTTGAAACAGCTTCTTGGTTGTGCCGTAGCCCCCTTAGTCGCTCTCAAGGTTTAAGGAATGGGAATTTAGAATCCTGACTAAGTATACAAGAGCTAATATTCTCCCTTATTAACTAGATCTAATAGAAAGAATTAGAAGGATTAGTGCATACTAGCAAAACCTAAGCTATATTTTTCATCTCATATTCTTAGTATTTACTTTATTGTCTTTTATTTTCTTAGTTTTAATTAATTTCGAATTTATTATCTCTTTAATTTATTGTCTTTTAATTAATTATTGCTTACTCGTTATTCCTACCCACGTGATTAACACACTTAAGTCCCTGAGAACGAACTCAACTTACTAACTAAAACTTGCATACGTCCTGTAATACTTGCAGTACTGTGCCTGTCTAGGGTGAGAGTGCGTAGTTTTCTAGACTTTATTTTATCATATTTTTATCACACCCTAGGCGACACCAAGAACCTACTAACTTTGCACTAAAAATAACCAAATTAACGCACAAAAGCTCTAAAAATGCAAATAGTCTAATTCTAATGGGAGAAAGTGAAATATGACAAAATAAGCATAAAATTCTATCTAATAAGTCAAATATTCACCTAAAATGATGTCTCCTAATGGCTAATATTTAGAAAAAACATGGAGACATCATGTATCCATTATGATCTGACATAGCCGATAACGAGTCGAACGAAACATGGAGTTTCTTCTATATGCGTTTGAGAGAACTCGTTACACGACGAAAATTGTGTATCTTGTCTGATCGTCACAAAGCAATTGCACATGATGTGCGAGAAGAATTGTCGAATGCTAAACATCGTTTTTGTGCGCGTCACCTTGCAAGCAATTTCAACCACAAATTTCACGATACTGTGATGAAGAATTTTTTTTTATACAATGGTCAATCGTACTTGCAAGTGGAAATTTTATGAAGACTGATAATTTTTGTAAACTGGGTAAAAATTAGTATTTAACAATTAGTTGAAGACAAAACACACACACACACACACACACACACACACACACACACACACACACATATATATATATATATATATATATATATATATATATATATATATATATATATATATATATATATATATATATATATATAACCAAATTCCATTGAAAAACATTAATGAAAAATGAATACATATTTAACATGATCCTTTCTGAATTACATAGGTGGAGATATTTCTGGAGGTGACACATTATCTGGTAAAATAGGAAGTTTCCCGAACTTACTTAATATGTCATCCACTTCATGGGGAAATCCTGTAGCGTCCATTGCCCTAAAATGTTTTTGTGCACCTCAATCACCGTAATTTTTTACCGCTACATCTGCCTATCATGGATTAAACTAAGTCGTGTGCATGTACTTTGATAGTGCAACATCTTTATCCAAAATTTCAACTGTTTCCCGATGTGTAGGACGTTTAATAATTTTACGCGTAATACTGGCATTACCAATAACTATAGTCATTGGAAATACATTACTCGTCATATAATTATTGATTTGCTCGATCATTCCATTATTGGAGCATAGTATTATGCAAGTTTGTGCGCATTAGCCCGAAGACTTCACCTTTATGTATTGAGCAGTGGTACAGTCAATTTATGGGGGTATATGAAACCCAAATGCGATTTGGTGCATAACCCTTTCTGGACGATAATACTCTATCAAATCAAAATGTAATAGGGGAACCTGTGATGTGTAAATGTGGCCCCTCTCCTGCATATCACAGATACTTGTTGAAGGTGATTATCATCATATGGAAACTAAATAACATATGTTGATTATGAATACAATAATTATTTTACAATCAAAAAACATAATGTGTGTACTAACTGTATACCTGTCTATGTTCTTTAACATCAAATTCATCTCGATATAGTTTTAGTTGGGAACTTTTCAAACTACCAGTATATCTTTTAGCCGTGTTCCAGTTACAATATTAAACACAACAAACTATATAACTAACAAGAACTTTTCTAATAATAAACTGTCCAACTGAATATTCTCGATCCTAGCATAATACTCAATGGTCCAATTGAATATTCTCTATTATCTCAATCATTTCCAGATCACATAATTAAGAATTATAAGGTCTTTAGGTTATAACTTGGCTTAGGGACGGTGTATGATAGTATATTTGGATAATGTGAAGTGAGATTTTAGCACTCTCCCCACTAGCCATCAATGATTATCCCTAAAGCCTGAGTTTTCACTCAAATATGTTCTCACTCAACCCTCTTGATGTTCATAACAAGCATCCCCAATAATCCCGTAACAATTTCCGATGATTACATAAAATTTCTACTTTGCTGGTTCTTTTCTTTCAATTTTTTTCATTTATTTTTTGTAAGATAGTCATGACACTCTTTTCATGTGAGATGTCATGCTAATTAATTTCTCATTTTTCTTCTTTACTCTAAATATTTTTTCAATAGACCCCGACAAAGGATTACAATAAAAGAAGCATCATCAATATATCACATACATATATACAAGCTCAACCCACCCAAAGTGTTCCCATAGTCGTACCACTACCCTAAACTCAAGATCTAAAGACGATTGTCCTAGTATTTCGATTTGAGTGCGGGTCATATGGAAAAGCCCTATAATATATGGGGTATGTCTTAATATGGCTACAAATAAAATACTAAAGGCTAGAAGGGGCTAAGAAAGATATATCAGTTATATATGGTTAGCAAGATAAAAGGCAATGTCATCTCCTAAGGTGTGATAATATGATGCAAGTAAAGCACACCTCGAGAGAACAGGACTTTCCGCAAGTGTACAAATTGTTGACAAGTAATAAAGATAAGTACATAGAGTATCATTCACACAAGGACTACGAAAGTTAATTCTTGGATAGTGTTCCAAACGAGTGTGATAGAAAGAGCCGCATTAAATATGCAAAAGATGAACATAAATTTGTTTGGTTTTTGGGTTTATAACTAAAATGCAAATAAAGATGACTAACTAGAAACAAAGATTAAAGTAAATACAATAAACTAAATAACGAAGGATAAATATATGAGAGTATAGCTCGAGAACTCGCAAGTAATCCCCACTAGTATTGTTCTTATGTTTTATAGATTAAGGGAAAATTGTGGAAACATGCAATAGCCGGGATTCTAAATTCCTCCTAACTCGCATAAGGGTAGCTTATGAGGCAACCTCAAAACTATTAGGGGACTTGTGGTAAGGGGACCCAACACAATTATCAGTGGTTAATCTCTATCCATATTTAATATCTAGTTAGGCAATCGTATCAGGATCACTACCGTACACCAGACGACTATGTATCATTTTAATTAATGGAACCCCTTGTCAGGTTGACAGTTCTAATTACTAAAGGGCTGCCTATACTTTTGCATAGATAGGGTTGCAAAGATATGGAAAATATAATGCATAGCAATAACATTCACAATTTAATTAATCGTAATCTCCCAAATTCAGTAAACGCATCAAAACAATTCTAGGGATCATACATTATTGTTGTTCTCAAGCTATGATTAATTACTTCATACTAAAAGAAATAAAATTAGAAATTAGAAGTATAATATTCATGTCCATAAGATAAAACATAATAAAGTTACTCTACTAATTGCTGACGAACGATGAACGAATGGGGTGGAATGGCATAACCCGCTTCCAGACTCCTTCTTCTCTTCTTCTCTATGCTCTAGGGAATTTCTAGCTCTTAAAATATGATTTGGACATTTTTCAAAATTTAATTTCTGGTATTTAAAGGTCTATAAAATGTTTTATGGGTTGTGGGTCTGTTTTAAGTGGCCAAACCAACCCAAAAATGTTCTACTAAAGAGGGGGCTAGTTCAAACCACGACAACAAAAATTTACATAACTTCTTCATTTTAGCTCTGAATCACGAGCTGTCAAATCCTACGTGTTTCTGACTTCAAATAATAGTTGTATATCTAAGATATCCTCCATAATTGTTGTCAATATTGTGTGGTAACTCAAACAATCCACTTTCTAAATTTGGCCGACACATGCTTTCACTTTCTGAAAGTGGTTGAATCTTTCTTTTTCTCCATAATTAAGGAATCTAGACTACTTCACTTCTTATATTTATATCAGAGTATCATAGCATCCAGTGATTCAAGTACCTAAGAGTTGCACACTGAGCACACAAATTGCGCAAAAAAGCTCTAGAAATAGCATAAACACTTAAACTAGCCAAGAAAGCGTAAAACATCATATAATTTGGAAAAAACCCTCAACTAAGTCCTAAATACCCATAAAATGACGTCTCATGGATAGATAATTATATCACATTAATGGGGACATCAAGACCCCCAACTCAAAGTTTTATCGTCCTGATAAAATAAGAAATAAGAACTAGTAGGGAAGCTACTTTAAAACTACTAAGGGACTCGGGTGAGGTTACCCTACGCATTGATCGGTGAATAAAAGTTTGTAACCCTATTGACTATCCAGTTAGGCAAGCCTGTCAGGATCACTAACGCACGCACACCAAACGACTATGTACCGTTTTCAGTAACCGAACCCCCTATTAGGGTGACAGTCCTAATTACTAAGGGTAGTCCAATATTTTCATAGAGAAAGGGATGGAATTAAACAAAAAATACACAATGCAAATCATAGGAAATAACAATTCAGTTTAAAGTGTAACCTTCCAAATTTAATAAAATCATCTAAAACTAGGGTTCACACATAATTGTTATTTCCAAGTTATGATAATTTAGTTCATACTAAAGGAATTAAAAAAAAGATCAAAAGTGCAAGAATAATTTTTAGAAGATAAAACAGAATAAAGTTACACTAATAATTGAAGACGAATGATGGATGAAAGAGTTGGAATGGCATGAACGGCTTCCAAGCTTCTTCTCCTCTTCTCTTCTCCGCTCTAGGAAATTTCTACTTGTTATTATGATTGGAGACCCATTTATAATGTTATATATAGGGTCCATCATGTTTTGAGTCTCGTGGGCTTCTTTTAGCTAGAACAAATCCACCAACAACGTTTTAATGAAAACGTGGCTTGGTTCGAACCACGGTAGTGGCGAATTTAATGACTTTCTCAATTCAGCTCCAAAACACAAACTGTCAGTTCCCAAACGCTCCTGACTTCAATTAATATATAGAAACCAAAGGGATCTTCCATATTTTATATCAATCTCTCGTGGTAAGTCGAACAAATCGCTTTCTAAATCTGGGCGACACATGTTTTCATATTCTAAAAGTGGTCGAATCTTCCCTTTATGCCATGACTAAGGGGTGATATCGTTTCTTGACTTCTTATCGTCGTCTTAGAGTATCTTAGCATACAAGTACCTAGGAGCTACACATTTGTTCACCCCATAAGTCGGGTTATATCGTTCTCCACAGGGATTATCAATATAGATGATTATGCTTCGGATAGTGTAAATATGTATAGCTTGCAATAGTGTAAATATCGTTCACGTAAGACTTAAATAGTAAAATGTTTATTTGGTTTTCAAGGATTATTGGTTAACAATAATAATATAAGACAAGATTAAGCTAACAATTAAAATAAACAATTATATAAATAAAATATGAAATAAAGTATGCGAGAGTTTCTTGAGGAATTTATAGTAATCCCCTATGCCGCTAGTTGGTGAATTTCGTATTAGCCGGGATTCGACAATCCTTCTAACTCATGTCCGTAGCTTAGAAGGCAATCTTCCACCATTATAGACCCCTCTCGTGTGAACCTAGAAATGATTTCGGGTGATTGAGGTTCTAACCCTATTGACTACCTAGCTAGACAAGACCTCCTGGTTCACTACCACACATTAGGTGCCTATACACTATGTCCGCAACCAAACCCTCCTCCCGGGTGAAAGATCAATAACAAAGGCTACCCACTACTTGTCCAGAATATAGGTAGTATTAAAACGAACATATAGTCAATGGAATAAAAATCAAACCATTCTAAATTAAACAATTTGTCCCAAATGCAATAAATCAATTAACTAGTTAAGCATAAGTTCTTACATAAGGAACCTCAAGAAATGAGAGTTTAGTTCATACTGAAAGAAATAAAACTAATAAAAATTAATGGAATCATGTTCAAAAGAAAAAATAAATATAATTTACTCTTAATGATGAAAGTAAATAATGGATTGCTGAGGAAGAATCCTGGGTTCATATACAAACCTTTCTCTTTTTCTCTTCTTCTCTTCCACTCTTGCTCCCCTTTTTAATTGTGTTGTGTGCTTGTCTATTCTGGTTTGTATGTTGATGGGTAGTGAAAAGAGGACTAATAATGACTTATATGATAGCTAAAAATGATTGGGCCACCTTTATCTCACTTAATTAGGTTTAGAAGGGCCTAAACCGTTTTAGCTAAAGTTGGATTGGTTCGAGTCACGGTGGAAGCAATTGGCATAACTTCTTCATCTTAACTCTGAATTAACTTCCACAACTTCCGATTCGACATTGACTTCAATATATTTTGGAATCAAAAGGAATCAGATCCAAAACTCTTACCAATATTTCGTGGTGACTAAAACACTATGGAGAAGTGACTCTAGAATCAAATTTTGCCTTGGCTTGGGGTTAATCTTGACTTTTTGACTTCTTCTCTTCATCTTGGTACCTTGTATCAACCATGTACCTAGAATCTACACACTTAACACACAATTACGGTACAAAATCTCTGTAAATAGTAATGTGACCAAAACAAAAGGAAAAAGTATAATATAGCAAATACTAGGGAAAAATCCCTCACTTAGGCCCAATAAAATCCCAAATAATATCTCGTTAATGGATTAATCCATCACAAAAAAGTAAGACATCAACATTTAACACACAAATTACGCACAAAAGCTATAAAAGTAACATAAACACCGAAACTAGACAAGAAAGTGTAAAATATCAAATATTGGGGAAAAACCCCTCATGTAAGTCCTAAATACCCCTCAAATAATGTACAATGGTTAGATTAATCTGTCACATAAATGGAGTATCCTTGCCCCATCTTTTGTTTGTCTTTTGGTGATCTAAGTCTCTTTGTTTAGATCCAATAACTCCTTCTTCAGAGCGGATTCGATAAACATTATGCGTGACCGTATATGCAACATTAGATACTCGTTAAAATTAATCTGCAGACTACTTTATAGTAGGGCTTTAGTATCCCCTTCCTCCTCCCTCATTTCATACCCATCTCACTCTTCAAACCTAAACATCCTTTTCTAGAGTCCTTTGCCAAAATGTCTTTATCAAGAATCGCTTTGAAGAAACTACTCCCAAAGAAACCTCAAATATATCTTTCACCAAGACCAAATCAAAGCTCAAGGCTCTATAGATGGATACTACGTGGATGAAGAGTTTTTGAAAATGCTTTCATGGATACAAAATTCTGCTCTCTTCTTAGTCATCAAAACTTGATTAAGTTTCTCAATGTTGAAACCCCTCCCTGTGAGTATACTGTGAAAGATATGTTACATTATTTGTTTAAAAGTTCAAGGTCGTGACATTAGGTTTGACTTAAATGATTCTGATATATCTTTTTTTCACTGGAACTTGTTGTTTTGTTGTCTCGAAATACTTTTGGGGAAGTTGGGGGAAAAGGTTGTTGATGTCTCCCTAATTGTTCTTATTTTCGACCCTTAGGAGACATCATTTTTGGTGTTTATTTGATTAATATGATAGACTTTTGGACTTAATATGCAATAATTCGGAATTCCCTTTTTATTTCTAGCATTTTTAATTTATTAAACTTTTGCGCGTAATATTGGTATTTTTAGTGTAAAGTTTACAGGTTTTAGATGTTAGCTAGGAGAGGAATCCGAGGAGAAAGTCAAAGATCGTGAATTAGAGTCAAGACTTGAAGATAAATCCCGAAGATATTATTTTGAAAGCTGAAAATCCATTTTCCAGGCCATAGATTGCTGATTTCGAGATGCTTAAGCGATGATTTAGCCGCTGACCTTTGAAGAGAAAACATTCCTTATCGAGTTACGGATCTTTAGCAACTGGAATGAGGTCAATCGGAGTCATAACGCATCGGGAAAAGCCGTTTTAGTGAAGGTGTATCAGCAGTTACGGGATTTTGGGCTTAGAAAGTGGGCTTGGACATTTAATTAATATTCTATTTTCTGGTCCAAGCCCTAGAACGAATTTATGCTTATAAAAGGAGGCTTGGACTTCTATTTTTAATACAATTCACATTCCACAAGATTAAAACACCAGAGAGAAGCAACAGAAGGAAGAAGAAGAAGCTACAAGAGCTGGAGTGGGTCTATAGCTCCGTTCGTAGTCATTCCAATTCCGGAAATTAGGTTCTTTTTATATTTTAATTTTGTAAACAATATGAATTCCATTTCTTTCAATTTAGTATTTCTTTTTAATATGAGCTAAACAATTCATAGTGCTTGAGAACAAACAATGGGTGAATCTTAATTTTATGAAATAACGAATGTTGAATTTGGGTTTATGCTAAATTAAATTAGATTGGGTTTATTACTTTTTTCGATAATTTGTGATTATTTACTGATTTTAGAGTCGCGAACTAAAATTAGGTATTAGTATCTAAGCTATTCCATATATGTGGCGTATGGATCATCCTGACGGAGGGTTTAGGTATAGAATTAATTATTCAATCTAGGATAAAAGCTATTGATTCTGACGAACTTAGCTAATTCTAGGGCCAATGAGGTAAAACACTTAATCATCCAACGGTGGATCATATTTACCCTGACGGGACTAGTGACACTTTAGGATTGCCTTATAGTCCACCCTGACGGGGGTATAAGGATTTTAGAATCCCGACCATTGTAATTGACCAATTTAGCCCTTAAACAACATAAGTTAGGAAGTAAGATTAGGAGGATCCTTGCGTTCTCAAGTACTACATCTCATATTGCGTTTTCACTTATTTTACTTGCGTCTTAGCTTCTACTTGCATTTAATTATTTGTCTTTTATTCATTAGCTCTAATCCACAAAACCAAACAAATATTTTATTATCTTTTATTTTTCATAAGTGCATCAATCACTACTTGCTAAACATTGTGATCAACCATCCGTCCTTGGAACGAATCTGTATTATCATACATACTACTTGGTACAACCGTACACTTGCGGTTGTGGTTCGATTAGCATTTGCATTTATTTTTAGAACACACAAAGGACCACCAAGTTTTTGGCGCCGCTGCCGGGGACGGTAGCGTGTGACCACGGTGTTTATCCTTTAGTGATAAGTGCATTTATTTTATTTTATCAGTTTTACGCTTTTTGTTTGTTAGCTTTTTCAGGTTTTTAGGTTTGGTGTATGCGAAGAAGGCTATTCAAGGATCTAGAGCCAACACCTCCGATCCTTAGTAATCCAGAATCGTTGATTAGTCTTGCGAACAAAAGAAGAAGAGAACGAGAAGCTTTAGAAGTAGAAGAATTAAGTAACAGAATGGAGAATATCACTATTCAAGGTCAACAGAATGGACAAGGCCAGTTAGATGCAAATGGCCAACCTTTAGCTCCAGGCGTTATTCCTCAAGTTCAACCAGTGATTCCTAATCCTCAAGTCCAGATCGTGATGAACCAAGATCCGTGGTTTACTAATGGTCCTCCAGAAGTTCCATTCCGCGCTCCAGCTATAGGAGTAGGTGCTCCAGATATTGATGTTCCGAGATTCCGTCCAGATTCGGGTATGCTAGCTCAGTTCCAAAACTTTGGAAATTTTCGCGGAAGACCATCGGAAGATCCTCTTAGAGCGGTACAAAAGTTCAAACAGATATGTGATTCTTATATCACACAAGGGGTTTCAAGAGAACAGATGTACTTTGCTGCGTTTAAATTCTTTGTCATTGATGGAGCAAGTGAATGGCACGATACGCAAGATCCTACGAAGATTACTAATTGGGACCAATTAGAAATTGCTTTCTTTGACAGGTATTACCCAAGTAACATGAGGTTAGATGCTGAACTAGAATTGACGCATTTCCGTCAAGAGTATGAGGAAACTGTTGGTAGGAGTTGGACAAGATTTCAGATGTGTTTGCGTAAGGTTCCTAATCATGGCTTTTCAGAACAACAACAGTTAAAAATCTTTTATAGAGGTCTTGATGGAACTTCGAGAGAGAAATTGGATACGCTATGTGGAGCAGGTTTTCTTCAAGTTCAACCCGCTCATGCCAAGATCATTTTAGAGAGAACAGTCAAGAATGAAGTTGGGTGGAGCTCAGTAAGAACACCAGTTAAGGGAGTAAATAATGTTGACATGGAAGAGAAATTTGCTTCGTTTGAGAATAAGATCCAGAATACCATAGAGCAACAATTGAAGCAGCTTACTCTAGCTGTGAAAGAAGGATTTTCGGGTAAGAAGGTAGCTGTGCATGCTGCACAAGAGGTGTATATGTGTTCGATTTGTAAGGTAGATGATCATGATGAGGAAAGTTGTCCGAATAACCAAGAATCAGTGAATTTTATGTCCAATAGAGGTAATTTCAATTCAAGTGGTAATGGATATCAGCCTAACAGAAACCATCCTGGGTTTCAATACTCAAATCCTAATGGGGCAGCCAATCCTACTTACGCGTATCAGCCGCGTCCTCAAGGCAACAACTATAATCCAAGACCACACAACAATCATCAAGGAGGACAGAATCAAAACAATTATGTGCAAAGACAAGCTCCTCAGAATACCTACGATGAGAATTTAAACCAGAAAGCTCTACCTGCCCATCCACAAGAAGAGTAGTTACTCTTCAGAAAACCGTTGAAAATTTGATTGCTCTTCAAACACAAGCTTTGGAACGTCAGAACGCAGCTGAAGCAAATATGAAGATTTTCCAGAATCAACTAAGTCAAATTAATAAACAGCTGAATCAGCGTCCACAAGGGCAACTTCCTAGCGATACGGAAAATCCAACACAACGTGAAGATTGCAAGGCTGTTACATTAAGAAGTGGTAAGAACCTCCCTCCACCTCCTTTTCCCGTTATGAAAGAGAAAGAAGTTCTAAGAAAAGAAAAGGAAGTGGGTGAGAAAGAGAAAGAGAATGAGAAAGATAGTGAGGTTGAAGAAATAGAAAGGCCAAGAGAAATTCCGAAAAAGAGAGATGAAATTGTAAGCAATCGCCCTCCACCACCGTTTCCATCGCGAGTTCAGAAAAAGGGTGATATGGTTGATTTTCAGAAGTTTTTTAATAGAGTGAAGGGTTTGAGTATTAATATTCCGTTACTTGAGGCAATTCGAGATATTCCTAAGTATACGAAGTTTTTGAAGAGGGCCCTCACTAATAAAAGGCCCTACTGTGATAATGAGATGATTGGCCTTCCTGAAGAGTGTAGTGCGATTTGCCAGAGTAAATTATCTCCGAAGTTAGTTGATCCGGGGAGTTTCACGATTCCCATATCGATTGGAGAAGAATGGAAGGGAAAGGCGCTATGCGATTTGGGGGCAAGCATCAACTTGATGCCCAAGTCAGTCTTTGATAAGCTTAAAATTGGAAACGCAAGACCTACCTCTATGGTCTTGCAAATGGCGGACAGGTCTCTTGCTCATCCTGAAGGCCGCATTGAGGATGTTCTTGTTAAGGCAGGTACACTTATATTTCCTGTTGATTTCGTAATTCTTGAATACAATGCAGATAGAAATCTCCCCATTATTTTGGGTAGACCGTTCCTAGCTACAGGGAGAACATTGATCGATGTAGAAAATGGCGAATTGACAATGAGGATACAAGATGAGGAAGTGAAATTCAATGTATTTCGAGCTATGAAATTCCCAGATTCTCAGGAAGATTGCTTCAGAATGGATGTGGTAGAGCAAGCATCGCAAGAGGTATTTAATTGCTTAAATTTTGATGATATCTTGCAGGCTGCTTTGACATTAGATTCACCTGAGATGATGGAGGAGCTTACCGAAACAGTAGCAGCTCTAAATTCTGAAAATACGAAATATAGGCGTCTTGCCTATGAACCTGTAAGAGAACCGGGGGAGATTATTCCTAAAAAGAAACCTTCAATTGAATCTCCTCCGGAATTGGAAGAAAAACCATTGCCAGCACACTTGAGGTATGCATATTTGGATACTGATGAAACTCTACCTGTTATTGTTTCAGCTAATTTAACAGGTCCTCAAGAAGATAAACTGTTGCGTGTGTTAAGAGCCAACAAAGAAGCAATAGGTTGGACAATTGCTGACATCAAAGGCATTAGTCCATCCTATTGTCAACACAAAATCATACTTGAAGATGTTAATGCATGCTCAGTTGAAGGTCAGAGAAGATTAATGCCAGCCATGAAGGATGTAGTGAAGAAGGAGGTGATCAAGCTTTTAGATGCGGGGATTATTTATCCCATTTCGAGTAGTGAATGGGTGAGTCCAGTTCAGTGTGTGCCGAAGAAAGGAGGAATAACAACGGTTCTTAATGATAAAAATGAGGCGATTCCTTCGAGAACGGTAGTTGGATGGAGAGTTTGCATGGATTACAGAAAGCTGAACAAGGCCACCAGAAAAGATCATTTCCCCTTGCCCTTCATCGATCAGATGTTAGACAAATTAGCCGGAAGGGAATATTACTGTTTCTTGGATGGCTACTCTGGGTACAATCAGATTTACGTGGCTCCAGAAGATCAACATAAGACTACTTTTACATGCCCTTTTGGTACGTTTGCATATCGCAGAATGCCATTTGGGTTGTGTAATGCTCCCGCTACTTTTCAAAGATGCATGATGGCCATCTTCTGGGATATGATTGATAATTTCCTGGAAGTGTTTATGGACGATTTCTCCGTGTTTGGTGATGATTTTGATATATGTTTAGATAACTTGGAGAAAGTGTTAGTGAGATGCAAGGAAACAGATTTGGTGCTCAACTGGGAGAAGTGTCATTTCATGGTTCGCGAAGGTATTGTTCTGGGTCACAAGGTTTCGAGTGCTGGATTAGAAGTTGATAGAGCAAAGATAGAGGTAATTAAAACTCTTCCCCCTCCTGTTTCTGTTAAAGGGGTAAGGAGTTTTCTTGGCCATGCTGGCTTTTATAGGCGTTTTATTAAGGATTTTTCTAAGATTGCTAAACCGTTATGCAACTTACTCGAAAAGGATTGCAAATTCCTTTTTGATGAAGCTTGCTTAGCGGCCTTCAAAGCAATCAAAGAAAAGCTTATTTCTGCTCCTATAGTGTTACCTCCGGATTGGAATTTACCGTTTGAGGTTATGTGTGATGCGAGTGATTTATGTATGGGAGCTGTATTGGGACAGAGAAAAGAGAAGGTGTTTCATTCGATTTACTATGCTAGTAAAACTTTTAGTGGTGCTCAGATTAATTACACAGTTGCAGAAAAAGAGTTGCTAGCAGTTGTATATTCGTTTGATAAATTTCGCTCTTATCTTCTTGGAGCGAAAGTTATTGTTTATACAGATCATTCCGCGATTAGATTTCTTATGGAGAAGAAAGATGCGAAACCAAGGTTAATCAGATGGGTGTTATTGCTTCAAGAGTTCGATTTAGAGATCAAAGATAGAAAGGGTTGTGAGAATCAGGTTGCAGATCATCTATCGCGTTTAGAGGGTTCAGAGATGAATAGTGGTACTGAAGCAGTTAGAGAAGAGTTTCCTGATGAGAGTTTATTCGTTGTTCGAGATTATGAGGCTCCGTGGTATGCAGATATTGCGAATTTAGTGGTGAGTGGTGTTTTTCCTGAAGGTTCTACTTATCAAGAAAGAAAGAGGTTAGCTCATCGTGCTAGACAGTTCTTTTGGGAGGATCCGTTCCTCTATAAAGTTTGTGCTGACCAAATGATACGAAGATGTGTAGCAAGGGAAGAAACTCAAGCCATTATAGCTGGATGCCATGATTCATTATATGGAGGACATTTCAAAGGAGACAGAACGGCTGCAAAGGTATTCCAATCAGTTTTTTACTGGCCTTCTCTTATAAAAGATTGTCATGAATATGTTAAGAAATGTACGAGATGCCAGCTTACCGAAAACATATCTAAGAGGGATGAGATGCCGTGTAATAATGTGTTAGAGGTTGAGATATTCGATGTGTGGGGCATAGACTTTATGGGTCCCTTCGTTCCTTCAAATGGTAACCTCTACATCTTGTTAGCTGTTGATTATGTGTCTAAGTGGGTAGAAGCGGTGGCTTTACCTACTAATGATTCACGAGTGGTGATCAAGTTCTTGAAATCACATATTTTCACTAGACATGGCACACCTAGAGTGATTATTAGCGATGGTGGATCTCATTTCGTTAATAAATATCTGAAGACTGTTCTAGAGAAGTATGGAGTTAGACACCGTGCATCTACTGCATATCATCCACAGTCCAATGGTCAAGCTGAAGTATCGAACCGCGAAGTCAAGTCAATCCTAGAGAAAACCGTTGGTCCTACAAGAAAAGATTGGTCAATGAAGTTAGATGATGCGTTGTGGGCCTATCGTACTGCGTTTAAGACTCCAGTTGGTTCATCTCCCTATCGTATGGTGTATGGTAAGGCTTGTCACTTACCTTTAGAGCTTGAAATGGGTGCCTATTGGGCAATTGCGCAGTTGAACTTAGATCCTATCTTAGCCGGGAAGAATCGTATGATGAAGCTTAATGAACTTGACGAATTCCGGTTGCATGCTTATGAAAATGCCAAACTTTACAAAGAAAACACAAAGAAATGGCATGACAATCGGATTCGTACAAAGAACTTTGAAGTGGGGCAAAGAGTGTTGAAGTATAACTCAAAGTTCAGCAATTATCCGGGTAAGTTAAGATCTAAGTGGTCAGATCCATACATTGTGACCAAAGTTACACCTCATGGGGCAATAGAAATAGAACATCCGCTAGAGAACCGTACCTTTATGGTTAACGGTCACAGATTAAAGATATACCATGGAGGTGAAGATACCAATCGCTCGGAAGATCCACATCCCGGGGAGGTCATGTATCTCCTCGAGACTCCTTAGAAGCGTGAGGTAACCCGTCGAGCTTAACGACATTAAACAAAAGCCAATTACTTGTATATTAGCTGAGTTTTTACATTTTTGCAATTTAGATTAGTTTGATTTTCGTAATTTTATTGTTTTTATTGAGAAATGAGGAAGGGTAGTTGTTTTTAATGATTTCAGGGGTAAAAAGGACTTGAGTTTGGGGTCGATTTGGCGAAAACAGAAGAAAAAGAGGTTGGATGTCCAGGAGAAACCGGGAACCCGGTTTCGCAAAAACCGGGAACCCGGTGTTGGAGCTGGTACCAACCATTTTAACGCTACACTTGGCGTTTTGGGGTAATGTCACAGCGTCGGAACCGGGAACCCGCATGTGGCGAAACCGGGTACCCGGTTTTGGTGCTGTGATTTCTGAAAAACTCTGACCCAGCGTTTTGGTGGCTTGCGTTTTCGTGCGTTTTGATTCGCGCCATCGACACAAATCCGGGTACCCGCATTTGGCAGAACCGGGTACCCGGTTTCGGAGCTGTAATCTTCCAAAAGTTCAGACCCGGCGTTTTGAGGTGCTGCGTTTTGGCGCGTTTTGACTCGCGCCATCGAGAAAATCCGGGAACCCGCATTCCACAGAACCGGGTACCCGGTTTCGGCGAGTAAAATCCCTGACCCCGCGTCTTGGGGTCCAGCGTTTTGGTGCGTTTTGAAAAAAAAAAAAAAAAAAAAGTCCACAATTGATTTTTCCGCGCCGTCACAGCGACGCGGAACCGGGAACCCGGTTTGACAAAACCGGGAACCCAGTTTGATAGCTGTGATGTCGGTTTTGAGGTGTTTTAACCTAGTTTCTTAGCCTCTTTTCCAAGTCTTTACCTAAAACGCACCAATAGCCTCCCCACCTCCGAAATTCATCTACCAAAACACTATATATAATCAAATCCTACCCTCTTTCACCACAAAAACATAAGATCAACTCACCTCCTCTCCAAAATATCATCAAATCCTTAGTTTTTCCCAAGATTCTTCTTCACCCAATTCCTTAAATTAAACCCAATTCTTTCTTCTCCCATACAAATTAACCAAGACCCATCTCATATTTCACCTAGTTCTTAAATTCTTAAACCTCAAAACATCAAAATTCTAAACTTTTCCCTAAGTTTTTCATTATTTGAAGTTTTGAGTTTGGGGTGAAAAGAGATGACTAACAGAACCGGTGATTTCCGAAGAACTGCTCCTAGAAGAAAGACCACCATTGGTGGTTCTCAAGAACAAGCTATTGAGATTCCTGATTCGCATCCTAAACGAAAAATTGACGAAGTTAAGCTTGATTCTAACAGAAAAGAAATCACTGGTCAAAAGAGAAGATTAATTGATGAGATTGAAAGTGAGAAGGAACCAGAAGAGGAAATTACGAAGAACATTGAGAAGGAAACTGAACAAGAGATTCCGGAAGAACCCGTTCAAAAACCTCCGCGTATGAAGATGTGGGCCCACAAGCCTAAGAGGGTTTACATTTGTTGGAATACTCAGGTTCGTGAAAAAATTGAATTTTTGAAATTTGGTGAGGAGACGAATTTTCCTAAGGGTATTATAAGTAGTGATTACAAGGAATATGCTGTGACATGTGCTAAGTTTGGTTGGAAAGAGTTACAAGAAAGGAAGCTTGAGTTTATTCCTACTTTTGTGCGAGAATTTTACGAAGGTTTAGCTACCTCCCGTGATGCCATTGATGTCCGCAAAAAGGTAGTTCCTTTCTCTATTGAACGTATTCGGAAATCATTGAAACTACCCAACTTTTCTGGAACATGCCCATTCCAAGAAACTCTTAATGACCCTTCTTTTGATTTTGAATCCCTTTGGGGGACCGTGCTTGTTAATGGGACTAGCCCAATTCCTGAAGGTGAAAGGTATCCTGGACATTTTTACAGCAGTAGTTTAACACCTCGTGCTAAGGTTTGGTCTCGTTTCATAATACCCACTTTCTTTGGTATTAAACACACTTCCGAGTTGAAGAAAGAGCACATATTTGTTATTAAGTGTATTTTGGAGGAGAAACCATTTGATGTTGCTAAGATCATTCATGATACAATCGTGGAGTTCGCGAAGTCACCAATGAAACAACAAAATCTGAAGTTTCCTTGTACTATTACTCGGTTGTGTCTAGACGCAAAGATTCCGCGTAAGGACGCAGATATTGATACTGTTTCAGTTGGTGTGAGTATAGCTTTGAGCACAATCAAGAACATCCATGAAGAGGCAACACGAACTACAAGAAGTCCAAGAACTCCTCAATCAAAGAAAGTGAAAACTGTACCTGAGTTGGAAGCGAAGATTCAGGTGTTGGAAGAGAATCAGGAGAAGATGATTGCTACCTTGGGAAACGTTACAAAAGAATTGGACCTGCTTCGAAATTTAATCCTAGGCGTAAATACACTTCAAAACGCGATTTATGATGCTGTTACGCGAGATAAAGGTCCAGAACTCAACACCGATAACCAGCCTTGCGCTGGTTAAGATACGTTTTCTAAACTTTCCTCTTAGTGTAGATTAGTTTAAATGCTTTATTGAGTCTATTCGAGTCGTGGGGACACGACTCATTTTTGAGTTTGGGGTGGGGTTCGTTGCCTCATCCCAGTTTTTATGTGTTATTTGCTTTATTTGCTTTCAATAAAAGAATTTTCGGAGTTGCGTTTGACTGTAGAAATTTTTAAATATCCCTTTAAGCATACTCTTGATAAATCTATGATAGTAAATAGTGGACTTTAGGGATTGATATAAAACGCACTTACAATTGCATGCGAACATAGGTAATTGATAGGAAAAATTAATGAACAATGCAAATGAAGTAAGCTTGTACTCAAGGAATATGTTTGGTGTGTAGAACGTGAAATCCTAATTAGTAGAGAACCCACCTAGATATGAACTAAAGACAAGCTATGTACTTAGGAAAATGATAGGGGCAGTTCTTTGTTAGCCATTTGTGCCTTTTTAGCTTTCTATCCCTTGTATTAATTATTATCCGTCTTAGCCCACTTTGAGCCTTTAGCCTTTTCTTTGTAGCCACGATATAAGCCATTATCCCTTAGATTATTAGGCATGACCATATGACCCGCACTTGAATCACAATCCTGAGACATGTCTCGAGCTTGAGTTTGGGGTGGTGGGACCACATATGGGGAATTTAATGGGTTGGGATTGATGTGCTTTGTATTGTAGCACAATTGCAGATGATTTATAATTGTAACCCTTTGCCGGGAATGAGAAAAAAAGTGAAAAAGAAAGAAAAAAATGAAAAAAAAAAGTAGAAAATTCATACAGTAGGAACCGGGAACCCGGATTCGTCAAAACCGGGAACCCGGTTTGCTCCTGTACAAAAAAAAGAAGAAAAAGAGAAAAGAAAGGAAAAAGAAAAATATGAATGAATAAAACATCCGGCAAAGTGGAATTTTCTGAAAATCATCTTATTTATAGTGGGTAGACATGGGACGCTAAATTATTGCGTATATGGGTGAGTGAGAACATCTTTTTGAGCGTTAACTCAAGCTCGAGGACACTGTTGATGGTAAGTGAGGAGAGAGACAAAAGCTCACTTTAAATTTACCAAATATACATCCACACCCGTCCTTAAGCCAATATTATAACCGTAAAGACCTCGTGATTCCTAAGTGCGTAGTGAATTTATGATTCTGTTGATAGGGAATACACTAGGTGGAGCGTTCAAAGCGATTTAGGATTAATAACCACCCTATAGCCATCATACAGAGATGAGTACAAGTGTAACCTTCAAGCATTGCGACTTTAATTTTATGATTGAGATTATTTAGGTTTGATGTTGCATGATTAGTGTATGTGTATATTAGTTTCTAGAGTTTGCTATATGAGATTTATTTTGAGAATTGCTTTAGGGTTTATTTGCTAGCTTCTACTTGTTTATACGCTTATTTCTACCCCTTTGTTTTGTTTTACTTTGTCGGGACGACAAAGGTTTGAGTTGGGGGTCTTGATGTCTCCCTAATTGTTCTTATTTTCGACCCTTGGGAGACATCATTTTTGGTGTTTATTTGATTAATATGATAGACTTTTGGACTTAATATGCAATAATTCGGAATTCCCTTTTTATTTCTAGCATTTTTAATTTATTAAACTTTTGCGCGTAATATTGGTATTTTTAGTGTAAAGTTTACAGGTTTTAGATGTTAGCTAGGAGAGGAATCCGAGGAGAAAGTCAAAGATCGTGAATTAGAGTCAAGACTTGAAGATAAATCCCGAAGATATTATTTTGAAAGCTGAAAATCCATTTTCCAGGCCATAGATTGCTGATTTCGAGATGCTTAAGCGATGATTTAGCCGCTGACCTTTGAAGAGAAAACATTCCTTATCGAGTTACAGATCTTTAGCAACTGGAATGAGGTCAATCGGAGTCATAACGCATCGGGAAAAGCCGTTTTAGTGAAGGTGTATCAGCAGTTACGGGATTTTGGGCTTAGAAAGTGGGCTTGGACATTTAATTAATATTCTATTTTCTGGTCCAAGCCCTAGAACGAATTTATGCTTATAAAAGGAGGTCTGGACTTCTATTTTTCATACAATTCACATTCCACAAGATTAAAACACCAGAGAGAAGCAACAGAAGGAAGAAGAAGAAGCTACAAGAGCTGGAGTGGGTCTATAGCTCCGTTCGTAGTCATTCCAATTCCGGAAATTAGGTTCTTTTTATATTTTAATTTTGTAAACAATATGAATTCCATTTCTTTCAATTTAGTATTTCTTTTTAATATGAGCTAAACAATTCATAGTGCTTGAGAACAAACAATGGGTGAATCTTAATTTTATGAAATAACGAATGTTGAATTTGGGTTTATGCTAAATTAAATTAGATTGGGTTTATTACTTTTTTCGATAATTTGTGATTATTTACTGATTTTAGAGTCGCGAACTAAAATTAGGTATTAGTATCTAAGCTATTCCATATATGTGGCGTATGGATCATCCTGACGGAGGGTTTAGGTATAGAATTAATTATTCAATCTAGGATAAAAGCTATTGATTCTGACGAACTTAGCTAATTCTAGGGCCAATGAGGTAAAACACTTAATCATCCAACGGTGGATCATATTTACCCTGACGGGACTAGTGACACTTTAGGATTGCCTTATAGTCCACCCTGACGGGGGTATAAGGATTTTAGAATCCCGACAATTGTAATTGACCAATTTAGCCCTTAAACAACATAAGTTAGGAAGTAAGATTAGGAGGATCCTTGCGTTCTCAAGTACTACATCTCATATTGCGTTTTCACTTATTTTACTTGCGTCTTAGCTTCTACTTGCATTTAATTATTTGTCTTTTATTCATTAGCTCTAATCCACAAAACCAAACAAATATTTTATTATCTTTTATTTTTCATAAGTGCATCAATCACTACTTGCTAAACATTGTGATCAACCATCCGTCCTTGGAACGAATCTGTATTATCATACATACTACTTGGGACAACCGTACACTTGCGGTTGTGGTTCGATTAGCATTTGCATTTATTTTTAGAACACACAAAGGACCACCAGTTGTCTTCACTTATTGCAAATATACATGACTTTTTACCTTCCCACATGTTCAAAAAGAATTCATGTCCATATTGTAGAAGCCTAATCTATTATGGGTTCTATGTTTCTCATAAATTTCATGTTGAAGTAATCATATGCAAAGATCGTCATGGTAGTGTTATCATGAATTATGAGGCATATCTTATTTATCTCATTTACAAAAAATTGAGATAAATTAGAGCATTATATTCATTTGACATATGGTAAGATCTCATATAAGACCAATAATTGTTTCCTATGGTCTTTCCTTAAGATTTATTTTTTCAAAATTACGGTTTTGCCTTGACCGTATTGAACTAATCAACTTTAGTGACCAATGGAACTTTAGTCTTGACGCTTCGAGCAAAACGGGATTTTGGTACTATAATGATGAGTATATAGGGGAAACATAATTCAATAAATTTGGGTGGTGGACTAAAAAAGGAATCAAGAAAGCTTTGAAAGGATGAAATGCCATTTTTGGACGTAAGCTTATCAAAAGTGGAAATACAAGAGAACCTAAAAATTTTGTGGTCATTAAACAAAGAATGAGACTAAGGAGGAGATTTGTACATGAGTTATGAAATTCCTAAACTATCTACATCAAAACTTTGAGAAGGATTGTCATAACATGTCAAACTTTGCGATAAAATTGAAAGATTGGTAGATTGCTTTGAAAGCTCAAAATCAAGAGGAGAATGAGTAATGAAGAAATACGATCATAATAATTGATGTAAAAAAGGACGAGCTTTAATATTTTAATTCCTTGTGTTTACGTGCTTCAGTTGTTTTATATTACTTCATTTTTTCACACTGATTTGAAAAGTTTGCATAAAGATTTACTGTTTGGAATTCTTCCTTTCATATATGATTTATTCTTATTGTGTCAAAAGGGGGCGAGATATGCATTCAATCACTATGAGTTTTTAACTATATTGTTATATGTTGGAATATGAGCATCACCCATTACGTTATTCATTTTATCTATCGATCTTAAATATCCATGCAATGTTTTGTCATCATCAAAATAGGGGAAAATGTTGACCTAAAGGCCGTAATTTGATTGATGACAAAATATCGAGTTTGGACTTCTTGATCTTATGAGAAATGTCGAGATTGTTTATAAGTATTACAAGTTCATGAAGAATTGAATTGATGCAGAAACAAGATCATCATATCCCTGAATAGCCAATGAGTGAACAACCAAAGAAGACCAATGTAAGGTGTATTAGAAGAAGTTGAAGTCCCGACTTTAAGCCATGAGAAAAGCCAGAGTGCCTAAAGCCATTCTAGACTAAAGGATAAGAAGAAAGAATATTATACCTCCGAGCTACAAGAAAATATGAACAACCTAAATCCATTTGAGAATGAAGGTTGAGAAATATTGAAGTTCGGACCTTCAAAGTTTATATTTCATAGAATTTCAAAGTGCATTAGAGGATATCCAAGGAAGTTGAAGTATGGACTACCGAGCAAAGGAATTGGGTATTGAATACACTTAATTGTCAGATCTGAAGACTCATCTCCAAGTGGATGCCCTATGTAGATGAAGACGGGTGTCCTATGAAAGAAAAGTTAACAGATACATATGACATTTTAGAGTCGTTAGACATAACAAATATTATTTTTCATCGGTCATCACACCAGAAGGGATAGGTAATGTGGTGATAAGAGCCAATGAGGAGCTGACACATGTACATATTTGTTGGGGGGATTCTCAATAAATGAAGGCATTGAAGACTTCTGAAATCGACTTTTTTCTACACCAATTTTGAATCTTTCAAAAGAATATCTTCAAATAGAGTCCCAAAACAATTCATAATACATACATATATATTTCTTTTTATTTCTAGCTCAAACACTTTCATTTATCTATTTATTGAGAAGTATAGATGCTATACTAGGTAGATTAGGCTTAATCATAAAACCTATGGGTTTCTTTTGGTCTAGTGAAAAGTGTGATCTTCCATAGACTAGACGAGAGTGGTTTAGATCTTGTGTGGTGTATACATAATGCTTGATGGCTTCATAAAGTGTGAAGTGGTAGATCATGAGTAGAGATTGTTCTCTCGTTCTTGTATGGTGACACTCAAGTGGAAGATTTCACCGACTTGTGAAGTGGTATATCTTGAGTTAAGATTGTTCACCTGGTGACTATTGTTGGTGATAACATTAGGAGTTTCCTCCGAAGGTGGTTCTGAAGAGATTTTAAGTGTTTGTGCTCTCACCTTTACAATACACAAGGAAATTCTAGTGGAGGAGCATGAAATCCTAAGGGTACATAGCCGTTAGGTGGTGGATTAAGCCTACGGGAGCCGAAGAACCTTAAAATTGCTTGTTCATTTGCTTTAACTTATTTCTTTACTTTTGGACATACCAATTATTTGTTCTATTGTCTCAATACTTTGATTTTATTTTTAGGAAAAAATATTACATACTTAGTACTTGTAGAATTGTTTCTTGATTATTTTCTAATATATAGTCATTAGTACTACGAGATTGAATACTATGCTCTCTTATCACAACTCTTGTGTATATCTAGATAATCTATCTAAAATACTTAAAAAATGGATTTATATATAGAGTCAAAAACTTTATTGCTGTTAAATTTTAAGTTTTGCATTGGTTCTGTTCAACCCCTTCTCCAACTATTTTTTAGATTTCACAAATGGAGGTAATTTCAGGATTTTCAAGGTTCTGAGCTTTTGTGGTAGTGCGAGACTTATAGTGCTGACCAAATTGGCTGATTTCCACTAACCATTTGAGTAGCTGACTCATGACTTAGGGTTAGCCATTACTGGTGTAGCGAATATCTGTACATGACTATAAACTCCAGTTTGTCGAATTAAATCTTGACTTTGCGAGTGTTATGCACAAGAGAAAGATACATACTCTCGACATGAGTGTATCAAGTCTCTGCACCATGTAAGAATTTATTTCGTGATAGATTAGGAGTTATAAATACCTTTTAAGCGATCAAGAGATACATATAAAGTATCTCATATAACTCGAGCTTTTCCGATGTCCGTGGAGAGGAAATGTATGTCTTGACAACCTTGAATACTTGTTAGCATTGATCCATTCATTAGAAACATTTAGATTTGCGCGTTAACTTAAAGAAAGTGGCACACCTATTTGCAGATTTTAATATAAATCAACTAAGGGCTAGCAATTTGCTTGCTAAAGATCAAAATTCATTGAAGGATCTCGGTGATGATAGATTTAGAGTTACTTGAATCTTGTCAAGATTGATCTCAATTTCTTATTTCTAATCATTAACCCTAAAAACTTGCCTTAGGCCACAACAAAATCATATTTGTTTGGGTCCAGGAGGATACCTACCACCCTTCTCATAACAAAAGAGGCCCCGTCTTGAACTGCCATGTTCCTTGAAAGCAGAGTTTACCATGCGTTGATAATTAACCCCATCATTGTTAAGTACGAAGGGAATGACACGATAACAGTTCAAACCTTCTTCTGTAACAAATGTTGTTTTATCCTCATATTCTAGAGTCGTATGGATCTAGTTGTATCAATTAAAAGAGTCCATAAATGTAGACTTCATTGCCGTTGGGGGCATCGACCAATTGGTCAACATTGGGCAACTGAATTAGTTATTTAGATATGCTTAGTTGAGATTTGTGAAGTCAATGCACATACATCATTTATCATTTGGCTTGGGTACTAACATCTGGCTTAGAATCCAAGTTAGGATATCTAACGTTACATATGTTCTTGGCTCGGAGTATTCACTCGACCCCTCCTTTCTCTTTTTTGAATCGGTCAAGCACTTAAGTCGACATTCAATTTGTAAATTATGACAAATGTTTAGATCTAAACCGTGTATTTCATCTTCCAGGAAAAAATGATAGCGATGCTCCTCTAACGTATATCGAAGGCATCCTTTTTTGTTTAGTACTGAGCAATAAACATACTAAGGTCTTATGGTTGTGATTACCAATCAGAACTTCTAATAACAACTCCAATGGATCTGGCTTTATCCATGACTAGTCATAAGGTACGTCGATGGAATAGATTTTCGGTTTATTACCAGGAGATAGGAGATCCATATCCATGCTTGCGTGCAATATGTTGTATGATATTTATCTCGGGTCCATACAATTGTCTACACGATGCTCTCCACTGGCTAAATGCATCTCCTGATCTGTAACAAGATGGATATCCATGTTATGTTCAAGTATATGGTTGACAAACTTTCCCTCGGATGCGAAATGTAGGTTTAGTCCATCACTAGGTAGGGTAGATGTTGATTGTTACATCTCGGAACCTTCTAGCTTGGTGATAAGAACGCAAAGCCTGCTCGACAATATCTTGAACAAATAAGGCTAGAGTTAGATCTGCTTCTTGTGGTGGCATAGTTGTAGTTCTTCTCTTACCCCTACAGTGGGTGTGCTTCTTCGGCGAAAAAAACAGACTCATCTACCACTAGGAGGATAAGAAAGAACCTAACTCCAACTCATACAACGTCCCTCTTGTCTATGTCTTATTAGCATAATAATGAGCTCCCAATTAGTTAATTTAGGTTATTGTTACGTTTTCACAGACGCCGCCAAACTTAACTAATAAGGTACAAACCTAATTCCTCCTTGAATGGTGTAAAGACGGAGCCACGTTAGTCCAATGAAATTTTTTCAACGTGCACAGGAACTGCAATTGTAACATGTGCAAGCAAAAAAGTTTGCCAGCACCACCCAAGAGCAAGGCTTCTGATTATACTCTAACGACCAAGCTAACGACTAAGCTAGTACCTGTTTAGATGACATTCTAATGTCTTGTATTAGAGTGTTTCCACCTTAAGCCTTGGGAGATCATACACATTGTTGCAAAAATACAAGACATTACCACCATTAACCGTGGATCGTGGTACTCTTTTTGCTTGAAGATCGACAAAACATATTAACCTCTGTACTGATATGATATTACCTTTAAATTTGGATCTTGAACTGTTGTTTCAATTCTTTAATATGAATTTAAATCCTGTTGATATATTAAAACAAAATTACATGTATTTAAATCCTATATGGGATGCAAATTCGTACATTCATACGTAAACATAGTATCTGTTTAAATATGGTCAAATGCCCCCTTCACATAATGCAATAATATGTTCAAAACGATGAAATTCGCAGCTTAAATATAAACACAAATGTCGAAATTCCATGGAATGTCAAAATACTAATTAATTACTTTAAGTATATATAGTATTTCTATGCAATTTCAAAACTATACATACAAATAAACTACTGAACATAAAGCTCAGCCTTGCCATCAATAAACAAGCTCATAAACTCTTCACCATCAACAGTCTCTTTCTCAATCAACAAATCGGCAAGCTTATGTAAAATGTCAATATGTTTTGTAATAAGAAGTTTAGCTCTTGAATACGCCTTATCTACCAACGCTCTCACTTCTGAATCCACAATATCAGCTGTTGCCATTGAATAATCACTCTGTGATGACATCTGTAATATAACATTATATTTGTGTATATTAAGGATTAATTACAAATAAGCGTTAAAAAAGTCGGAATAAATGAAGTAAAAAGTACCTGTTGACCTAAGAAAGGATTTCCACCACCACCTCCGATAGCGATTTGTCCAATCTTTTTGCTGAAACCAAACCTCTCCACCATTTGTCTTGCCACCCTCGAGACTTGCATAAAATCGTTAGATGCTCCTGTAGTAACGTTTTCTGTTCCGAATATCACTTCTTCCGCAATTCTATAAAATATTAAAGCAAAATTGGATTAGTCTTTAATGTAAGACACTGTGCTGTGCCGGTGCCAATAAATAAGACTGTTTGGTTCTTTGACCAATTCAAATCTGAAGGACTCTTTTAGAAATGAACTCTTATACGTTAAAAAAGACTGTTTGTTTGTTAACGGAATGGGTTTTACCTAGTTGTTTATTTTAGTTAGAGCAAATTCCATTTTTAGGCTATTATCTATGATCTAAAAACACTTTTTGGACAAACATTTCAAAAATTCTATTTTAAGCAAATTCTATTTTAAGGCCATTATCTATGGGTTAAAAACATTTTTGGGCTAAACGTTTAGTATCATTATCAGGCCAAACGTATTTGAAACGCCAATTTTTAGGCTATTTCACTAATTTCGTGGATTTTAAACGCAATTTGGACATTTCGAATATACTATATATCTTTATTTGGATGTATCACAAAGTAGGAATTATATTTAAAGTGTCCAAATTGTGTTAAAATCTATTAATTATCTCACGAAATTAGTAAAATTGCCTAAAAATGGGTGTTTCGAATACGTTTGGCCCAAAAATGCTTTTAGGACATAGGTAATGGACTAAAAATGGAATTTGCTCTTATAATTTTAGGCCAAACGACGATTCAAAAGTACAATTTCACTGAATCCGTGAGATATTTCATAGATACTAAACGTAATTTGGACATTTCAAACAAACTATATTTTTATTTGACCTCATCATAGACTATGAATTTAATTTGAAGTGTCCAAATTGCCCTTAAAATGTATGAAATATCTCACAAAATTAGTGAAATAGCCTAAAAACAGCACTTTTGAAACATTTTACCTAAAAATGCTTTTAGACCATAGGTAATGCCTTAAAAATGGAATTTACTCTTTTAGTCAACAATTAAGAAAAGGGAGGTCAAAGTTTTACCTTCCACCAAGGGCAACAGCCATTTGGTTCTCTAAATAGCTTCTACTATAAAGCCCAGACTCAAGCCTTTCTTCACTTGGAGCAAAGAATGTTAAACCACCAGCTTGTCCACGAGGAATAATAGAGATTTTCGCAACAGGATCATATTCCGGCATAAGTGCACCAACTAAAGCATGTCCCGCCTCTTTTATTTATCATATAAAAAAACAAACGTAAGTAACTTCATCCCTAACTAAAAAATTAGACAATAAAAAAAAGTGTAACTAATATATTATACCGTGATATGCAACTAATTTTTTCTTCTCCTCGGAAACAACTGCATTTTTCTTCTCCGGTCCAGCAATGATTCTTTCTAAAGCATCGTTTATCTCATCTTTGCTTATTTCTTTTAGGTCACGTCTAGCTGCTAAAATAGCTGCTTCGTTCATTAGATTTTGCAAATCAGCCCCTGTAAACCCTGGGGTTCTTCTCGAAACTTTGTCGAAATCCACATCTTTCGCTAAAGCCTTTCCTCTCGAGTGCACCTATTAAACACATATTAAAAACACCCATAAAGAAAAAAAAAAGAAAAAAAAAAGAAAAAAAAACGGACTAACCTGAAGAATTTTGACTCTACCAGCAACATCAGGTCGATCAACAGTAACTTGACGATCGAATCTACCGGGTCGTAATAAAGCGGAATCAAGTACATCGGGTCTATTAGTAGCGGCTAAAACTATAACACCTGAGTTACCTGAAAAACCATCCATTTCGGTCAAGAGTTGGTTAATAGTTTGTTCTCTTTCATCGTTTCCACCACCCATTCCTGCACCTCTTTGTCTTCCAACAGCATCTATTTCATCAATGAATACAATACAAGGAGCTTTAGATTTTGCTTTCTCGAATAAATCTCTTACTCTTGAAGCTCCAACACCAACAAATAACTCAACAAATTCAGAAGCTGCACATGAGAAGAATGGTGTACCAGCTTCACCTGCTACTGCTCTAGCTAATAGTGTCTTTCCTGTACCTGGTGGACCAACTAAAAGACACCCTTTTGGTATTTTGGCTCCTAAAGCTGTGTATTTATCTGGGTTTTTTAAGAAATCTACTACTTCTTGTAACTCTAGTTTAGCTTGATCAGCTCCTGCTACGTCAGCAAATGTTACACCAGTTTCAGGTACTTCTTGAAATTTGGACTTGGATCTACCGAAATCCATTGGTCCACCGAGTCCACCAGGTCCTCCTGGGCCACCTTGAGATCGTTGGAAAAGGAAGAAAAGTCCACCGAGAGCTAATAATGGAAACAATAAATTCCCGAATAAATTCAAAAACCCATTTCCAGCTTCACCTTCAGAAACAGAAATATCTACACCGTTCATCGCTAATATATCAATTAAATCAGGATCATTTGGAACAATCACGGAGGCTCTACGACCATCCACCGCCGTGAGTTGAAGAACGCCACCATCTTTACTAAATCTAACCCTTTCAACTTTACCCTTTTTGACAGCATTAAGAAACTCACTGTACCTCCATTGAGACCCATCTGGGATATCAGTAGCAGCAGGTTGGGCTTCAGGCTTAGGAGCGGTCAAAACGACGTTTTGACTAAACGGGTTTGACGGGCCGGGCTTGGTTGCTTCAAGTGTAATGACTTCTGGGGGAGGTTGTGGTGTATCAACTGCAAAAGCTGTTGGAGTGATTGAAGAGAAGAGTAAAGCAGCTAAAATTGCCTTTGATTGGAGTGATTCTGAATTGGGTTTTCTGTTAAGTATTGATTGAGGTACAGTATATTTTCTGGGTGATATTTTTGTTGTTTTGGGGGTTGGAGTTGAAATGAATATTTGGGTGCTGCCAAAGAAATTCGAAGAGAGTAGAGGGTTTGTTGTGGAAGCCATGGATATGGCTATAATGGTTTAGTTGAAATTCTTGCTATTATGAAAACAAATTATAAAGAAGTTGAATAAGAAATAGTAGATTTTTGAGTGAAATCGAATTTGGTGGGTTGAAGAAAGCCACAAGTATGTAAGTAGAAGGGGTTGGTTCTACGTGTTTCCAACGTTATCCAGTCATGTTGGTTTTCATAATCTAAGGTGGAGATGATGGGTCGTGTTGACAAAAAGGTTAACCCATTCCTTTATTTTTTGTGAGAATTGTTGTGAAAGTCTATGATCTTTACAAATTTTTACTATTTCGCCATTTATATTTATTTTATAACTGTTTTTTTTTTTTTACCGTGGAAGGTGCCAAGACACAAGTAAAAATAAAAAGGCGAACTAAGCTAATGCCAAGTTTCGAAAATTCAAAAATTAGTTCAAAATGACTAATAGTCATTAGACTATTCTTCATTGCCTTATACCTAGCCTTCTTTGCAACTTTATCCGCTTGTCTGTTGAGGTTTCTTTGGATGAAACGAAATAAAATAGGTCCATTCTCAACTGACTCCTGAATAATTTTCTTAAGGATGGGTTGTATATTCCAACTAACTGCTAACACTTGTTTAATACCTTGAATAGTTCCGAGGTTATCTGTTAGGATAGTCTTTCGTCTACCTGGAAAAACCTTACACAACTCGACCGCCTTAAGTACCGCTATTGCCTCTTCTTCGGCCGCTGAGTCGCAATTTCCTAAACCCTTTATTTATAGTTCCTCCTCAGTCTCTGGGGCTGCATATAACACCCAATCTAGTGGGTTCATACTTGTTAGTGAATGAGGCGTCACATTTAAAAGTAACTCCAGCTTCGTCTTTTTCTATTTGATCGAGAGAGTCCTTTCTTAGGTTCCCTCTCCCAAAGCTTGAAGATCTTAATAATCCCCCAATCGATACCATGGAGCCCTAACACAAGTTTATTAGATGTTAGGATTATACTTGTTGCATCAACTTCTGATCCTCCGTGCAACACCTTCATCTTAGCCTTCCAGATATTCCACATATTAATCATGATAAAATCTCTTGCCTTGTCTGCTTCCCATCCTCCTTCCGTGAAACTAAATATTTATGAACCACTATACAGTTTCTATTTCCATCTTCTCCCCACTTCGAATTCGTAGAGGTGTACCTGCCCATATTTCTTTGCACATTTTGCATTGAAGCAAGAGATGTTCTACTGACTCTTCACAATCATTACACCAGATGCAAATCTTAGAATCTGCACATTTCTTCTTATATAGATTGACTCTAGTATGGATTGCATTGTTCAGTACTCTCCACATGAAGAGCTTTATTTTTTTTAGGTATAATTTGATTTCCATATAATTTTCCGTACCAGAGATTTGTGGTTGACTTCTTCATAGACCGTACTAGGTTTGTTTACTACTTGTTCTTCCATAAGTATTTTATATCCTGTTTTTGTATTATAAATCCTATATTTATCCTTAACCGAAGTATCAAAAATTTGAATTCTGGTAATAAGTAGTATAATCGGCTCAGGGAAAAAATTATCCAGAATTTCCGTGTCCCATTCGTTAGAACCTTGTAATAAAAGTTCACTAACTTTTGTTAAATTGCAATTATCGGTTTTTCAAGTTTTCAATTCGTTTGTATCCATCTATTTTTCCAAATATATGTATCTTGTCTGTTACCTATAACAACAATGCCATCTACATCGGATCATTGCTCTATTAAACTTACAGTTGGGTCACATAAGAATGCTATTCCCTGTGCATTCAGGTTTTTTAATGTATGGGTTACACACGAGAGTTATTTGGATCTTGTAAAAAAAACATAGAGTACTAGAATTAATGGTAATCTTATGTTTGTCTTGTGTATGAAGTTAAAGGATATGAAAAGGGAATTAAAAAAGTTTAATAATAAATACTTCAGGCGTAACTCTGATGATATTAATAACATAAAGAATCAACTAGAGCTGGTCCAAATGAGAATTACGAATGGTACTTATATGAGTACTGATTTAGCTGAAGAGAAAATCCTAGTTAAAAAACTGGAATTGGCTACTATGAATCATCATGAAGTGATGAAACAAAAGTCTAGAGCTACGTTTATTAATGATTATGATTGTAGCTCGGAATATTATTACAGAATTATAAAAGGACGTATAGCGAGAAGTAACATTTCTACAATTATCAGGGATGATGGAACTATTGTGACTGATCCTGATGAGATAAAAAAGAATTTGTTACCTTCTATACGAATCTTTTGGGTACTGAGGAAATTGGGCAAGAAAATTGCTCTATTAATTCTATGAAATTGATATTGAACAAAGAGGTACCCCAGGAATATTATGATGGTCTTATTACTAATGTTTCAAATAATGAAATTAAACAGGCGTTATTTGAAATTGGTGATGGTAAAAGCCCGGGACCTGATGGGTTTACGGCGTGCTTTTTTAAATCATCCTGGAATATCATTGAAAATGATTTTTGCTAAGCCATAAAACAATGTCTTATATCAGGTAAAATGCTCAAACAAATAAATTCGACTAATATTATTTTAATTCCTAATGAAAAGAATCCCTCTAGTGTGAAAAAGTTTCGCCCTATATCTTGTGTTAACATTATTTATAAGGTGATTTCCAGAGTTATTATGAAAAGACTGAAAAAAGTTATGGGTGCAATAATCTCGTTAAATCAGGCAGCCTATGTGGGTGGAAGGTGTATGAGTGATAATATATTAGTCGCGCAAGAGGTTGTCTTGGGTTATGAAAAAGCCTCAATAAATCCATCTTGTACTATTAACTTAGATTTGCAAAAAGCTTACGATAGTGTCAATTGGCACTTCTTGATTACTGTACTTCATGCGCTTAAATTTCCTATAAAATTTATGTCTTGGATTGAAATGTGCGTATGTTCACCCTCTTATTCTGTATGTGTTAATGGCGAAGCATGTGGGTACTTCAAGGGGAAGAGAGGCCTCAGACAAGGAGACCCTCTCTCCCCATATCTCTTTGCGATTTGTATGGAGGTTTTCTCGTGTTTGTTTCAGATTGTAGCGCGGAAAAAGGGTTTCAGTTTTCATTCTAGATGTCATGAAGTTAATCTCAATCATCTAGTATTTGCAGATGACTTACTTATTTTCATGAATGGTAATATTAACTCAGCTAAAGTTGTTAGACAGGCCCTTGATTTGTTCACTAGATGCTCAGGTCTTCACATTAACTTTCAAAAAAGTGAGTTGTATTTTGGAGGTGTTAATGATTCTATAAAAGCTGAAATATCTAATGTATTGCGCAGCAAAGTGGGATCATTACCTGTTAGATATTTGGGCATTCCCTTAAATTCGAAAAAGTTATCTGTTACTGATGGAAATATATTAGTGGATAAAATCTGTTGCAGTATTAAACAATGGAGCTCAAAACTCTTATCTTATGCTGGACGTGTGGAATTAATAAGGGTGGTACTAATAAGTAAAATTATGTTTTGGTGCAAGATATTCTTGCTACCAAAACAGGTTATATATAAACTTAATCAAAGGCTATCTGGTTTTCTCTGGAAAGGCAATCTTGAAAATGCACAGGGTGCTAGAGTGGCATGGGATGATTTGTGCTATAGTAAAGAAGAGGGTGGTCTTAATATTCCGAACATTGCGAATATCAATAAATCTTGTCTTCTCTTCACTTTTTGGAGATTTTATTCAAAAAGCCAAAACCTGTGGAGTAGATGGGTTAATATAAATATTCTCAAGGAGAAATGTATATGGAGCCTCAACAAGATGCAATACCACTCGTGGTTATGGAAGCAAATACTGAAAATCAGAGAAGTAGCATATAATTTAATCTATCACGAGGTGGGTAATGGAAAGTCTACTTTTATATTATGGGATAGGTGGATTAATAAAAGAAGTATTCCAGAGATCCTTAAGATTGATCTTGATGAGCAGAATCTATCCTGCAATAAAAAAGTAGTTGAGTGTTATGGTAGAGATAGGTGGAGAATTCCACCGTGTATAGGGAAATTTTTTCCCACTCTTCAATCTATTAAGCTTAATGATACACCTGATAGAGTTATTTGGACTGAGAATGAAAAAAATGCAATTTTCGTATAAGAAAACTTTAAAGTATATCTCTAGCCATAAAAGTAAAGTATTGTGGTATGATATAGTATGGGCTAAGCCGTGCATTCCTAGGTGTTCCTTTATTGCTTGGCTTGGAGCTTTGAACAGGTTACCTACTAAAGATAGAATGATGAATTGGGGATTAAATGTCTCAGTTACATGCCATTTCTGCAAGGTGAATGATGAGTGTGCTGAACACTTATTTATTAAGTGTAAATACTCAAATATAATTTTGGCCCGATTATTAAAATACTATGATGTTAAGCTGAGTATTAACTCTTTACAAGAGTTGTTAATTGACTTACAGAAGGATTGTAGTAGCTCGCAAATTGTAATGATATTGGGTGTGTGTATTACAACATACATGTACTTTATATGGTGTGAGAGAAATAACAGAGAACATGGAGGGAGAGAACGTGATGAAGACAGATTATATAACACTATCATGTCTTTTGTTGCAGTTAAGCTGGAAAACAGGATGTTTAAATGTCAAAGGGCTGTGAAGTTGGCTGAGAAATTTTGTAATAGTTAGATTAATTCTCCTTAAGATCAAATTTTGTAATAGTTAGCTAAAAGTGTTTTTTTTATAATAGTTGACTAGTGGTTTAAAGTTTGTAATAGGCCTAATAGTTAAGGTGTAAGGTGTAATAACTCAAAGTTTTGTGCTTCATTTATAAAATGTTTGATTTGCTAATCAAAAAAAAAAAAAAACAATGCCAAATTTTTTTATAAAATCTTTGCCTTCTATTATATTGTCCCAACCCCATGTCCTACTTTGTCTAAATTTTATGAGGAAATTGTAAAACAAGGCCCAAATTCCTTCAACTTTTAGTTTTAAGTCCTAGTTGAAAAAAATTGTTTTCTAAGTCCTATTTTCTAACTACCTGGTTTGGAACTTTCCCATTTTACCCTTGTTCGTTATGGGTACGAACCCACACTACTACTTATCACGAGCTAAAAAAAAACCGTATGGTACAGACCCAACACGTTTGCAATGATTTTTTAGTCTTTTCTATTAAGTACAATATACGGGCCAGACCCACACCCCTCGAATTCTTTTTGGGGCTGTACCCAACACGTGTTTTTGTTATACTTATTCGTTTTTTGTTTTAAAGGTTTTTGCAGTTTCAATCACAACAAGAACAAAAAAATTAATCACATAACTATCCATTCTTAAAACTAGCTTAATGGATTTGGACCCAATACAAATTACACAAAAATAAAAACAACTACTCTATATGGGGCTGGACCCATCACCCCTAAAATATATATCTGGGCTGGCCCAATAATAAAGAAATTAAAATCCAAATACAACTACATGGGGCCAGACCTATGCTACACAACTAACCTGTATGGGCTGGCCCATGACACACAACAAATCGACGAACCGGAGGCGAAGGGGCTTCGATAGTGGCTCTTTGACGGGGTAGACGAACAGTGGGAAGGGGGTGACTTCGTCTTCTATGGGGTTTCTTCATTTTCTTGGTGGTGGAGGTTGGTTTAGTCACAGAGAAAAGAAGGGTGGCAGGAGAGAAGATCGGCCCCTCTACAGCAGCGGCGAGGTTGGATCTGCAGCAGCAGCCACGAGCCTGGAAGGAGAGGCAGTGCAGACGAACGACGTTGGTGGTGGTGGTGCTGAACATCGGACATGTGATGACGGTAGGGAGGCGACGAGTGGTGCTGTGAAGCAGCAACGGTGGTGCGATGGTGAAGTAGCAGTGGTGGTGCGATGGTGAAGCAGCAGCGGTGGTGCGATGGTGAAGTAGCAGTGGTGGTGCGATGGTGAAGCAGCAGAACGGAGGATGGGCTACGATGGGGCGCCGAGGGTTTTCTGTGTGCAGGGGAACAACCGTGAATGAGAGAGAGGGAGCGTTGGTGGTGGTGATGTTGTCGCTGGTTAGTAGTGGTGGTGTTGGTGGTCACAGAGAGGCAGGGTGGTGGTGGTGTTGTTGCTGGTTAGGATTTGTGGTCACAGAAAAAGACGAGAGAATAGAGAGAGAATAGAGAGGGATACAGAGAATTGGATGGGTGGGGGGTTTCGGTTCCCTAATGGGTTTGGAGGATGGGTTTTTTGTGTTTCAGAGTAGGTTAGGAGGTGGGGGTATTTTAGCCTTTTACCTTTACTAGTTGGACCTCCTAACTAGTAGTTAGGTTTGGGACTTAAAATACAAATTGATATATGGCTTGGGCCTTATAAATCTAATTCCCCCAATTTTATATCCAGTAGGCTACTTTTATTAAAGTAAATACCTATCAGAAGTCCGACTGCTAGGTTTCCAGGGTTGTGCATCAATCTCCGAGCTTGCGCTACTAACAATACAGTGTTCATCCTTTTGAAATCTTTAATACATATCCCACCAATAAGTTTCCCAATTGTTATTATCTCCCATGCTTTCCCAATAAATTCTATTCTTTCACCTGAGTTCCACCAGAAGTTAGAGATAACTAATATAAGTTTATTACAAAAGGAAAATAGAAAAGAAAAAATAGACATGTAATAATTAGGAATAGCCTGCAGTATCGCCTTTATTAAAACTTCCTTGCCCCATCGGATAGTAACTTTGCTTTCCATCCTTCCCTATTTTTGAATGTCTTTTTGCTATCCATTCCAACTATTCAACTTTGGATCGTTTATGACACAACATTATACCTAAATAATTTCCGTGATCCTCTGTTTCTTTAATATTTAAAGTTTGAGTTGTTGAGTTTCTTATATCTTGCGGAGTCTCTTTGCTAAACAAAATAGCCGACTTATGAAGATTAATACTTTGTCCTGAGCCCTGACAATAAATATTAAGGCTCTCCTTAAAAGCATCAATGTTAGTATTATCAATATCCAGAAAAAAGAGAGCATCATCTACAAATAAAAGGTGAGAGATTACAAGACAATTATGGTTACCACTAATGATACCTTCATTAATGTTATTATCAATAATGCTAATGAGAGATTCTGTCATGATAGTAAACAAAAATGGGGAAAGTGGGTCTCCCTGTCTACGTCATCTTCCGGATTTAAAAAATTTCTAATCTTTCACTATTCAGATTAATGTTGAAGGAAACTGTGATAATACAGTTCTGGATCCATTGTATCCAAATGTCACAAACCCCAAGTTTTTTTAAAACCATCAGGATAAAATCCCACCGTACCTGATCATAAGCTTTTGCCATATCTATTTTTATAGCTGCCATATGTTTTTTATTCTTCCTTTTCCTAATCATAAAGAAAGAGATTTCATGGGCTATTAAAATATTATCCTGTATTGCCCGACCTTTAATAAATACTGCCTATGTTGGGGAAACTATCTTATTCATGAAGTCACGAAGTCTATTAGATAAAAAATTTGCAATGATTTTGTATATAAAATTAACACAGGACATAGGCCTAAAATTACCTGGATTCTCATGAGTATCTCCTTTGGGAATAAGGGTGATTAGGGTATCATTAATCTCTTCGATAGAACATTTATTGTTAAATAAGTCTATAATAACATTAAAAATGTCCAGTTTAATGATATCTCGAAATTCTTTGTAAATCTTACCATTCAGACCATCCGGTCCCGGTGCTTTAGAAGCTGAGAGTTTCCTTATGGCGTTTTCCGTTTCTTCCATAGTTGGGGTTCTAGTTAACTCTACATTGATCTCCTTGGTTATACATGGTTTGATATTCCGTTGCCTTTTCCATATTTTCTACAGGTGTCCGTATATTTTGGAACAATGTTTTATGGAACTCTTATAAACATTGTTTAACTTCTTCTGTGTCCTCTTTCCAATCCCATGATATTGTCTTTTATTCTAGTAATTTTGTTATATTTCCTTCTTTGAATAGTAGCCAGATGGAAAAACTAAGTATTTGTATCACCATAAATCAACCAATCAATTCTAGATCTATCAAACCAATATTTTTACTCTTTTTGAAACTCGATTTTAGTCATTTCTTTAATATCTTTTTCTTCTTTTATTATGTAATTATTAGGATTTCTAATATCTAAACTAGTTAAACGATCTTGTAAATTTTTTATCCGTTTTTTGTGATTTTTAAAAGTTTTTATACTCCATTTAGTTAATTCTTTGGTCGTATAATCTCTTTTTTTAACATAGTTGGTCACTGGGGTGTTGTGCTTTGGTATAATCCATCCAGTCTCTACTACATCCTTACATTCACTATTATCCAACCATCTAGTCTCGACCTTAAATTTCTTTTTATCAATTTTCATATCAATATCAAAATGAAGGATTAGAGGAGAGTGGTCCGACCCGATTGTCGGAGGCACGAAGACTTGGGATCTTGGAAACTCGTCAATCCACTCACATGTCGCTAAGGCACGACAAATTTTTGTTTTCATATGTTTGTCACCTTCTTGCTTGTTAGACCAAGTAAAGAAACACATGTTAGACTTAATTTCAATCAAGGAATTATAGTAAGTAAAATTGAGAAATTCGTTAATATGGTTTATATTAGCTGGATTTTTGCTTTGGTTCTCATTGAGATTAGAATATCGTTAAAATCTCCAACAATGATCCAAGGTTCTTAATATCTGTACTCCAATTAGAAATATCTAACCAGGTATCCTTTCAATCATTAAAGTCAGTAGGTGCATGTATAATAATCATATGGTACGGGAAAGAAAATACCTTAATACGAACAATGATAAAGGAATTACAACTACGAAAAACTGAAAGATGCACATAAGAGTGCCACAAAACCAAGAACCCACTGGAGTGATAAGCACTTCCAGTGGTTCCACACAAAAGGAATTACAAAACCCAAACATCCTAACAATGTCTCGAGAGTCCTCCTCTCTCAACATTGTCTCATAAAACACCGCTAATCCAAGACGAAACCGAGCCAGAAGCAAGCTAAGGATTGATAATGTCAAGGGTGCTCATATACCCTGGACATTCCAAACAAAAAAGTCATTTAAAATTTGCGGCTTTTATGGAGTTGCCGCCTCCTTTCTCCTTCTCTTCATAGTAAGCAACCTCCTCATCTGCATCTTCATATCTAAAATTTATGTCGTGATCATCACCTCCACCCACATAGTCTTTCTCATAATAATTGACACTGTTACCATTATTGCCTTCAATCTCTTCTTCTAGTTCGATTTGGTAATCATAATTATCAATCATCTTTGAAAGATCATCCATATTTGTTTACCTTCATTTATGTTGTCACCATCTTCATCTTTTTCCAAAATACTAAATTGGTTATTGTTGACGAATTTTTTGATTGCATCATTAACTCTCAGCTTTTTAAAATTGCCTTCGATCTTAGAAATACCTTTGTTAGCCCCTGATTCAATTGCACCACCTCTAACATCTCTTCTTCTTTTGATTTCTACTGAAATACAGACAGATCATCTTGGATTGAGCATAGGTCTCCACTATTGTTAGCAATGTGTTTCCCTTTTAAACGTCATTAGAGCAGCTTTAACATTACCTTCATTCCTTGTCTCCCCTTCATCTGTGATTCCTTAGCCTCCTTGAATGCAGTTATTTTTAGTGTTGATTCGTGTAACTCATTTCTAAGGTCATGAATTTGTTTTTACTAGCTCTCACAGTCCCTTTCTTCACTGTCTTTCTCTTCTTCAATCTCTCTTAGAGTAGCTGCTTTGCTTGAACTTTCCTTCTTAGTATAGTTGTATTTGTTAAGAATGTCCTCTCTTCCCTCCTCAATGATAATACCCCCAGTGGTATTTACATTCCTAGGTCCCTTACATGCATCTCTTATGGTATTATCATTATATTGATAATTTAAAAAGTTACCTTCAATTTTAAGATGTAGGCCATAAATAGGATTGAATGGTGGAAACTTCGCCACATTATCAATACTCTATGTTTCCTTCCTTCGCTCATCAATGTTTTCAACCTTCTTGATGTTCTTAACAGGACAATCACCATAATGATGACCCACTTTCCCACATCTGAAGCAAAGGGAACCCGTGTTCTTGTACTGAAACACCACCCAAGTCGCTCCTTCTTCTTAAGGTAAGTAAGTTCCAGGGGGTAGTGGATATTTGGTATTAAATTTAACTCGGAATCTAAGTATCTTAATGTCACAGTTGATGATGACTAGAAAGTCAACCGCCTCGACTTTAATGAAGCAAGCTTCCTGCGCTTTTACGGTGTTGATGTTATTCTGTTTAAAATCTAATCCCCCTAACTTGCACCCAAATGGAAGAATAATCAATGGATAAGTCATTGAAATTGATTACTTGAGGCTAGATGGTCATGATTAAGTGCATCTTTTGGATGATGCTTGGTCACATGTCCCATACCCTCTTGAACTCTCTCTCATTGAAATTTTTGAGCTTGAACAAGTTGCTCTTAATTTTTGAAACTCTGAAGCGCCCTTGTATACCCCATCTATCTTCTATAAACATGCGTAGCTGGACAGTGTAAACAATTGTTTCTCCTATTACCTTGAAAATGATTGCCTTTTCTTCCTTCATACTCTCAACAAGGTGCGCTTTAATACCAATATTTATTACTCCCAATTTCCTAAATTTGTGTTCTATTAAAGGAATGATAGGAAGCGCATGAAACTCCCTTGTTGCCATATTATAGACTTTCCTGTAAAACCACTTAATGAAGTTTGAAGAAACAGATACTAACAGGGAAGAAGAGAAGTGAGTAAGTAAATGCAGACAAAGAAATGAAAGTGAAAGGAGAAGCTCAGTAGTGCTACGACAAGAACTAAAGGTGGAAGGAAAATAGTGAGAAGTTTCACTACCAGACTGAGGATTTAAATAGCTTGGAAAAACCGTGATAAGGGCTGCTACAGTAAAATGTGAAGTGTAGAGTCTCTTCGTTGCTCGTCAAAGCCGTAAAATTTGTTCAGATAAACAAGAAATATCATTCGACACATCCTTGAATCTTGTATCACCATCATTATCATAAATAAGAATCATTATTGACCTCGTAATTGGAGATTTGTGGTCTCCCGGAGTGTTTTTACTGCTTGTTTTCGCACGCCTTCCCTCCTCCTTAATGATTAGTTTAGTTCCCAATAACATAACTCCATTTCTTCCCCACGGGTCACTATAAGTTGCAAATACAAAGATAAGAAACAAAAGGAGGAATTGAGTGCTCTAACCTTCTCAATAAGTCCTTCAAGAAACCTATATGGCCTAATATCAAGAAAATAAAAATTAGGGTTTTTTATTTTCCCTATTTCCGCAGACATCTTCCTCGATTCATCAGCCAAATTTCCCTTCCCTCTCTAAGTCTTGTAGGGGTAATGATTATGGGTGCTACTGCGCTATTGTAATAGCTAGATCGATTGGGTCTAAAGTTGCGCATCCTAATACCCATATCTATGCCGTCAGATGAAGAACTCATTTCCCAAATACAAGAGATGATAGGAGTGTGAGACTCCTACTAGAAGCGTGCTTAAGGGTTTGTGAAGAAGATGGTGAAGATGAAGCGTCTTCACCTTGAAGAAGAAAGAGAAAAGAAGAATTTTTTTTTCTACAGTGAGGCAAGAGCGTTTCAACCTAAGAGAGAGTTTTTTAGGTTTTATTTTATAACTATCCAAAAAGGTAATCTTGACATTTTTTACTCTAGATCCATTTTTTTCCTTTTTTAAAATTATATATTAGATAGATAGAGAAAGTGTAAAACTCTTGTTTAGAAACCTATTCGGTAACCAAATTTCCGCCCCTAGTAATAGAAAAGAAGTTAGGTTTAGTTTGTTTAGTAAAACCATAAATAATACAAACAATGTTTTGAATACTATTACACAAGATAATTTGATTACTCAATAAAGGTAGCATAATACAATTCACATCATTCTCGATGATGGCCGTCTCTGTGGGTAGTCACAAGTCATCTTAGTTGCCCTTAAAATATCCAAAGCCTCTACCTCAAGTGCTGGCTTTGTGTTAACTTTCAAACTATTTTATGTCAATAAACCACCATTAAAGTTTTAAATTATGCATTTTATTGCGGCCCCTTTATCCGAGTAGGCTATATCATAATTAACTTTTATAAAATTTGTTGGAGGTTTCTTCTATTTGTCTTTTATTGTTAGAGAGCTCTATTTAATCATTATGCTTCTTCTTGTTGTTGGATATCTCGTTCGTACACATCTTTTATTTATTTCTTGGGCCTCTAGTGAGTTCGAAAAGGTCAAATCTTTGATGATTCCATCATCTATGACTGTGTTGCAAATACTTATGGAGCCCTGTCTATCACAACTCCTCCAGCAAAAGGTAGAACCTGTTCTTTAGGTATTTTCATTTAAATGAACCCCCTCTTTCCCGAATCTCATTCAATTTGAATCTACTCGCCAAAACAAAAGGATCAACACTCTAATTTAGATGATTCTTTGATAATTCTATCTTGATTGCCTCTAATTCCCCTCTTCTACAAAAGGCCCATTTATATACAATAGTCACATTGTAGCAGGTATAGTTTAGTGGTAAAAGTGTGATTCGTTCTATTATTCCTTTAATAGTCTTTTTTTCAATTTTGCCAAGAGATAGTGCAAATTAGTTCAAAGATTATGTCTTTTTTCTCAAACATTTTAGCCAAGTCTTCTACTTGAGTTTTTACCATTTATCCAATCTATTAGTGGTTTTATCTCGAGTTTTTACAATAAGAAGACTTGCAAACTAGACCCTTTTTCCATAAGGACAACTAAAAAGTGAATGTTCAGTAGCTTCATCATTAATACCACATATTTTTCATGTTTTTTCCTTACTACAATTTTTTTATTTAGGTTGCCCTCAGCAGGTAACATATTCTTTATAGCTCTCCACATGAAATTTCTAATTTTAGGTAAAGTTTCCATATTCCAAATTCTATTCCATTATTCCTTAATGGTGTATTGTGATTGAGAGAGGAGGGTCTTATATATTTTCTTTTATAAGTTGATTTCTTTATGCTCTAATTAATGATATTATTCCTTCACATTATAAAGCCCATTTTTACTAAAATCATCACTTATTTTATCATTACACTCAAATTTTGGTATTGCCATTCTTTTTATTTTGTTTATTATTGGGTTTGGAAATATCTTCTCAAGAATATTAGTTTTTCAAGTTTTATCTTCATTATTAATAATTTAACTTACAAATTTATATCTATTATTAGCTGGTTTTACATTATCAGTATTGTTGTTAATCCATTATGATTAAAAATTCAATTTGATTTTCTTTTCCAATTTCTAATGGATATTTTTATAAAAGTTTCTCTTCCTTTAAGTAAGTTTTTCCAACCCCAAGTAGGTGAGCTACCTTGTTTGACATCTATAAAATATGATTTATTAAATTCTTTACCGTTTAGTGTTTGGTAGAGCAAGGACTCTTGTTTATTAACTAAGTCCAGGTTTATTACCCAAGCAGAGCTAGGTTCATGAGATGGAGGTCTCTGAATCCCATGCCTCCCTCAAACTTAGATATGGTTAGTGTTTCCCATTTTGCCTAATGTATTTTTTTCTTACCATTACTGCTCCACTAAAAAAAATGATGGAGTGTATTTCATTGATAGAATTTTTGGTATTAGAAAGTTAGGCATTATATAGTTTGGTAGACTTTGTAGTATGACCCCTTACCTTTGTCTAAGATAGTTTTCCAGTTTTCAATTATTTTTAAGGTTTTATCAATCATCAGTTGTAAGTCTTTGCTCTTTGATCTTCCCCATTCAGCAGGATTTTCTAAGTAGTTTCCTAGGTTTTTAGTTTATTTTTGTATTTGGCCTTTTTCCATTATATTTAGTATTAATATGGGTGTATTGGGCTAAAAATGGCGCCACATTTGTGAAGTTGTAAAGATAAACCCGTTGCATGTTTATATTTGTTCATGACATCGTTAAATGCTTTGATTTTCATATAATCAGCCTTTAGAAAAAAAGGTGTTCATCTGCAAAAAGCATATGAATAGTTTTACAGCAATGCCTCCCTATTTTTAAACATGTAAATAAAATGTTTTCTATTTAATACTTAATTAATTCATAAAAGTTTGAGTGATGGGGCAAATATGAGAAGGGATGGGGGATCCCATGTCTAATCCCTATATTAGTTTTTTTTTATTGTGTAAGTTTCACCATTAATGAGAATAGAGTAAGGGACTGATTTAAAAGATATCATAAACTTTCTTACCCAATCATTATTAAAGCCTATCTTTAGTAGTAAGTCATTTAGGAAGTCCCACTCAATATATTCATATGCTTTTGTTTTATATTAGCCTTAACAGTAACAATATATATTATAGTATTTTATCTCCTTTGTATGTGAGTTATCAATTCATGGGCTAACATAGTATTTTCTAAAGTAAATCTGTTTGGGATGAAAGCACTTTGGTTTTTACTTACGATGTTGTTCATTAAAGGTTGTAACCTATTGACTAATACTCTAGAATTTAAATATAAATGAAATTAGAACAACTTATTAGTCTAAAATGAGTTATATGACTGGTTTTTCTATTTTATAAATGATTATGATAAAAGTTTGATTAATATCTCTAAGATTTCTTTTGTCATTCCCTAATTTTTTAAACTATATTTTTGTTAACTTATAATAATCATGACATCCAGCTATAATTGCTTCTGTTTCTTCCTTGGCTACACATCTTCGTATCATTTGGTCAGCACATACTTTGTAGAGGAAGGGATCCTCCCAAAAGAATTGTCTAGCACGATGAGCTAACCTCTTTCTCTCTTGATAACTGGATCCTTCAGGAAAAGAACCACTCACAACTAAATTCGCAATATCTGCATACCAAGGAGCTTCATAATCACGAACAGCAAATAAATTCTCGTCAGGAAACTCTTCTCTAACTACTCCAGTTCCACCATTCGTCTCTGAACCTTCAAGACACGATAGATGATCTGCAACCTGATTCTCACAACCCTTTCTATCTTTAATCTCTAAATCGAATTCTTGAAGCAATAAAACCCATCTGATTAACCTCGGTTTAGCATCCTTCTTCTCCATAAGAAATCTAATCGTTGAATGATCTGTATAAACAATGACTTTCGCTCCAAGAAGATAAGAGCGAAACTTATCGAATGAATACACAACTGCTAGTAATTCTTTCTCTGTAACTGTATAATTAACTTGAGCACCATTGAAAGTTTTACTAGCGTAGTAAATCGAATGAAATATCTTATCTTTTCTCTGTCCCAATACAGCTCTCATACACAAATCACTCGCATCACACATAAATTCAAAAGGCAAACTCCAATATGGAGGTAATACTATAGGAGCAGAAATAAGCTTTTCTTTGATTGTTGAAAGGACGCTAAACAAGCTTCATCAAAAAGGAATTTGGAGTCCTTTTCAAGTAAGTTGCATAGCGGTTTAGCAATCTTAGAGAAGTCTTTAATGAAACGCCTATAAAAGCCAGCATGACCAGGAAAACTTCTTACCCCTTTAAAAGAAACAGGAGGGGGAAGAGTTTTAATTACCTCTATCTTCGCTCTATCAACCTCTAATCCAGCACTTGAAACCTTGTGACCCAGAACTATACCTTCGCGAACCATGAAATAACACTTCTCCCAGTTTAAGACCAAATGTGTATCCTTGCATCTGATTAACACTTTCTCAAGTTATCTAAACATCTATCAAAATCATCACCAAACACGGAGAAATCGTCCATAAAAACTTCAAGAAAATTATCGATCATATCACAGAAGATGGCCATCATACATCTTTGAAAGGTAGCAGGTGCATTACACAACCCAAATGACATTCTGCGATATGCAAAAGTACCAAAGGGGCTTGTAAATGTTGTTTTATGTTGATCTTCTGGAGCCACATAGATCTGATTATACCCAGAATAACCATCTAAGAAACAGTAGTACTCTCTACCCGTCAATTTATCTAACATTTGATCAATGAAAGGAAGTGGGAAATGATCCTTTCTGGTGGCCTTGTTCAGTTTACGATAATCCATACAAACTCTCCAACCAACTACCGTTCTTGAAGGAATTGCTTCATTTTGATCATTAAGAATTGTTGTGATTCCTCCTTTCTTCGGCACACACTGAACTGGACTCACCCATTCACTACTCGAGATGGGATTAATAATCCCCGCGTCTAACAGCTTGATAACTTTCTTCTTCACTACCTCCTTCATAGCGGACATTAATCTCCTTTGACCTTCAGCTGAGCGTGCGTTATCATCTTCAAGTATGATTTTGTGTTCACAATAGGATGGACTAATGCCTTTGATGTCAGCAATTGTCCAACCTATCGCCTCTTTGTTGTCTCTTAACACACGCAACATTTTATCTTCTTGAGGACCTGTTAAATTTGCTGAAACAATAACAGGTAGAGTTTCATAAGTACCTAAATACGCACCAAGTGTGTTGGTAATGGCTTTTCTTCTAATTCCGGAGGAGATTCAATTGAAGGTTTCTATTTAGGAATAATCTCCCCCGGTTCTCTCACAGGTTCATAGGCAGGACGCCTATACTTTAGATTCTCAGAATTAAGAGCCGCCACTGTTTCAGCGAGCTCTTCCATCATCTCAGGTAAGTCTAATGTCAAAGCGGCCTGCAAGATATCATCATAATTAAAACAATCAAATACCTCTTGCGTGGCCTGCTCAACTACATCATTCGAAAGCAATCTTCTTGCGAATCTGGAAACTTCATAGCTCGGAACACATTAAATTTGACTTCCTCGTCTTGGATTCTCATCGTCAATTCACCATTTTCTACATAAATCAATGTACGCCCCATGGCTAGGAATGGTCTTCCCAAAATAATTGGGACATTCCTATCCGCGTCGTATTCAAGTATAACAAAATCGACGGGAAATACTAACGTACCTGCCTTAACAAGGACATCTTCAATTCGGCCTTCTGGACGCGCAAGAGACCGATCCGCCATTTGCAAGACCATAGAAGTAGGTCTTGCTTCTCCAATTTTTAGCTTATCAAAGATTGATTTGGGCATAAGATTGATGCTTGCGTCCAAATCACATAGTGCTTTACCTTTCCAATCTTCTCCAATCGATATCGGAATTGTGAAACTCCCAGGATCAAGTAACTTTGGAGGTAATTTACTTTGACAAATAGCACTACATTCTTCAGGAAGCCCAATCATCTCATTATCACAGTATGGCCTTTTGTTGGTGAGGGATCTCTTCAAAAACTTCGTGTACTTGGGAATATCTCGGATGGCTTCCAACAACGGAATGTTAATACTAAGGCCTCTCACTCTATTAAAGAACTTCTGATAATCGGCCAAATCACACTTTTTCTGAACTCGAGATGGAAATGGTGGAGGAGGGCGATTACTCATAACATCATCTTTCTTCTTTGGAATCTCAATCGGCCTTTCTATTTCTTCAACCTCAACATCTTTCTCTTTCTCAATCACATCCTTTTCTTTTCTTGGAACTTATTTCTCTTTTATAACAGGAAAAGGAGGTGGAGGGAGATTCTTACCACTTCTGAGAGTAACATCTTTGCAATCTTCATGTTGTCTCGGATTTTCAGTGTCACTAGGGAGTTGCCCTTGTGGACGCTAATTAAGTTGTTTTGTGATTTGAGCTAGCTGATTCTCTAATAGTTTAATGTTTGCGTCAGACGCTTGTTGATTCTGAATAGCTTGCGTCTGGATAGCAATTAGGTTTTTAACGGTTTTCTGAAGGCTAAGCATACCTTCTTGTGGTTGAGAGGGTAAGGCTTTTTGGTTCATGGTTTCGTTATAACTGTCTTGAGGAGCTTGTCTCTGAACATAGTTTCCTTGATTCTGTCCTCCTTGATAATTATTATGTGGTCTTGGATTGAAGTTGTTACCTCGGGGACGCGGTTGATATGCGTATGTAGGATTGGCTGCCTCACTAGGATTTGAGTTTTGAAACCCAAGATGGTTTCTGTTAGGCTGATATCCATTACCACTCGAATTAAAGTTTCCTCTATTGGAGACAAACACCACGAACTCTTGATTATTCTGACAATTCTCCCAATCGTGATCATTCACACCACAAAACTCACATCCATACACTTCTTGCGCAACCTTTACCTCAACTCTCTTATTCGAAAAACCCTCTTTTACGGCTAAAGTAAGTTGTCTCAACTGTTGTTCTAGTGTGGTTTGTATCTTGTTCTCTAAGGAGTTGAACTTTTCTTTAATGTTGACATTATTAACTCTTCCCTTAACTGGTGTTCTTACTCTATTCCACCCAACTTCATTATCAACTGTTCTATCCAAAATAATTCTCGCATACGCAGGTTGAACTCGTAAAAACGCACCACCACACAACAAATCTAAATCTTTCCTCGAACTCCCCTCAAGACCATTATAGAAAATCTTCATTTGTTGTTGTTCTGAAAGATCATGGTTAGGGACTCTTCGTAAACATTTCTGAAATCTCGACCAACTTTTACCCAACGCTTCATCATATTCTTGTTTGAAATGTGTTAACTCAAGTTGAGCATCTAACCTCATGTTGGACGGATAATACCTGTCAAAAAACACAGCCTGTAACTGCTCCCAATTCGTAATCTTCCCTGATTCTTGCAAATCATGCCACTCACTCGCTCCATCTATTAAGAAAAATCTGAATGTAGCATAATACATTTGCTCCCTTGTTACCCCTTGCGTGATGTATGAATCGCAAATCTGCATAAAGTTTTGTACAATGCGAAGTGGGTCTTCTTCGGGCTTGCCACGAAAGTTTCCGAAATTCTGAAATTGAGCTAGCATACCCGGATCGGGCAAAATCTCGGAACATTGATATTAGCTGGGCCAATCCCAAGAGGAGGGGCAAGGAATGGTTCTTCTACTGGACCGGTAAGAAACCATGGATCGGCTATTTAAATTTGGACTGGAGGATTAGGAATGACAGGTGGGATTGGAAGGTTAGGAATTCCAGGAGGCGCTATTTGTTGACCATTTTCGTCCAGTTGAATTCCTGGGTTCCCTTGGTTATTAATATTAATATTATTCATTCTGTTTGCTAAATCTTCTACTTCTCTAGCTTCTTGTTCTCTTCTTCTCTTGTTAGCAAGTCTGATTAATGATTCTGGATTATTAAGGATCGGAGGTGATGGCTCTAGATCCTTAAAGAGTCTCCTTCGCATACACCAAACCTAAAAACCTGAAAAAGATGAACAAACAAAAAGCGTAAAACTGATAAAAATAAAAATAAATGCAACTATCACTAAAGGATAAACACCGTGGTCACAGTCTACCGTCCCCGGCAGCGACGCCAAAAACTTGGTGGTCCTTTGTGTGTTCTAAAATAAATGCAAAAAGTAATTGAACCAATACCGCAAGTGTACGGTTGTCCCAAGTAATAATAGTGTAAGAGATTCGTTCGCAGGGGACGGTTGGTTAACTACAATGCTTATCAAGTAATGATTGGTTGCAGTTATAAAAGCAAATAAATGATATAATGATTGATTGGTTGGTTTGTATTAATCCTAAGTATGAAATACTAGAGTGAAAATGCAAATAAATAACAAGACCCAAGTAAATGAAGGTAAGACGCAAATATGAGAAGGCAGTACTTGAGAGACGCAAGGGACCCTCTTAATTCTGTTTCATAACATATGTTGTTTAAGGGTCGAATTGGTCAATTGACATTGGTCGGGATTCTATAATCCTTGTACCCCCGTTAGGGTGGACTACAAGGCTATTCTAGAGTGTCCCTAGTCCTGTCAGGGTAAATATGATCCACTTTCGAATGATTAAGCTAAATTACCTCATTGGCCCTAAAATTAACTACGCTCGTCAGAGTCAAATAGTTTCTATTTTATATTGAGTAATTAAGTCCATACCTAAACCCTCCGCCAGGATGATCCACACGCCACATATGTGGAATAGCCTAGATACTAACACCTGTTCTTAGTTCATGACTCCAAAAATAGTAAATAATCACCAATTACAGAGTAATGTAAAAGACCCAATTCGATTTAATTAATTAAAACCCAAATTCAAACATATGAAATTCAACAGAATAGGGATTCACCCGTTATGCATTCTCAATTACCAAAAGAAATTATCTCATGCTAATAGAAATTAAAACTAAATTAAAAGAGATAAGACTCATAGTGTTTTACAGAATTAAAAATTAGAAAAACCTAATTTCCGGAATTGGATTTGGCTTAGTTAGGAGATATAGACACTCTCCATCTCTTTAGCTTTCTTCTTCTTCCTTCGTTGACTTCTCTCTGATGCTTTTTTTTTTTTCTGAATAATGAGTTGTATGAAAAATAGAAGTCAAAAGCTCCTTTATAAGAAGAAAAACGGATTAGGCCTTGGTCTTAAGTTTAAGTTACTAAATAAAAACCCAAGTCAATTTTCTAAGCCCAAAATCCCGTAACTGCTGCGCCACCTCCACTAAAACAGCTCTAACCGATTCGTTATAACTCCGATTGACCTGAAATCACTTGCTAAATTTCCATAACTAGATATGGAACATAATCTCTTCAAAGGTCAGCGGCTAAATCAACTCGTACGTGCCTTGAAATCAGCAATCTTTGGCCTGCTTTCCAGATTTCCAGCTCCAAAATATAATTTTTTTCGGGATTTATCTTCAAGCTTTGACTCCATATCACGATCTTTGACTTTCTTCTCGGATTCCTCTCCTAGCTAATATTCAAAACCTACAAACTTTTCACTAAAATACACAAGATTACGCGCAAAAGTTTAATAAATTAAAAATACTAGAAATAAAATGGGAAATCCGGATTATTGCAATTTTAACTCAAAAGTCTATCAAAATATTCACTTAAACATAAAAAATGATGTCTCCCAAGGGTCTAAAATAAGAACAATTAGGAAGACATCAACAACCTTTATATATTGGAATTCCATAGTGAAGAAATTCATAATGTGGAAATAGATAATGATGAAATAAAGGTTTCAGAGTTATTTATACAAGCTAAAGAGCATCAAATGCAGACCAAACTTTCTTTTCTAGATGAGTTAATAGAGTTATTAGGGACTATTAATGAATCTCTCTTGGAACAAGAACGTTAAAAAAATAAAGAGAAAGAAGAATTTATTGTACACAAGCCTCTTAAAGGTTAAATAGATATCATCATACACCAAAAATAATTGTAATAATTGTGATAGTTGTTGGAATTATTCCCTAGCCCCAATCGTCTTGAATAGAATTGAACACAAGGGTTTACTATACACGGTAATAGTTATCCCTACAGTAGTGATTAAAGGAATTGTTTCCTTGAATCTATGACAAGCTTTTATGATTATGGTACTAATTTATGTAACATAAACACAAATCCTTGATTAAGTTGCAAACTAGATATCATAAGGTGTTATGATAATAAGAATCTAGCACATAGGACGTAATCTAAACTTGTCCTTAATAAGATCATCGAGCTAGGACCTCGATGATCATGTTAGAGTAATATGTAGCTAACGAGTATTTATTGGATAAGTATCGGTAGTTCTCATTTACCGAATTAGGTACATAGATAATGCACATAGAGATATGATTATCGAACCGACTAAAGCTAGAGATTCCTAATGGTTAAGTACATTGGACTGTCAAGTGGGTTAATCTCTATAAAGACTTAAATGCTTGTAATCCTTTGACCTGAGATCATCACTATAGTTGCATATGTTCTTGTTGTGTTTAGAAACTGGACAACTAGTGTGTAATAATACTAGTCAAAAGGATATTGGACATAGCTAAGTATATACGCTCCTAGGGATGAGTCAAGATGGAATCTATCAACTCTAGGTTAAGAGTTTGAGCTCTACGATGTCATAAGATTATATTGATTGTATCAAATCCTTGGCCAAGGTGATTGAATGAATGAAGAAAGGAGTTTCTTAGCTCATACGTCAATCCCCGGTAGTTGGGAAGTGTTGTTAGACGCCAACCTCGATTAGTAGTCAATTAAGTTAACTACTACCGATTTAACGACGAACCCACGTAGTCGCACACTAACGAGTGCATTATTGATCTTCGTTCATATTGTTAATTAATTTTTGATTATTAGATAATAATATTATTTAATTATATATTTGTAATATTAATATAAGACCGAACGAAGACAAAAGAGAAAAAGGAAAAAATTGACAAGTTTGTGGATCAAACCACAAACCTCCAAGAGTGGGAAATATGTTTCTAACCGGTAGGCTAGACAAGTCATTTTATAATGTAAAAAGTCCAAGTCCACTTTACAAGTGGGTAGTGGACCATATTATTTGTATAATCAGTTTTCATTATACGTTCCTAACTTTTCATCTCTTTGAATTGAGATCTATAAAGATATATTAAAGAAGCTATTTAAACTATATCAATCTTAATACATTTATATGTTTTTAAAAAGTATCATATGGATATTCATAGAGAAGCTATTTAACAATAGGATTTGGAATTACTCTTAGTGGGAGGGCTTGTTTTATGACCCTAAAAGTAAGAGAATGAATGTTTATAGTCCTATTTTTTTAAAACAATAAGGATCCATCTAGCATACCATTAAAAATGTATAAGTCTTGAAGTGTACTACACGATAGGAGTAGCGAGTAAGTATGCAGGTAAACTCGATGGGGAATATTGTGTATCATATTATTTTAAGCTAATTGGGTATATAAATAATTGTTTTGCTTCAAACATGGATGATAGGATATCAACATATGTCTATATAGAGTAGAAGTGAATCGGAATAGTTCCAACCCAAATAATATAATATATTTTGGATACTAAAAGTACGATACATAGCAGCATAAGATGCAACTATGCAAGTTGTTTGGATGAAAGAGTTCTTATATGCTCATAGTCTAGCGTATACAATAAATAAATTTGTTTCTTTATACAAACACAATATTTGAGATATTGTACGAGCTTAGAGACCTAGACCATACTATAGATCCAAACAACTTTTACAGTAGTGTTACTTGATTCGATAAATGATCAAACATGAAGATGTTTGCATTTGATAGGTGCAAGGAAAGAAATATGGTGTACATCTATTCACTTAAGTGTTTCTATCAAAAGGAGTTTGATAAGAACAAACTAGCGATGAGATTACGGTACTTGAACGATTGGGTTTAGTCCAAGTGGGAGATTGTTGGATTATGCCCTAACCCCGATCGTCTTGTAATGAATTGAACACAAGTGTTTATTGTACACGATAATAGTTATCCATATAATATTGATTAATAGATTTTTTTCCTTGAATATATGGCAAGCTTTTATGATTATGGTATTGATGTCTCCCATTTTTTTAAATATTAGCCCTTATGAGACATCATTTTAGGTGAATAATAGAATTATTTGATATACTTTTATGCTTATTTCCTTATATTGTATTTTCTCCCCTCGGAATTTTGTTTTTAATTTTTTGAGCTTTAGTACGTTAATATGTTTGCTTTTGGTGCAAATTTCTTAGGTCCATGGATCCTATGGAGCACCAATACAAGGAGGAGAAGTAAAAGTTAAAGTCATAATCGAGCAGAGAGTCAAAGGCAAGAAGAGATGATCTGAATAGTTGACTAATAGAGAGGAGAACCTGGAAAGCTGTTACAAGTAATTGTTTTTATGCCATTAAGCCACTGTTTCAGCCTTAGAGCCCTGAAATAAGGAAGTTGCGGATTTGTGTTAGGAAGATTTTGGGGCTGGAATCAGGTGCTTTGGAGTTGAGACGCAAAAGTTACGGCCGTTTTACTAACTGTTGTACATTAGTTACGGGATTTCTAAATTGGATTGGTCTTTTATTCATTTAACCTGTTTTTTTAAGTAAAAAGCCCAATCTAAATTATCCACTATAAATAGGACTTTAGACCTCATTTTTACACACACTTCATATTAAGCTTCATTATTTTACAAGAGAGATGCATAGCAAAAAGGAGAAGTTGAAAGCTAGAGCTGGAGAAAGTCATTTCATCCACTCGCAGCCAAATCCAACCCCTAAATTAGGTTCTTCGTTTTATTTTTGTAATTGACAATGAATGCTATTTATTTATTTTCAGTTATATTTAGTTTTAGCATAAACTAATTTCTTTAATACTTGAAAATCGCAATAAGGGGTTGAACTGTTGTTAATTTAATTCATGTTTCTGAATTTGGGATGTTTATAATTTACTCAGAGTTGAGTATATTATATTGGTTATTACTTTGTTCTTAATTACTATTTGTTTTCGGTACAACTAGAAATAGGTTTTAGTAAATGGGCTATTCATTTTAATGACAAAAGTGATCATCCGACAGGGGGGTTTGATTACTGACTTAGGTGATACCCGTGTAATGGCCGTTATTGACCGACAAGCTTAACTAATTATATAGCCAAAGAGGTACTTCACATCCGAAGAGGCATATTCGCCCGGTAGGGGTTTATAGTATTTTAAGAAAGCTCCTAGGTTCACCCGACAGGGGGCTAGGAGAAATTAGAATCCTGATTAATATGATAATACCGACTCTACCATTAACCAAAAACATTAATTGCATTAATTAGGTGGATCCCTTGCAAGACTCAAGTACATCTCGCATCCTTGCGTCTACACTATTTACTTGCATTATTTTATTTCAGTTAATCACTTTAATAATTTTCCTTTATTGCTTATTTAGTCCTTAAAGAAAACCAAACAAACATATTTATCATTTACTTTTCTATTTGAACAAGTAATCCTACTATCCGATTAATACTAGTGTCATAACTAGCCTTCCCTGAGAATGAAATCCGTATTATTTAGACATTACTTGGAAAGGCCCGTCCACTTGCAGGTAGCCCCTCTCAAAAGCAGTGGTGTTTTTATCACATCAGGAGATACAAAGTATTTGGCGCCGCTTCCGGGACAGTAGTGTGTAACCCGGGTGTTAATCCTTTAGTAGTGTAATTGTTATTTTATTTTTCAGTTTTACACTTTTGGGTGTTCTTTCTTTCTCAGGTTTTACAGGTCTGGTGTATGCTCGATAACCCCAAGATATTAGTCAGAATTTAAAACAGGAGAAAGAAAGAAGAAAAAACAAGAAAAGAAAGAGAAAGATTAGCTAGAGTATCATAAATGTCTAATGTTGGCGATTTTTTGCGACTAGATACCCCTTAAATTGTATTTTCTTTACTGGATGCCCCTTAATGAAATAGACCCCATTTAAATATCAGAAAAATGTAAACAGACCCCCCATACTTGAGGCCTTTTTTTGAATGCCCCTTTCATGATATTTAACATAGTTATCTTTATATGTAAATTACCATATGTTAAGGGGCATCCACTTACTATATAACGAAATAGGAACCATTTAATCTCTCTAGAGTTACAAAAATGAATTTTAAGGGGCATCCAGTCACGAAAATGAATCTTAAGGGGCATCCAGTCACGAAAATGTAGCTTAAGGGGCATCTAGTCACGAAAATGAAATTTAAGGGGAATCCCATCGCAAAAACTTTAGTGGGGGCAAACTGTCAAAACTTATATACCTCAGGGGGTAGCGTATATATTTAATCTAAGATAAAATTCAATTTGAGAAAAAAATTCAAACTGTTATGTAGTAAAGTAAGGTAACAACCAAATTTATTCAGAAAAGAGGTTTTTACACCAAAAACACTCTCCCTTCTCTCTAACTTTCTCTCTCTTGGGGTTCGTTATTGTTTGACTTAGTTTGATTGTGTTTGGCAGAGTTGACCCAAGTTTGACTGGCCAAGTTATAGTTGAGTTTTGGTGGTCTATGCCGTGGGTTGACTAACGGTGGGTGGACGCCGGCTTCGCAGAATTTTTAGTTTGAAGAGAAGATTTCCTTATTTGGTTGGATTTAGTTTTCCTTTATTGGTAGGGTATTATTGGTTGATGATTGGAAACATTATTGGAAGATAAGCTAAAAAGCAAATTCACTTTTGTCGCCCATTATAGGAAAAGGTTGACCACGCGTTTGGTATTGGGTAATTAGATTTTGTTAAAGTTTCCGATACTTTTATCTAACAACGAGCTATTAATTAGCATCAACATTAAAAAAAGAAAATAAATCTAATTTTTTTTGCGTTCTCCATCGCCGTTGAAGTTGGTGATTAATGTTTGTATGTTCTGGTTTTCGTATCGTTTTTAGTTATTCTTTTTAGTACATTGAGCTAACGTTAATGAGCTAGTGATGGAACCAAGGAATAGACCCGTTGGTAAACAAGAAAAATATGGTGGTTTGGAGGTGGTGTCGAAGTATGTTCGTGCTTCTCCGGTGATACAGATGAGTAATAATTTTAGTCGATGAAGTGGAAGTAATAAAGGATCTGCCAAGCATGGAGATAGTGATAATGAGAAGAATAGTAAAGTTCATGGTCGAGAAGAGGCATGTGATAATAGTGTTAGAAAAATGTTTGTAGAATATTGTGAACATAATATTGAGTAGGAAGGACTAAATATGATGGACCAAGATGTCATATACTTCGAGGCTTACATCATTAGTGGCTATACTACTGAGTGTACAAGTGTTTGTGGAATAGGAATAAGTTTAAGAAGTCTGCAGGGAATGTGAGGCTTTGTTTGAATTGGAATCTTAGTGAAAATTGGGTTTCAGATACTACAGATTGAGGTGGAGTTTGGTAGTTCTTGGTGAAGGTTGGTTGGGGTTTGGTGGTCTGTGAGGTTGTTGCTGCTGAAGTGGAGGTGCTTGCTGCTGCATGGATGGAAGCTGGACTAGACTAGATTCAGTGTACGTTAGCTTGTTTCTATATAGTGTCTTTTACCTTGGTAAAGTTTCCTAAAATAGAAATTTGATATTTTAGGAAAGTTTCTATTTTTGAAAATTTTACAAAAATAGTTAGTTTTATTTTCCAAGGTTGTTTGTTGTGCTTTTATATTTCCTTAATGACTAGGTTAGCAATGGATGTATGGTTGATTTTGTTGTCGTGTTTGACTAAGTGAGTCACTTTGTCAAATGGGGGCGTATTTTATTTATGTTTATATTGATGGTATATAAATCTTGTTGATAAAAAAAAAGACGTTCTTCCACCAAATTCCCCACAACACATAATTAACCTGTTATTAAAGAAAACTCCATAGTTTATCACGCTCACTTTTATGGACATGCTCATACATTAGTTATCATTAGTCATCTAAGATGAATAACAATGTACCTATAAAAGCGTCCAACACTTTCATACTCATAAAAGTGATTCCAAAAACATCCGACATAAAAATTACCCAACTTGGGCATTTAAATTATTGAGAAATATTAAGCTAAAACTTATTATAAGATGGAAAGTTCTTCAAATCTGTATCTATCGGACCGCCACAAACGTCCATGAATTCATTAAGAATTACAATGAACCCTTGTAACAATAATTAATGAATTCATCTACACCATCTATATATGATAACAAATAAAAGTTACTAATTAATTAAGGTGAAATATTTAACTTTAGGAAAAACATTGTCTCAAATTTATGCGTATGTCGTGCACCAAAGATCTTATAGGCTGACCTATCATTCTTCCTTTAATACAGACCTCGAAGCACACCAGCTAAATATTTTAGACTATTTTTTAGCTTTAGCCTATAAAATGGATTAATCAGATCCTTTTAAGTTCTTACATTCTGTAAGGCTTTGCCACAACCTTCCACTTATTGTTTTCTAAACCATATCTAAGGCTTATATTTTTTTCTTTTCTATCGAAGATACTAGTGTGAAAGACACTAATAATTACTTTCGAGACAAAATGAAGGGAAACATAATTAGGGTATCCTTACCATAATAAAATAGTTGCTAGGAGAATCCTTAACCATTCCGATATCATTAAATACAACTTTATCATTATAAGGAATTTTATGCTTGTAATCCTTTGACCTTTGATCATCACTATCATTGTGTATGTGCTTGTTGTGTTTAGATACTGGACTACTAGTGTGTCATAATGCTAGTTGAAAGGATATTTGAAATACCTAAGTATATATGCTTCTAGGGATAAGTCAAGATGGAATCTATCAACTCTAGGTAAAGAGATTGAGCTCTACGATGTCATAAGATTATCTTGATTGTATCAAATCCTTGGCCGAGGCAATCAAATGAATGAAGAAAGGAGTTTCTTAGGTCATTCATCAATCGTTGATAATCGACGTGTAATGTAGTTGATTTTATAAATGAGATTTGATAGTCGTACCATATCCCAGGATGATCTGAATCTGTAAAGATAGAGGGAATACGTGTATGATCCTTTTTTTAGGTACGTGGGTGATTCGGGGTAGCTTGCGCGTACCACGACTAGTCCCACTGGGATATACTCGCCTCCCTATGTATATTCCCTAGTAAATCAGAACTAGGTTACCCATGTTCAGGGAGGGGTTCGAGCCTTGTACCTCTTCTTTACACCTGTTAGGGAGGGGATTCAAACCATAGACCTCCCCTTAAGTGCTGAAGAAATAGTTAGGCTCTTTGTACAAAGTTACTTTACATTATCCGGTCGTTGTGGTGTGTTGTTAAATGCCAACCTCGATTAGTAATTAATTAAGTTAACTACTACCGGTTTAACGACGAACCCACGTAGTCGTATACAAATGAGTGCATTGATCATACTTCATGTTGTTAATTATATTTTATTATCAGATAATAGATAATAATTAATTTTATACTTGGAGTATTTTTATAATATAAGACCAAAATGAGACAAAAGAGAAAAATTAAAACTTTGACGGGTTTGTGGATTGAACACGGTACCTCCATAATAGGAAATGTATCACTAACTGCTGGGCTATTCCATGTAATATGTATATTATAAAATGTCCAAGTCCACTTCAAAAGTGGATAGTGATCCAGATTATTAAGATAATCAATTTTTATTATATATGATGACTTTTCATTTTCTAACTTTTCTTCTTCCCTAAAGTTATTATAAGTATAATTTTTTTTATTATACGATAGAACTTTTCACTTCCTCTCTTGCAACAGAAAATAAAACAGCCATAGAGGGCTATAGGTCTCCAAGTCAGAAAAAGTTAATTAAAGAAAGATTGACGACTCGGTGTGTAAAGCGTGGAGTCTTCAAGAATTTTGAAGCTCCGTGAGTCTTCCAATTATAATATGAATACAAAAAGGTACGCAATCGAAATCTGTTTTAAAATTAATCGCACTAGATGGATTATATGATTGCAATATTTTTTTCCAAGGCCCGAAACCCTCCCCAAAACATGGGCAACCTAGTTCTGATTGTCGGGAGGTATGGTTGGGGAGGCAGTCATATCTCCTGGGGGGCTAGTCGGGTGTAAGACCGGGAACCCTCATCATAAAATATATATATATATATATATATATATATATATATATATATATATTTTTCCAATTCGTATATTTGATATGATAGGTATTGTGATTCCTTCAATTGGTACTAGAGGCAATTATTATGATTTAGGAGTTTAAACCAAGAATATTATTTGACAATATATGGATTTTGTTTTCGGAGTTTATATGAAAATTAAGGTTTTTATATTATATTTAATTATATGAGATATAACTTTAAATGGACGGTGTAGTATTAAATTGAGGATTTGGCTATTTTTTAAGAAAATTATTTTCCAAAATAAATATGCACATGTATAGCTTCGAAACTAGTAAGCTATTTTGTATAGTTTGCACCAGGGAGTTGTCTCCATTGATCCTATGGTTTTTCCTTAGTCATATTAAGTATATGAGTTTTGCGCTTGAAAAAAAGTATTGTGTTGGTTTTTTTTGTTATCAGTAGTACTTACCTTACATGTGATGAATCAGTGAACTTGTTTTCAGTTGAATGTTGGTCAGTAAATTCGGCAAATATATTTTTTTAATGAAATAATTAAATTTTTAATTAATTTAGTTCACCTCTGTACAAGAAAAATAATAATGGCATATTTGATGTCATTAGTAGGATACAGGTTGATAGTGCATTTTGTTTATAAAATATATTACATGTGTTAACATTGTTTGTTTAGGAATTATCCTAAATAAAGGTTAGACTAAATTGATTCCAAGTTATTACTTTTGAGCCATGTCTTTCATTGAAAGATCATATTTTGTTGAATAAATTTTTTTATAACAAAACAAAAGGTAATGTTCAATATATTACATATAATCATTTTTGGAAACTTCATATTAGATGCAATTTGGATATTGATTTTTGGTAATAGAGTATTGCCTTAGTAACTTATTACCTTTTTTTATTAATCAACTAATTGATTAATATTCTTTTTATTAAATTACTTTCTATTACTATATTTGATGAAATATACTTATATTATATATTACTAAAAATTGTTTTAATAATAAAATTTTAAGTAGTAAAATAAATGCTTAGATTATGAATACTAGACTAGTCTAACTTGATATAAAAATTATTGCGTTTATTAAGATGAAATATAAAATATTTTGTGAGACTTGTCCATCGCAAGTATATTTTTTATATTTGTTAAGTTTACAAGTTTTGATATGACTACCAGGTAGACTTGTAGTTCGAGTACAAATTATAAAAATCTATATTGTTTGATAGTAGGATTAAATTATTGATTTCATGTTTTTAGTGTGGACCACACAGAGAATGTGAGGTTGATAATATACTATTATAGGATGGGGTAACTCAACAAAACTAATTAGATACGACATAACTACCAGGGTGATAAATAGTTTCGAGTCTATTATTTTATATGATAATGTACCACACTTTAATTCTTCGTGAGAAACGACCTGACAACCAAGGCTCTTATTCATGTTTTAAAGTTTTTCATTCTTCATTTTAATTATGTGTGGGAAATGATTTGACTGTCAGGGGCCTCATTCATGTTTTAAAGTTTCCAATTGTATATCTCTTAGAAAACAGTCCATATCTTTGTTAATTATATAATATTGTTCATAAACCGTTGTTCCTTATTCATTCCCATGATTAGATTTCTCGATATTTCTGTGAAATCACTACTCAAATCATCCCAAGAGTGCTGGGTAAACTTAAGAATTGTAACCGGAACTTGAGAGTCTTTCTTATGCACATAAGACTCATTGATATGCTCAATGAGCTATCGACTAAAGTGTCTCTTGAGGATGCATAAAATGTATAAGATGCATGTCTAAATTAATCGAACATAGTAATTGTACTAAGTGTAAAATATTGCATCCATGAGTTCTGAACTTCGAAAACATCATAAGCATAATATTCCCATGAATCCTTAACATCTTCGGAAGATGTATAAGTAATTTTGTATGACCATTAGATACCAATTATCTAATAGTAAAAAACAAGGTAAAAGTATTAATATAAATTATTTACGTAATTTCTCTAACTTCTATTAATTACACGAAAAGGGTATTGGATACTTGTAGTAGTTTAGAAGTATGCAATATCTTGCATACTCTAAACATTAATAGAATGCTAAGAATAGAAGAAGTTAACATTAAAAAATCGGTAAGGGAGCAATTATTGCAAGTACAGGTGTAATAACTAATTCTTTCAAGATGCATATGGAAATACATATTGTGAGAAAACTATATTTTTATTTGTAAACTTGTTTTCGAACAAAATAGTCATTTGACCATAAGATGGTTATGGTGTATTAATGTAGTATAAAATTACCAATGGAGTCGTTTATAGTGATGAATTACACCCCATTAGATACTTACAATATGATGATTATAGTTGCCTAGGCTAACTACGTGAAAGTGTTATAGTTGTTTTTGGTTATAAACTAAAATAGTCAATCGTACTAATCAACCTTATTTTTGGTGTTATATACTAAGTCATAAACTATGAGATAATAGTTTACGAGTTTCACAAGACATATTTCCTTGAAGTATGATGTTGAATCAAATGAAACTTGTGAGGCTTATCTTAAGGAAACATGTTTCAATCTCATTTTGATGAAAAGAGAGATAGTTTTAATGAGTTCTTATGTCTGCTAGATATTGATGTATGTGGACAATCCAAACTTTAGCCAAAGAATGATATTCTTACTTCATCTTCTTCACTTACTATATTAAATATATATTTGTTCGCTAGATGCAAAACCAAAACGAATTATTTGAAATGTTCAAATTATGAAGGAAGTAAGATATTAGCATGTAGAGGAAAAAAATCTTAACAATGAATTAATATCTTATCTATGACAAGATCAGATTTTGTCTTAGTGAACATCTCCTGAATCACCAAGGTTTAATGGTATGCCTGGAAGGAGAAATTGTACTTCATTGGATAGAGTGCAATCCATGATAAGATATACTGGTTTTTAAAAAATCCTATGGGATTATGTTTTTAAGTCAATTGCATATTTAATGAACTATTAGGTCCCACTAAAAAGTCGATAAAACCATATGTGACATGGAAATGATATAAATCAAATCTCAAAATATAGAAGTTTGAAACTGTTTGATTTATACTAAACGACTTATGGTGGCTAAGTTTGAGTTTATATCTTTAAAATATAGATTTTTTGGATACCCAAAGAGAATGACGTGGTAATATTTCAACACCATTCTGAACACAGAGGGTTAGTGATAAGGCGTACAACCTTTACATATTGGAATTCCAATGTAAAGGATTCATAATGTGGAAATAGATCATAATGAAATAAAGATTTCAAAGATATTTATACAAGCTAAAGAGCATCATATGCACACCAAACTTTCTTTTCTTGACGAGTTAATGGAGTTATTAGGAATGATTAATGAACCTCTCTTGGAACAAGGAAGTTAAAAAGGTCAAGAGAAAGAAGAATTTGTTGTAAACAAGCCTCCTAGAGGTTATATAGATATCATCATACACCAAAATCAATTGTAATAATTGTGATAATTTGATGAGAAAATCATATAGTTGATAACCACATAAAGTGATGATCCTAAAACCCTATGAAGAGGCTATGACTAGTCTAGATAGCGACAAGTGGGTAAGAACCACAGAATTTAAATTAGTATCTATAAGTATCACAAAGTATAGTACTTTTGTTGAATCTTCTATAAATATAAGATGCATTTATAGTAAATGGATTATAGGGAAATTATTGGAGTAGACGGTAAGCTAGAGACCTATAACTTCCGTCAAATTGCTAAGCATCTAAATCAAAAGGAAAATATCAATTATGGCAAATTCATTTTCTCATAGCAATGCTTATTTTATTTCAAATCTACTATTGGTAATTACATATTATTATTATGAGATATGGTATTTACATGTGAAAATAGTTTCCACTAAATGGGAGTTTATGATGTTCTTAAGACCAATCCTAAAGGTCTCCTATTGTCATTTACTCATAATAAAATATGTAAGTTCCAAAAATCCATTTAATGGATTCAGCAAATGTCACTAAGTTGAATTATTCTCTTTTATTCAATTGAATAGTTTGAGTTCAGAATAAGAGTCATAAGTCATAAGAGTACAAAGGACTAGTGTGAGTACACTTATCTTTCTAGTGTTATATGTAAACGACAAATTATCACATAAAGATATGATATACCAACCAAGCAAATAAACAAAAGTTTTTATTGTCTAATAGTTCTCCATGAAAGATTTAGGATAAGTAGCTTATATTCTTTGAATTGAGATCTATAGAGATAGATTAAAGAAGCTACCTAACCTATATAAATCTTAGTACATTTATACCTTTTTTAGAAGTATCACATGGAAATTCTAAGAGGATTTATTTAGCAATAGGGTTTGGAATTACTCTTAGTGGGAGGGTTTGTTCTATGACCCTAAAAGTAAGAAAATGAATGTGTATAGTCCCATTTGTTAAAATAATAAGGATCTATCTAGCATACCATGAAATATGTATAAGACCTGAAGTGTATTACACGCTAGGAGTAGCGAGTAAGTATGAAGGTAACCTTGATGGGTAATGTTAGAAAGTAGTAAAGACTATCCTTTAGTACTTAGGAACTATTAAGGACCAATTCCTCATATGTGGAGAATATAAGTTAAAGATAATCGGGTATATAGATGCTTGTTTTGCTTCAAACATGAATGATATCATATCAACATATGTCTATATAGAGGAGAATTGAATTGAAATAGTTCCAATCTGGATAATATAGAATAATTTGGTTACTAAAAGTAGAATACATAGCAGCATAAGATGCAACTATGCAAGTTGTTTGGATAAAAGAGTTCTTATATGCTCATAATGTAGTCTATATAATAAAGAAATTTGTTTCTTTATACAAACAATATATTTGAGATATTGTATGATATTAGAGACCTAGACCATACTATAATTCCAAACTAATTCTATAGTAGTGTTACTTTATTTGAGAAATGGTCGAACATGAAGATGTTTGCATTTGATAGGTGCAAGGAAAACAGTGTACATCTATTCACTTAAGTGTTTCTATTAAAAGGAGGGTGATAAGAATAAACTAGTGATAATATTGCGGTACTTGAATGATCTAAGCCAAGTGGGAGATTGTTGGAACTATGCCCTAGCCACGATCATCTTGTAATGAATTGAACACAAGTTTATATTATACACGATAATAGTTATCCATAAAGTATTGACTAAAGGAATTGTTTCCTTGAATCTATGGCAAACTTTTATGACTAAGGTTTTCATCTATATAATATGAAGCTAGATACTTGATTAAGTTACGAACTAGATATCATAAGGTGTTATGATAATGAGAATCTAGCTCATAGGACTTAGTCTAAACCTGTTCTTAATCAAAGGATATTTGAGTTAGGACCTCGATGGTCCGGTTAGATTAATAAGTAGCTCACAAGTATTTATTTTATAAATATCGGTAGTTCTCGTTTCCTGAGTTACGTGCATAAATAATGCACATAGAGATGTGATTATCGAAGTGACTAAATATAGAGATTCCTAATGGTTAACTCCCTTGAACTGTCAAGTAGGTTAATCTCTATAAGGAATTGTATTTTTGTAAATCTTTTACCTGAGATCATCACTATAGTTGCGTATGTGCTTTTTGTGCTTAAATACTAGACTACTTGTGTGTCATAATGCTAGTTAAAAGGATGTTGGACATAGCTAAGTTTATATGCTTCTAGGTATGAGTTAAGTTGAAATCTATCAACTCTAGGCAAAGAGTTTGAACTCTACGATGTCATAAGATTATAATGATTGTATCAAATACTTGGCCAAGGTGATTGAATGAATGAAGAAAAGAATTATTTAGGTCATTCGTCAATCGTTGATAATCGACGTGTAACATAGTTGTTTTTCAAAATGGGATTTGACAGTTGTACCATATCCCAGGATGATCCGGAGCTGTAAAGATAGACGAAATACGTGTATGATCATTTACCAGGCTTTTTGTATAGAGTAACTTCACGTTATCTGGCCGATGGGGACTATTGTTAGACGCCGACCTCGATTAGTAGTTAATTAGGTTAACTACTACCAGTTTAACGACGAACCCACGTAGTCGGACACAAACGAGTGCATTGATCTTACTTTATATTGTTAATTAATTTTTATTATCGGATAAAATATTAATTAATTATATACTTGGAATATTAGCATATTAATTGTATATAAGACCAAACTGAGACAAAAGAGAAAAAGAAAAACTTTGACGGGTTTGTGGAACGAACCACGTACCTCCATAATAGGAGATAAATCACTAACCGCTAGGCTAATCCATGTCATAAGTATAATGTAAAAGTTCCAAGTCCACTTCACAAGTGGGTAGTGATCCGGATTATTAAGATAACCAATTTTCATTATATCTTACGACTTTTCATTTTTTAACTTTTTTTCCCTGAAGTTATTATAAGTATACTTTTTTTCATTATACGATAGAATTTTTCACTTTCTCTCTTGAAACCAAAAAACAAAACAACCATAGAAGGCTAAAGGACTCCAAGTCTGAATACGTTTCTGAAAGAAAGATTGACGACTCAGTGTGCAAAGCGTGGAGACTTCAAAAATTTTGAAGTTCGGTTGGTCTTTTGATTTTCATATGAATCAAAAAAGGTAAGCAATCGAAATTCGTTTTGAATTCTAATCGCACTAGATTGATTAAAGGATAGCAATATTATTTTTCCTCTGCGTATGTTTGATATAACATGTATTGCAATTCCTTCACTCCTCTTGTCTATGGTTAACACCGTTAAGAATTATTCTGACAACCGTGGGGATAAAAAAGTTGTCACGGATAACATTCTTATTACAACATGGAATATATGGAAAGAGAGAATGAAAGGATTTACCGATAAGAAGACATGGACAGTTTTCCATATCACACAAAGTACTAACTCTCTTATGGTAAGATCAACTTATTTTCTACATAAAACTTTCAAACTCTTATTAAAATTTTGAAATTATTACTATAAACTTGTTTATATATGTTTAGTATGAAAGATAATTTATTTTTTCTTAATGAATATGATAGTAACCTTTGATAAATTAAGAAAATATTAATTGTATTTGTATTCTAAAGTAAAGGTATATTTAAAATGAAAAGATTACTAGAGATCATAAAAATAAATTATGTCTTTTTATACGACTGAACTGGGAAAATAATGATTAAAGATCAAATGTTTAATTGAAATGTTTTAATGCTGTTCTTCAAACTCAGTCAATTACGACCATCTTTTGTTGTTTGTACAATGAAAAAATAATGAAATATATAATATATATTTCGGATATATTGAAATTGTGTAAGGGAACATTTAAAAACTTTGTATAAGATAACACCACTCACAATTTAATAAAAACATAATTTATGTATATAAATCATATTTTAATAAGATTAAACATGTCAAATACGTTGACTCGCAATATTAAAAAAAAAGTAACATAATAATGGGCTTCCTATTTTTTTCTAGCTTTACAATCTTTGCAGAGTGATGTCGTAACCACAAATACATTGACTCCTAGCTCTTTCGCCTCTTTCAGAACTTTCACCTCAGCTATCCGTCGCTCCTTTTCCTTTTCAAGTCGCTCCATTAGCTTGCGTAGTTCCTCGTTCTCTCTTTTCATGTCATAATTCTTTGACAAGATCTCTTGAAGTTCGTTCTCCACATTGTTACTAGAATTATATGTTCTTGAGATCTACGTGAAAGGGAAAACATCACAAATTAGACTGTATGTATAGAGATATAAAAAATCTATAAAATTGACACACAATTATATAACTATTGATCTTTCCAAACAAACTACATCATATAAATATTTAATTGGGAATATATGTATTCAATTTTTATAATATTTTTCGAAATCTATATATTCGGTATAAGAAATACTCAACTCGACTGATATTGAGAGTCCAATTAAAGTTCAATATGTGTCATGTTATAAGTACAAATCATTATATAGTGCTAAATTTATAATTTTAACCATACCATATATCTAACAACTTAATATTTCAACTTACGATAAATAAATACATGATCCAAGAAATTAAAGAGCCACATAAATTTTTATATTTGTATTGAAAAGACAAATATAATAGAATAATAGAATATATATAATAAAACGGATTTGAAAAACATATAAAAAAATCGTTTTCTATAAAACTAAAAGGAATTTGTTAATAAGCTTCAATGTAATGTTTGAAAATAATAAACCACAGAAGAGAATAGAAAAAGAAATATGATAAAATTATTTTTTGTAATAGCGTGGATGACCCACTACCTAAGAGTTTTGATTGATCGGTGTATTAAGTAGACTATTGTGTATCAAACATAAAACTAAAGCCTAGCTTATATAACAATAATAAAGGGAAAAGAAAATTAATGTGAATTAATACACATTAATTATGTCATAAGTGAGTCCATGAAGTCAAAAAAGGTATCTGGACCGAAAAATTTTGGAAAAAATGTTTTAACAAAGTCCATGGTCATTGAAAAAATCTGTTGGGATATAAATAAAAAATACTTAAAAAAATCTAATTAAACGTGTCTTTACAACCATGAAAGTCCTCCACCCCTTAACCTGCCCTCTCTTCCCCTCATACACATATAGAATAGACACAACCAAGAAAAAGAAATATTGTTTAAAATAATATAAAATTCGATGAGAGAAAAAAGATTCAAACTGACATGTAGTAAAGTAAGGTAACAACCAAAACATTCTATAAAAAGGTTCTTACACCAAAAATGCTCTCCCTTCTCTCTAACTTTCTCTCTCTAGGGTTTTGTTATTGTTTGACTTATTTTGACTGGGTTTGACAGAGTTGACACAAGTTTGACTGGCTGAGTTATTGCTGAGCTGTGGTGGTCCATGTGGTGGTCCACGTTGTGGGTTGACCGAGAGTGGGTGGACGGCGGCTTCACATAAATTCTAGTCGGAAAAGAAGATTTCCTTATTTGGTTTGATTTAGATTTCCTTTTTCGGTGGGGTATTATTCCTTGATGATTGAAAACATTATTGGAAGAAAAGCTAAAAAGTAAATTCACTTTTGTCAGCACTTAAAGATGAAGGTTGCATACACGTTTGGTATTGGTAATTAGGTTTTGTTAAATATTTTGTTACTTTTATCTAATCACGAGCTATTAATTAGCATCAACATTGAAAAAGAAAACAAATCTATTTTTTTCGTGTTCTCCATATCCATTGAAGCTTGTGATTTCTGCTTGTATGATCTTTTTGTATCGTTTTTAGTTATTATTTTTGGTACATTGAGCTGTCATTAAGGATCTAGTGATGGAACCGAGGAAGAAAACTGTTAGTAAAAAAGAAAGATATAGCGGTTCGGAGGTGGTGTCGAAGTATGTTCCCGCTTCTCTAGTGATATAGGTGAGTAATAATTTTAGTAGGTGAACTAGAAGAAAGAAATGATTTGCCAAGCATGGAGATAGAAATACTGAGATGAATAGTGAAGTTCACGGTCGAGAAGAGGCAGTTGATAATAGTGCTAGAAATATGTTTGTAGAATTCTTAGAACGTAATATTGATGAGGAAGAACTAAATATGATGGACCAAGATGTCATATACTCTAAGGCTTACATCATTAGTGACTCTACTACTGAGTGTACAAAAGTTTGTGGAATAGGAATAAGTTTAAGAAGTCTGTGGGGAAAGAGAGGCTTTGTTTGAATTAGAATCTTAGTGAATTTTGGGTTTCAGATACTATAGATTGAGGTGGAGTTAGGTAGATCTTGGTGAGGGTTGGTTGGGGCTTGGTGGTCTGTGAGTTTGTTGCTGCTGGAGTGGATGTGCTGGTGGCTGCATGGATGGAAGCTGGACTAGACTAGATTTAGTGTAGGTTAGCTTGATTCTGTGTAGTGTCTTTTTATTTGGTAAAGCGTCCTAAAATATAAATTTTATAATTCAGGAAAGTTTCTATTTTTGGAAATATTCCAAAAATAGCTAGTTTTATTTTCCAAGGTTGTTTGTTGTGCTTTTATGTTTTCTTAATGACTAGGTTAGCAATAGTTGTATGGTTGCTATTGTTGTAATTTTGACTAAGTGAGTCACTTTTTCAAATGGGGGCGTATTTTATTTATGTTTAGATTGATGGTATAAAAATCTTGATGATAAAAAAAAGACGTTCTTTAACCAAAACCCCGACAACACATAATTAACCTATTATTAAAGAAAACTCCATAGTTTATCACTCTCTTTTATGGACATGCTCATAAATTAGTTATCATTAGTCGTCTAAGATGACAAACAAAGTACCTATAAAAGAGCCCCACACTTTCATACTCACAAAAGTGATTCCAAGAACATCCGACATAAAAATTACCCAACTTGGTCATTTAAATTATTAAGAGATATTAAGCTAAAACTTATTATAAGATGGAAAGTTCATCAAATATGTATCCCTCGGACCACCACAAAGGTCCATGAATTCATTAAGAATTACACCGAAACTTATATCAATAATTAATGAATTCATCTACACCATCTAAATATGATAACAAATAATAGTTATTAATTCATGAAGACAAAATATTTAACCTTAGTAAACATTATCTCAAATTTATGCGTATGTCGTGCACAAAAGATCTTATGGACTGACCTATCATTCTTCCTTTAATACTGACCTCTAACCACACCCTCTACATTTTTAGACTAATTTTTAGCTTTAGCTTATAAAATGGGTCAATCGGCTCCTTTTAAGATGTTACATTCTATAAGGCTTTGCCACCAATTTCCACTTATGGTTTACTAAACAATATCTAATGCTAATATTTCCATGTGTTCTATCGAAGATACTAGTGTGAATGACACTATTAATTACTTTTGAGACAAAATGAAGGGAAACAAAGTTAGGGTATACTTACCATAATGAAACAGCTTCTAGGAGAGTCCTTAACCATTAAGATATCTTCAAATACAACTTTATCATTATAAACTCAGACTTGATGGTGTAATGAGAGATACATGTAGGTCTAGACGACCTCTACGATATAGAACATGCACCTTCAGAAAACACATACTCGCTAGTACAATTATCTTTATCATTATAAGATATCTATTTTGTATCATAAAAGCCCATAAAAGAACATGAAACTTACTAAATGAAATATCAATATTTCTTCTAGTGCACTTAGCGAGGGCATCACCAATTAATATGTAGCACCTATTGATGTACGAAATCTTACAAAGCGGAAATCTATTGAGCAATATCCAAATTTTTACTAGCAGCAGTCTTAGTCTCCAGTGGAGCCCCAACTCAAGGTTATCAGAGTAAAAGGAGGTACTCTGAATGTTGAGATTCCCATCGAATCTCAATGCGAGAAGGAGAGCCCAACCTCGATTAGTAGTCAATTAAGTTAACTACTACCAGTTTAACGATGAACCCACGTAGTCGCACACTAACGAGTGAATTATTGATCTTCCTTCATATTGTTAATTAATTTTTGATTATTAGATAATAAATATTATTTAATTATTTATTTGTAATATTAATATAAGACCGAACGAAGACAAAAGAGAAAAAGGAAAAGATTGACAAGTTTGTGGATCAAACCACAAACCTCCAAGAGTGGGAAATATGTTTCTAACCGCTAGGCTAGACAAGTCATTTTATAATGTAAAAAGTCCAAGTCCACTTTACAAGTGGGTAGTGGACCAAATTATTAGGATAATCAGTTTTCATTATACATTCCTAACTTTTCATCTCCTGACTCTTTGATTTTCCTTTAAAGTTATTATATGTATAATGAGGTTTCATTATACTGATATAATAATTATTTTAGTTTTTCTTTCTTGATAAAAAACACACATTAGGCATAAAGGTCTCTCTCCAAGTCAGAATTTGATTTCGAAAGTAAGGATCAAAACTCGGTGTGCAAAGCGTGGAGGCTTCAAGTTTTTTAAGCTGGGTTAGTCACTTTCAATTCGATTCTCATACAAAGGATTCAGGTATGTAATCAAATTTTCCTTTGTTTTAAATTCTTAAATCGCAAGTAGATGGTTTTAGGAATGCAATATTTTTTTTCCGCTATGTATATTCGATATATCTGCTATTGCGATTCCTTCAATAGTTTGATGAGGAAATCATATAGATGATAACCCCACCAAGTGATGATCCTAAAACCCTATGAAGAGGCTATGACTAGTCTAGATAGTGACAAGTGGTTAAGAAAAGTATAGTACTTTGGTTGAATCTTCAATAGATATAAGATCCATTTATAGTATATGGGTGCTACGGAAATTGTTCGAGTAGATGGTAATATAGAGACCTATAACATCCTTCTAATTGCGAAGCGTTTAAATCAAAATGAAAATATCAATTACGGGGACTTCATTTTCTTATATAAATGCTTAGTTTATTTCAGATTCTACTATTGGTAACTATATACTATTATTATGAGATATGGTATTATCATGTGAAAATAGTTTCACTAAAAATAGGAGTTTATGTTGTTATTAAGACCAATCCTAATGGTCTCATATTGTTATTTACTCATAATAAAATATGTAAACTCCAAAAATCTATTTAATGGATTCAACAATGTCACTAAGTTGGATTATTCTCTTTCGTACAATTAAATAGTTTGATTTTATGATTTTAGAATAAGAGTCATAAGTCATAAGAGTACAAATGACTAGTGGGAGTACACCTATCTTTCTAGTGTTATATGTAGACGACATATTATCACATAAGGATATGATAACCAAGCAAATAAACCAAAATTTTGATTGTTTAATAGTTCTCCATGAAAGATTTAGGAAAAGTAGCTTATATTCTTTGAATTGAGATCCATAAAGATATATTAAAGAAGCTATTTAACCCATATCAATCTTAGTACATTTTGGTGGGTCCTGGGGTGTTATAAAATAAAGTGAAAAATAGAGGAACCACTTAACCGCAAGTGTACGGTTGTCCAAGTAATACTCCGACAAGTCGGATTCGTTCTCAGGGATTGGACTGGTATAACCCAAGTATTCAGTAAACAAGTAGTAGTAATTACAAATACAGAAAAGTAAAAGATAAAATATATTTGTTTGGTTTTTTGATATTAATCCTAAGAATGCAAGAAAATAAATAACTGAAAATAAATACTAAAGGACTAGATGCAGATATGAGCTATACTCGAGTCTCACAAGGAATCCACTTAATCAATATAATCTATGCTATGTTTAAGGGTAGAATTGGAATTATAATATTAGTCGGGACTCTAATATCTCCTAGCCCCCTGTCGGGTGGACCTAGAAGCTATCCTAAAGTATCATAAACACCTGCATGGTCGAATATGGCTTTTCGGATGATAAGATTTTACCTCTTTGGCTATGTAACTAGTTAAGCCTGTCGGTCAATAACGGACATTACACGGGTATTACCTAGATCTGTATTCAAACCCCCCTGTCGGATGATCACTTCGCCACTAAAGTGAATAGCACAAATACTAAAATCTATTTCTAGTTGTACGGAAAAGAAATAGTGATTAAAACAAAATAATATCCAATACCTAAAACCTAATTCAATTTAAATCATAACAATCCCAAATTCCAAATATAAATTAAATTAATTAGGGTTTATCCCTTTATTGCGATTCTCAAGTAATTAAGGTTTAGCTCATATTGAAAGTAAAAACAGTAAAGAAATTAATATTATACATGTCCTAATAACAAAAATAAAATAAGAACCTAGATAGATGAATTGGCTTGAACTGTTGTTGGAGATATAGATAGTCTCCAGCTTCTGCTCTTGTTTCCGCCTCTTGACGCTCTCTCTAAGGATGTCTATATTGAATGAATTATGAGAGGTACTGAATAATGAGGTCTAAGGGGTGTATTTATAGTTGTTGGAAGACCCTAGGTCGAAATTGCTTGGAGTGGAAGACAAGTCAAGGACTCTCAAATTCGTAACTCTAAAAGATAAGATTCTGCTGATTTGATTTGGTCATATCCTTTTCAATTCTTATCCGTTTGAGAAGTTCCAATATATGAAACTGCTTGTCTTGGAAATCTCTTTCTATTGGTGCAGACCATGCGTCCAGAATCCATGCCAATCTTTTATTATGATTTAATCTCTAAAACGTGGCTGGATTTTCAGATTTCATAAGGCAGCTTTATCTTTTCCTCCTTTGAATAAATCTTTCCTAAATCTTCTTATTTCCATGTAAATCTTCTTTCCTTTCATTTATCTTGACTTGGTCTCTTAGTAATTACCATTTATCTTTTAAAGGTTCACATTAAATAAATAATTAAACCGCATATGCTTAAAAAGAATAAATCAATAAATCAAGAAATCGAAATAGGAAAGTGTACTCTAAAAATAGAAACTCGACTAAAAATCATTTCCTAACACTCTAAAATACACTAAGACTTTATTCTCACTTTTCCTCCTTGGATTGGTCTTTCATGAGATTCAAGAACCAATTAACTTTGCATTAAAAATAGTCAAATTTACGCACAAAAGCTCAGATTCTGCAAATAGTTAATTTCGAAGGGGAGAAAGTGCAATATGATCAAATAAGCCTAAAAGTCTATCAAATAATTCATTTATTCACCTAAAAGGATGTCTCCAAGGGGCTAAGAATTAGAACAAATAGGGAGACATCAAGACCCCAAACTCAAACCTTTGTCGTCCCGACAAAGTAAAATAAAAACAAAGGCCTTTTAGGTGAATGCAGAAGGTAGAATCTAGTAAATAATCCCAAAGCAAAGCTTAAAACAAATTTCATATAGTCTAACCTAGGAATTGATATACACCTACACTTATCATGAAAAATCAAATACAAAACAATATTAATCCAAAATTAATTTTACAATGCTAGAAGGTTACGCTTATTACTTATCTCAAGATGGTGGCTATAGGGTGTTCCTCGATCTTTACTTGTGTTGAATGTTCCACTTAGAATAATCCCTATGAACTCACTGTACATCTAGGAATCACGAGGACTTTACGGTTTTAGCATAGGCTGAAGGATGGTATGGTATGTATATTTGGTAAATTTGAAGTGAGCTTTTGGCTCTCTCCTCACTTACCATCAACAAAACTGTCCAAGAGCTTGAGTTTACACTCGAATAACGTTCTCACTCAACCCAATTGACGCGCTTAATTAGCGTCCCCAAATTAACCCAATAAGCACTAAGGATGATTCACTTAAAAATTTCCACTTTGCCGGTCCGAATATGTATATTCTTTTCAAATCATTCGTTTTTTTCTTTTCTTATAGCTATGACTCTCGTTTTTAATGTTGAGGTACCATGCTATTTTTTATAGTTATGCCTATTCATAACTGGAGCTCGAAGCTTCTTTTCCATTCACTATTACCCCAACAAAGGGTTACAATACAATAAACCTGTGAATCATCATCATATATAGCACAAAGCATCATTGATAAGCTCAAAAATCCCAACCCAATGTAAATTCCCATATAGTGGACCCACCACCCCAAACTCAAGCTCAAGACAGGAAGTCTCAGGATCGTGATTCAAGTGCGGGTCATATGGTCATGCCTAACAATCTAAAGGGATATTGGCTTATAATGTGGCGACAAAAGAAAGGATTAAAGGCTAAAAATTTGTCTAAGAAGGATAAAATTAATTCAGGGATAGAAGGCCAAAAGGATTCAAAGGGCTAACAAAGAACTGCCTCTATCATCTTCCTATTCACACAACTTGCCTCTAGTTCATACCTAAGTGGGTTCTCTACTCATTTAGATCTCACGTTCTACAAACCACCTATTATCCTTAAGCACAAGTTTACTTCTTTTGCATTGTTCATTAATTTTTCCTATCAATTATCTCATGTTGGCATGCAATCAAAGTGCGTTTTACACTAACTCCTAAAGTCAACTATTTTCTATCATAAATTTATAAAAAGCATGCTTGATGGGGGCATTTAAAACACTCTACATCTCTACAGTCAAAACATTCCTCAAACTAAAATTAAAAAAAAAACTGTAAAACACATAAAATTTGGATGAGGCAACGAACCCCACCCCAAACTCAAAAATGAGTCGTGTCCCCACGACTCGAAAAAGACTCAATAAAGCAAATAAACAAATAAAACAAATAAGAAAGGGATAGGAAAACGTATCTGAACCAGCACGAAGCTGGTTTCCATGGTTGCGTGTAGGTTGAGCTCCTTAAGTTGCGTAGGTGGCATGTTGAACATTGCTCACTCCACGTAATATGATTTGCATAAGCTCCAACTCTTTTGTGACTTTTTCCTATGGTTGTCAATCACCTCTTCATGATTATCCTCCAAAGTTTCCATTCTTCCAACTACATCTTTCAACACCCAAAAGTAATACAAGCTTCTCCAACTTCTTTTTTCTCTTCATGGTATTCTTGACCTCCCAATCTTTGACATCTCAATGGACCCCAAACTCAAAACTTCAAATAATCAAAAACTAGAGAGGAGTTTCGAAATTTGATGTTTTGAGGATTTTTAATGAAGTATTATGGAATCATATGAGATGGGTAATGAATATGTAACAGCTTTGGGAAAGGTTTAATGAATAAGATTGAAGCTTTGATGAAGAGGCTTAAGCTTGAAGGAGAAGATTTATTGATTTTCTTGAAGGATTGTGGTGTTGGATGTGTGTTTGGAATGGATTAGGAGGAAGGATTTAATGTTCTTGGGTGTTGTAGTGGTCTTTGTGCAGGTATATAACAGTTAAGTTCTGGAAAATTCGTTTTTGAAGAGGCTAGGGTTACTTCTTGATGAAGTAAGAAGTTTATAAGGCACAAACTCTTCAAAACCGACATACCGCGGTATACCGGGCATGACCTCCGGTATACCGGACCAAACAGCGCTTTATTTTTTTCGTCTCTGCCAAGACCCCGTGATATATAACCCGTGGCACAGGTTTTAGCTACTGTTCAATATCTTCTCCGTCCAAAAACCCGCGGTACCTAACCCGTGATACGGGTTTTTCCCTCCTGCGGTATACCGGTCATCTCACGCGGTATACCGGACCGCGCATCGATTTTTTTTTTCCTTTCTGTGTAAAACCCGCGTGAGTAACACATGACACGGGTTTTCTTCCTGCGGTATACCGGGGTTCTAGGGCGGTATACCGGACTTCGCGCTGAATTTTCCCTTGTGTTCAATTCCTGCACTAATAACACACTACCCTTCTCATTTCTTTTAAAAGTAGACACTAAAACTTGACACTTAACTTAGAATTATACACTAGGAATTTAAAAACTTAAAGCAATTTAAACATGGGTTGTCTCCCAAGAAGCACTTTTGTTTATTACGTCTTTAAGTTCGACGCGTTACCTTCCTTGAAGATGGTATTGAGGCCCTTGCGGTTCTCCTCCGCTTGAATTCGCCTCGTCCTTGGTATGTAAGCTTCAGAACCTTCCCCCTTAAAATTTTATTTAATCGATCTCTGAAAGGGGGAGGGTAGTATCTCCGTTTCGCCTTCTTACTTTCATGGCGAAACTCGTTCTTCACCACACGATAGTAGATAACCGTCCTCAACGGTATAAGCTCAATTTTCTTCTCCTTAATCTCGCGTTCCTCTTTAAAGTGTGGTGGGTAGGTGCTCCTCCGTGCCGCTTTACTCTCGCGGTGTAGCACCTTTCTTGCGTAGCACCTATTGATCATTTGTAGTAATAGAGGTGATTCCAGTTTTTTATCTCTAATGATGAGTTGTGGTGGAGATAGTGATTGGTGAACTTTCTGTGGTGGGGATTCAATTTCTCTTTTATTGTGAGCTTTGAATTCTTCGATGGATTCCTCAACCACTTCACATTCGTCTTCACTTTCAACCCAATCTTCCACTATTACTTCATCATATTCTTGATGTGGAATCTCAATAATCTCGACCACCTCTTCTTCTTGTTTGCGTTCTGTATCATGATCCTGTGCACGCACCATAGGAATAGCAATCTCAGTTTCAATTTCTAGGATTTTCTTTGCTACTCCTTCTTCCACCATGCTAATAAGATTGTCAACCACATGGTGGTCTTCTTTTATAACCGGCATGATGGTCATATCACTATCAATAGTATCTTCCTTCAACACCTCCTCCTCAACTACTTCTTCCAGTTGATCTCTTCCATCCCTCGGGGGAGTGGAATCTTCATAAGACATGTTACTATTAGCAAAGTTATGAGAATTATATCTGGCCTCCATTTCGTCTAGAATCTGTTGTGTGGATGCATGGATGGCTCTTCTTTCTTCTTCATCTGCCTTAAGTTCTTCTGCTAGACGCTGAACTCTAGCACATGTCTCTTGTGGATAGTGATGAGGTGGATAGTGTTGAATGTTTTCAACCCATTGGTTGTTCCATGCTTGCTCTTGCTGATAGTGATATAATGGTTGGTTTTGATTATTCCCGATCCATTGGTTGTTCCAACCTTGCTCTTGCGGGTATTGATAAGGTTGTTGGTAAAAGTTACTACCCCATTGTTGTTGTCCCGAAGAGTCTTCCCAATATTCGTATGGATCGGGATCCGGGTAATGTCCTCTATACATATTCAATAAAATCTCTTGATCATTACCTGAATAAAGAACCTGTAAAAGAAAACAAAAACAAAAACCAAGCGTAAAACTGAAAAATAAAAATAAACAATTAAAACTACTTAAAGATTAAACACCGGGATCACACGCTGCAATCCCCGGCAGCGGCGCCAAAAACTAGGTGGGTCCTGGGGTGTTATAAAATAAAGTGCAAAATAGAGGAACCACTTAATCGCAAGTGTACGGTTGTCCAAGTAATACTCCGACAAGTCGGATTCGTTCTCAGGGATTGGACTGGTATAACCCAAGTATTCAATAAACAAGTAGTAGTAATTGCAAATACAGAAAAGTAAAAGATAAAATATATTTGTTTGGTTTTTTGATATTAATCCTAAGAATGCAAGAAAATAAATAACTGAAAATAAATACTAAAGGACTAGATGCAGATATGAGCTATACTTGAGTCTCGCAATGAATCCACTTAATCAATATAATCTATGCTATGTTTAAGGGTAGAATTGGAATTATAATATTAGTCGGGACTCTAATATCTCCTAGCCCCCTGTCGGGTGGACCTAGAAGCTATCCTAAAGTATCATAAACACCTGCATGGTCGAATATGGCTTTTCGGATGATAAGATTTTACCTCTTTGGCTATGTAACTAGTTAAGCCTGTCGGTCAATAACGGACATTACACGGGTATTACCTAGATCTGTATTCAAACCCCCCTGTCGGATGATCACTTCGTCACTAAAGTGAATAGCCCAAATACTAAAATCTATTTCTAGTTGTACGGAAAAGAAATAGTGATTAAAACAAAATAATATCCAATTCCTAAAACCTAATTCAATTTAAATCATAACAATCCCAAATTCAAAACATAAATTAAATTAATTAGGGTTTATCCCTTTATTGCGATTCTCAAGTAATTAAGGTTTAGCTCATATTGAAAGTAAAAACAGTAAAGAAATTAATATTATACATGTCCTAATAACAAAAATAAAATAAGAACCTAGATAGAGGAATTGGCTTGAACTGTTGTTGGAGATATAGACAGTCTCCAGCTTCTGCTCTTGCTTCCGCCTCTTGACGCTCTCTCTAAGGATGTCTATATTGAATGAATTATGGGAGGTACTGAATAATGAGGTCTAAGGGGTGTATTTATAGGTGTTGGAAGACCCTAGGTCGAAATTGCTTGGAGTGGAAGACAAGTCAAGGACTCTCAAATTCGTAACTCTAAAAGATAAGATTCTGCTGATTTGATTTGGTCATATCTTTTTCAATTCTTATCCGTTTGAGAAGTTCCAGTATATGAAACTGCTTGTCTTGGAAAGCTCTTTCTATTGGTGCAGACCATTCGTCCAGAATCCATGCCAATCGTTTATTATGATTTAATCTCTAAAACGTGGCTGGATTTTCAGATTTCAAAAGGCAGCTTTTTCTTTTCCTCCTTTGAATAAATCTTTCCTAAATCTTCTTATTTCCATGTAAATCTTCTTTCCTTTCATTTATCTTGACTTGGTCTCTAAGTAATTACCATTTATCTTTTAAAGCTTCACATTAAATAAATAATTAAACCGCATATGCTTAAAAAGATTAAATCAATAAATCAAGAAATCGAAATAGGAAAGTGTACTCTAAAAATAGAAACTCGACTAAAAATCATTTCCTAACACTCTAAAATACACTAAGACTTTATTCTCACTTTTCCTCCTTGGATTGGTCTTTCATGAGATTCAAGAACCAATTAACTTTGCATTAAAAATAGTCAAATTTACGCACAAAAGCTCAGATTCTGCAAATAGTTAATTTCCAAGGGGAGAAAGTGCAATATGATCAAATAAGCCTAAAAGTCTATCAAATAATTCATTTATTCACCTAAAAGGATGTCTCCAAGGGGCTAAGAATTAGAACAAATAGGGAGACGTCACATTTATACCTTTTTTAAAAGTATCATATAGAAATTCCAAGAGGAGCTATTTAACAATAGGATTTGGAATTACTCTTAGTAGGAGGGTTTTTTTCAATGACCCTAAAAGTAAGAGAATTAATGTTTATAGTCCTATTTTTTAAAACAATAAGGATCCATCTAGCATACCATTAAAAAAGTATAAGACTTGAAGTGTACTACACGATAGGAGTAGCGAGTAACTATGCAGGTAACCTTGATGGGGAATGTTGAAAGTAGTAAAGACTATCCTTAAGTACTTAGAAAGTATTAAGGAACAATTCCTCATTTGTGTATCATATTATTTGAAGCTAATTGGGTATATAAATGATTGTTTTGCTTCAAACATGGATGATAGGATATCAACATATGTATATATAGAGGAGAAGTGAATCAGAATAGTTCCAACCCAGATAATATAATATATTTTGGTTACTAAAAGTACGATACGTAGCAGCATAAGATGCAACTATGCACGTTGTTTGGGTAAAAGAGTTCTTATATGCTCATAGTGTATTCTATACAATAAAGAAATTTGTTTCTTTATACGAACACAATATTTGAGATATTGTACGAGCTTAGAGACCTAGACCACACTATAGATCCAAACAACTTCTACAGTAGTGTTACTTGATTCGATAAATGATCAAATATGAAGATGTTTGCATTTGATAGGTGCAAGGAAAGAAATATGGTGTACATCTATTCACTTAAGTGTTTCTATCAAAAGGAGTTTAATAAGAACAAACTAACGATGAGATTACGGTACTTGAACTATTGGGGTTAGTCCAAGTGGGAGATTGTTGGATTATGCCCTAACACCGATCGTCTTGTAATTAATTGAACACAAGTGTTTATTGTACACAATAATAGTTATCCATATAGTATTGATTAACATAATTTTTTCCTTAAATATATGGCAAGCTTTTATGATTATGGTATTGATGTCTCCCATTTTTTTAAATATTAGCCCTTATGAGACATCATTTTAGGTGAATAATAGACTTATTTGATATACTTTTATGCTTATTTCCTTATATTGCATTTTCTCCCCTCGGAATTTTGTTTTTAATTTTTTGAGCTTTAGTACGTTAATATGTTTGCTTTTGGTGCAGATTTCTTAAGTCCAAGGATCCTATGGATCACCAATACAGGGAGGAGAAGTAAAATTTAAAGTCATAGATCGAGCAGAGAGTCAAAGGCAAGAAGAAATGATCTGAATAGTTGACTAATAGAGAGGAAAACCTGGAAAGCTGTTACAAGTCATTGTTTTTATGCCATTAAGCCACTGTTTCAGCCTTAGAGCCCTGAAATAAGGAAGTTGCGGATTTGTGTTAGGAAGATTTTGGGGCTAGAATCAGGTGCTTTGGAGTTGAGACGCAAAAGTTACGGCCGTTTTACTAACCGTTGTACATCAGTTACGAGATTTCTAAATTGGATTGGTCTTTTATTCATTTAACCTATTTTTTTAAGTAAAAAGCCCCATCTAAATTCTCCACTATAAACAAGACTTTAAACCTCATTTTTACACACACTTAATATTAAGCTTCATTATTTTACAAGTGGGAGGCATAGCAAAAAGGAGAAGTTGAAAGTTAGAGCTTGAGAAAGTCATTTCATCCATTCGCAGCCAAATCCAACCCCTAAATTAGGTTCTTCGTTTTATTTTTGTAATTGACAATGAATGCTATTTATTTATTTTCAGTTATATTTAGTTTTAGCATAAACTAATTTATTTAGTACTTGAGAATCGTAATAAGGGGTTCAACTGTTGTTAATTTAATTCATGTTTCTGAATTTGGGATGTTTATAATTTACTCAGAGTTGAGTATATTATATTGGTTATTACTGTGTTCTTAATTACTATTTCTTTTCGGTACAACTAGAAATAGGTTTTAGTAACTGAGCTATTCACTTTAATGACAAATGTGATCATCCGACATGGGGTTTGATTAATGACTTAGGTGATACCGTGTAATGTCTGTTATTGACCGACAGGCTTAACTAATTATATAGCCAAAGAGGTACTTCACATCCGAAGAGGCATATTCGCCGGGTAGGGGTTTATAGTACTTTAGGAAAGCTCCTAGGTCCACCCAACAGGGGGCTAGGAGACATTAGAATCCCGAATAATATGATAATACTGACTCTACCCTTAACCAAAAACATTAATTGCATTAATTAGGTGGATACCTTGTAAGACTCAAGTACATCTCGCATCTTTGCGTCTACACTATTTACTTGCATTATTTTATTTCAGGTAATCACTTTAATATTTTTACTTTATTGCTTATTTAGTCCTTAAAGAAAACCAAACAAACATATTTATCATTTACTTTTCTATTTTAACAAGTAATCCTACTATCCCGATTAATACTAGTGTCATAACTAGCCTTCCCTCAGAACAAAATCTGTATTATTTAGACGTTACTTGGAACGGCCCGTGCACTTGCAGGTAGCGTCCCTCTCAAAAGGGGTGGTGTTTTCATCACATCAGGAGATACCAAGTATTTGACGCCGCTTCCGGGACAGTAGTGTGTAACCCCGGTGTTAATCCTTTAGTAGTGTAATTGTTATTTTATTTTTCAGTTTTACACTTTTGGGTGTTCTTTCTTTCTCAGGTTTTACAGGTCTAGTGTATGCTCGATAACCCCAAGATATTAGTCAGAATTTAAAACAGGAGAAAGAAAGAAGAAAAAGCAAGAAAAGAAAGAGAAAGATTAGCTAGAGAATCAGAAATGGCTAATGTTGGCGATCTCTTGCGAATGGATACCCCTTATATTGTATTTTCTTGACTGGATACCCCTTAACGAAATAGACCCCATTTAAATATCATGAAAATATAAACAGACCCACCCATACTTGAGGCCTTTTTCTGGATGCCCCTTTCATGATATTTAACATAGTTATCTTATATGTAAATTACCATATGTTGAGGGCATCCACTTACTCTATAACGAAATAGCCACCATTTAATCTCTCCAAAGTTACAAAAATGAATCTTAAGGGGCATCCAGTCACGAAAATGAACCTTAAGGGGCATCCAGTCACGAAAATGTAGCTTAAGGGGCATCTAGTCACGGAAATGAAATTTAAGGGAAATCCAGTCGCAAAAACTTTAGTGGGGGAAAACTGTCAAAACGTATATACCCAAGGGGGTAGCGTATATATATTTAATCTAAGATAAAATTCAATTTGAGAAAAAAATTCAAACTGTTATGTAGTAAAGTAAGGTAACAACCAAATTTATTCAAAAAAGAGGTTTTTACACCAAAAACACTCTCCCTTCTCTCTAACTTTCTCTCTCTGGGGGTTCGTTATTGTTTGACTTAGTTTGATTGTGTTTGGCAGAGTTGACCCAAGTTTACTGGCCGAGTTATAGCTGAGTTGTGGTGGTCCATGTCGTGGGTTGACTAACGGTGGGTGGACGCCGGCTTCACGGAATTTTTAGTTTGAAGAGAAGATTTCCTTATTTGGTTGGATTTAGTTTTCCTATATTGGTATGGTATTATTGGTTGATGATTGGAAACTTTATTGGAAGAAAAGCTGAAAAGTAAATTCACTTTTGTCGACCATTATAGGAAAAGGTTGCCCACGCGTTTGGTATTGGGTAATTAGAGTTTGTTAAAGTTTCCGATACTTTTATCTAACCACGAGCTATTAATTAGCATCAACATTAAAAAAAGAAAACAAATCTAATTTTTTTCGCGTTCTCCATCGCCGTCGAAGTTGGTGATTAATGTTTGTATGTTCTGGTTTTCGTATCGTTTTTAGTTATAATTTTTAGTACATTGAGCTAACGTTAATGAGCTAGTGATGGAACCAAGGAATAGACCCGTTAGTAAACAAGAAAAATATGGTGGTTTGGAGGTGGTGTCGAAGTATGTTCGTGCTTCTATAGTGATACAGGTGAGTAATAATTTTAGCCGATGAAGTGGATGTAAGAAAGCATCTGCCAAGCATGGAGATAGTAATAATGAGAAGAATAGTAAAGTTCATGGTCGAGAAGAGGCATGTGATAATAGTGCTAGAAAAATGTTTGTAGAATGTTGTGAACATAATATTGAGTAGGAAGGACTAAATATGATGGACCAAAATGTCATATACTCTGAGGCATACATCATCAGTGGCTAAACTACTGAGTGTACAAGTGTTTGTGGAATAAGAATAAGTTTAAGAAGTCTGCAGGGAATGTGAGGCTTTTTCTGAATTGGAATCTTAGTAAAAATTGGGTTACAGATACTACAGATTGAGGTGGAGTTTGGTAGTTCTTGGTGAGGGTTGGTTGGGGTTTGGTGGTCCGTGAAGTTGTTGCTGCTGGAGTGGAGGTTCTTTCTGCAGCATGGATGGAAGCTGGACTAGACTAGATTCAGTGTACATTAGCTTGTTTCTGTGTAGTGTCTTTTACGTTGGTAAAGTTTCCTAAAATAGAAATTTGATATTTTAGGAAAGTTTATATTTTTGAAAATCTTACAAAAATAGCTAGTTTTATTTTCCAAGGTTGTTTTTTGTGCTTTTATATTTTCTTAATGACTATGTTAGCAATTGATGTATGGTTTCTTTTGTTGTCGTGTTTGACCAAGTGAGTCACTTTTTCAAATGGGGGCGTATTTTATTTATGTTCATATTGATGCTATAAAAATCTTGTTGATAAAAAGAAGACGTTCTTCAACCAAATCCCCCACAACACATAATTAACCTGTTATTAAAGAAAAGTTCGTAGTTTATCACACTCACTTTTATGGACATGCTCATACATTAGTTATCATTAGTCGTCTACGATGAAGAACAGTGTACCTATAAAAGCGTCCAACACTTTCATACTAATAAAAGTGATTCCAAAAACATCCGACATAAAAATTACCCAACTTGGGCATTTAAATTATTGAGAAATATTAAGCTAAAACTTATTATAAGATGGAAAGTTCTTCAAATCTGTATCTATCGGACCGCCACAAACGTCCATGAATTCATTAAATAATTACAATGAACCCTTATATCAATAACTAATGAATTCATCTACACCATCTAAATATTATAACAAATAATAGTTATTAATTAATTAAGATGAAATATTTAACCTTAGGAAAAACATTGTTTCAAATTTATGCGTATGTCGTGCACCAAAGATCTTATAGGCTGACCTATTATTCTTCCTTTAATACAGACCTCGAAGCACACCCTCTAAATTTTTAGACTATTTTTAAGCTTAAGCCTATAAAATGTATTAATCAGATCCTTTTAAGTTCTTACATTCATTAAGGCTTTGCCACAACCTTCCACTTATTGTTTTCTAAACCATATCTAAGGCTTATATTTTTTTCTGTTCTATCGAAGATACTAGTGTGAAAGACGCTAATAATTACTTTCGAGACAAAATGAAGGGAAACATAATTAGGGTATCCTTACCATAATGAAATAGTTGCTAGGAGAATCCTTAACCATTCTGAAATCATCAAATACGACTTTATCATTATAACGAATTTTATGCTTGTAATCCTTTGACCTTAGATAATCACTATCATTGTGTATGTGCTTGTTGTTTTTAGATACTGGAATATTAGTGTGTCATAATGCTAGTTAAAAGGATATTTGATATACCTAAGTATATATACTAGTGTGTGTTTGAGCTCTATGATGTCATAAGATTATCTTGATTGTATCAAGTCCTTGGCCGAGGCAATCGAATGAATGAAGAAAGGAGTTTCTTAGGTCATTCATCAGTCGTTGATAATCGACGTGTAACGTAGTTGATTTTATAAATGAGATTTGACAGTCGTACCATATCACAGGATGATCCGAAACTGTAAAGATAGAGGGAATACGTGTATGATCCTTTTTTTAGGTACGTGGGTGATCCGGTGTAGCTTGCGCGCACCACCACTAGTCCCACTGGGATATACTAGCCTCCCCATGTATATTCCCTAGTAAATCAGAACTAGGTTACCCATGTTCAGGGAGGGGTTCGAGCCTTGTACCTCTTCTTTACATCCGTTAGGGAGGGGATTCGAACCATAGACCTCCCCTTAAGTGCTGAGGAAATAGTTAGGCTCTTTGTACAAAGTTACTTTACGTTATCCAGTCGTTGTGGTGTGTTGTTAGACGCCAACCTCGATTAGTAATTAATTAAGTTAACTACTACCGGTTTAACGACGAACCCACGTAGTCGTATACAAATGAGTGCATTTATCATACTTCATGTTGTTAATTATATTTTATTATCAGATAATAGATATTAATTAATTTTATACTTGGAATATTTTTATAATATAAGACCAAAATGAGACAAAAGAGATAAATTAAAACTTTGATGGGTTTGTGGATTGAACACGGTACCTCCATAATAGGAAATGTATCACAGGCGATAGTGATCCAGATTATTAAGATAATCAATTTTTATTATATCTAATGACTTTTCATTTTCTTACTTTTCTTCTTCCCTAAAGTTATTATAAGTATAATTTTTTTTATTATACGATAGAACTTTTCACTTCCTCTCTTGCAACAAAAATAAAACAGCCATAGAAGGCTATAGGTCTCCAAGTCAGATAAAGTTAATCAAAGAAAGATTGACGACTCGGTGTGTAAAGCGTGGAGTCTTCAAAAAATTTGAATCTCGGTGAGTCTTCCAATTATAATATGAATACAAAAAGGTACGCAATCGAAATCCGTTTTAAAATTAATTGCACTAGATGGATTATATGATTGCAATATTTTTTTCCGATGCGTATATTTGATATGATAGGTATTGTGATTCCTTCAATTGGTATTAGAGTCAATTGTTTCGATTTAGGAGTTTAAACCAAGAATATTATTTGATAATATATGGATTTTGTTTTTGGATTTTATATGAAAATTAAGGTTTTTATATTATATTTAATTATTTTAGATATAACTTTAAATGGACGGTGTAGTATTAAATTGAGGATTTGGCTGTTTTTTAAGAAAATTATTTTCCAAAATAAATATGCACTGGTATAGCTTCGAAACTAGTAAGCTCTTTTGTATAGTTTGCACCAGGTAGTTGTCTCCATTGATCCTATGGTTTTTCCTTAGTCATGTTAAGTATATGAGTTTTGCGCTTGAAAAAAGTATTGTGTTGGTTTTTATTTGTTATCAGTAGTACTTACCTTACATGTGATGAATCAGTGAACTTGTTTTCAGTTGAATGTTGGTCAGTAAATTAAGTAAATATATTTTTTTAATGAAATAATTAACTTTTTAATTAATTTAGTTCACCTCTGTACAAGAGAAATAATAATGGAATATTTGATACATGTTGATAGTACATTTTGTTTATAAAATATATTACATGTGTTAACATTTGTTTGTTTAGGAATTGTCCTAAATAAAAGTTAGACTAAATTGATTCCAAGTTATTACTTTTGAGCGATGTATTTCATTGAAAGATCATATTTTGTTGAATAAAATTTTTCATAACAAAACAAAAGGTAATGTTCAATATATTACATATAATCAGTTTTGGAAACTTCATATTAGATGCAAATTGGATATTGATTTTTAATAGTAGAGTATTGTCTTAGTAATTTATTTACCTTTTTTTATTAATCAACTAATTGATTAACATTCTTTTTATTAAATTACTTTCTATTACTATATTTGATGAAACATACTTATATTATATATTACTAAAAATTGTTTTAATAATAAAATTTTAAGTAGTAAAATAAATGCTTAGATTATGAATACTAGGCTAGTCCAACTTGATATAAAAATTATTGTGTTTATTAAGATAAAATATAAAATATTTTGTGAGACTTGTCTATCGTAAATATATTTTTTATATTTGCTAAGTTTACAAGTTTTGATATGACTATCAGGTAGACCTGTAGTTCGAGTATAAATTATAAAAATTTATATTGTTTGATAGTAGGATTAAATTATTGATTTCATGTTTTTAGTTTGGACCACCCAGAGAATGTGAGGTTGATAATATTATATTATAGGATGGGGTAACTCAACAAAACTAATTAGATACGACCTAACTACCAGGGTGATAAATAGTTTAGGGTCTCTTATTTTATATGATAATGTACCACGCTTTAATTATTCGTGAGAAACGACCTGACAACCAAGGGGCTTATTCATGTTTTAAAGTTTTTCATTCTTCATTTTAATTATGTGTGGGAAATGATCTGACTGTCAGGGGGCCTCATTCATGTTTTAAAGTTTTTAATTGTATATCTCTTAGATAACAGTCCATATCTTTGTTAGTTATATAATATTGTTCATAAACCGTTGTTCCTTATTCATTCCCATGATTAGATTTCTCAATATTTCTGTGAAATCACTACTCAAATCATCCCAAGAGTGCTGGGTAAACTTAAGAATTGTAACCAAAACTTGAGAGTCTTTCTTATGCACATGAGACTCATTGATATGCTCAATGAGATATCGACTAAAGTGTCTCTTGAGGATGCATAAAATGTATAAGATGCATGTCTAAAGTAATCGAACTTAGTAATTGTACTAAGTGTAAAATATTGCATCCATGAGTTTTGAACTTCGAAAACATCATAAGCATAATATTCCCATGAATCCTTAACATCTTCAGAAGATGTATAAGTAATTTAGTATGACCATTAGATACCAATTATCTAATAGTAAGAAACAAGGTAAAAGTATTAATAGAAATTATTTATGTAATTTCTCTAACTTCTATTAATTACACGAAAAGGGTATTGGATACTTGAAGTAGTTTAGAAGTATGCAATATGTTGCATACTCTAAACATTAATAGAATGCTAAGAACAGAAAAAGTTTACATTAAAATATCGGTAATGGAGCAATTATTGCAAGTACTAGTGTAATAACTAATTCTTTCAAGATGCATATGGCAATACATATTGTGAGAAAACTATATTTTTATTCGTAAACTTGTTCTTGAACAAAATAGTCATTTGACCATAAGATGGTTATGGTGTATTAACGTAGTATAAAATTACCAATGGAGTCTTTCATAGTGATGAATTACACCCAATTAGATACTTACAATATGGTGATTATAGTTGCCTAGGCTAACTACGTAAAAGTGTTATAGTTGTTTCTGGTTATAAACTGAAATAGTCAATCGTACTAATCAACCTTATTTTTGGTGTTATAGACTAAGTCATAAACTATGAGATAATAGTTTACGAGTTTCACAAGACAGATTTCCTTGAAGTATGATGTTGAATCATATGAAACTTGTGAGACTTATCTTAAGGAAACATGTTTCAATCTCATTTTGATGAAAATAGAGATAGTTTTAATGAGTTCTTATGTCCGCTACATATTGATGTATGTGGACAATCCAAACTTTAGCCAAAGAGTGATATTCTTACTTCATCTTCTTCACTTACTATATTAGATATATATTTGTTCACTAGATGCAAAACCAAAACGAATTATTTGAAATGTTCAAATTATGTAGGAAGTAAGATATTAGCATGTAGAGGTAAAAATCTTAACAATGAATTAATATCTTATCTATAACAAGATATCTTAGTGAACATCTCTTGAATCACCAAGGTTAATGGTATGCCTGGAAGGAGAAATTGTACTTCATTGGATAGAGTGCAATCCATGATAAGATATACTGTTTTTAAAAAATCCTATGAGATTATGTTTTTAAGTCAATTGCATATTTAATGAACTTAGTTTCCACTATAAAGTCGGTAAAACCATATGTGACATGGAAATGATATAAATCAAATCTCAAAATATAGAAGTTTAAACTATTTGATTTATACTAAACGACTTATGGTGGCTAAGTTTGAGTTTATATCTTTCAAATATAGATTTTTTGGATACCCAAAGAAAATGGCATGGTAATATTTCAACACCATTTTGTACACGGAGGGTTAGTGATAAGGCGTACAACCTTTACATATTGGAATTCCAATGTAAAGGATTCATAATGTGGAAATAGATCATAATGAAATAAAGATTTCAAAGATATTTATACAAGCTAAAGAGAGTCATATGCACACCAAACTTTCTTTTCTTGATGAGTTAATAGAGGTATTAGGGATGATTAATGAACCTCTCTTGGAACAAGGAAGTAAAAAAAATCATGAGAAAGAAGAATTTGTTGTAAACTAGCCTTCTAGAGGTTATATAGATATCATCATACACCAAAATCAATTGTAATAATTGTGATAATTTGATGAGAAAATCATATAGTTCATAACCCCATAAAGTGATGATCCTAAAACCCTATGAAGAGGCTATTACTAGTCTAGATAGCGACAAGTGGGTAAGAACAATAGAATTTAAATTATTATCTATAAGTATCACAAAGTATATTACTTTTGTTGAATCTTCTATAAATATAAGATGCATTTATAGTAAATGGATTCTAGGGAAATGATTAGAGTAGACGGTAAGCTAGACACCTATAACTTTCGTCTAATTGCTAAGCATCTAACTCAAAAGGAAAATATCAATTATAGAAAATTCATTTTCGCATAGCAATGCTTATTTTATTTCAAATCTACTATTGGTAATTACATATTATTATTATGAGATATGGTATTTACATGTGCAAAAAGTTTTTACTAAATGGGAGTTTATGATGTTCTTAAGACCAATCCTAAAGGTCTCCTATTGTCATTTACCCATAATAAAATATGTAAGTTCCAAAAATCCATTTAATGGATTCAGCAAATGTCACTAAGTTGAATTATTCTCTTTTATACAATTGAATAGTTTGATTTCAGAATAAGAGTCACAAGTCATAAGAGTACAAAGGACTAGTGGGAGTACACTTATCTTTCTAGTGTTATATGTAGACGACAAATTATCACATAAAGATATGTTATACCAACCAAGCAAATAAACAAAAGTTTTTATTGTCTAATAGTTCTCCATGAAAGATTTATGATAAGTAGCTTATATTCTTTGAATTGAGATCTATAGAGATAGATTAAAGAAGCTACTTAACCTATATAAATCTTAGTACATTTATACCTTTTTTAGAAGTATCACATGGAAATTCTAAGAGGATCTATTTAGCAATAGGATTTGGAATTACTCTTAGTGGAAGGGTTTGTTTTATGACCCTAAAAGTAAGAGAATGAATATGTATAGTCCCATTTATTAAATAATAAGGATCTATCTAGCATAACATGAAATATGTATAAGACCTAAAGTGTATTACACGCTAGGAGTAGCGAGTAAGTATGAAGGTAACCTTGATGGGTAATGTTGGAAAGTAGTAAAGACTATCCTTTAGTAGTTATGACCTATTAAGGACCAATTCCTCATCTGTAAAGAATATAAGTTAAAGATAATCGGGTATATAGATGCTTGTTTTGCTTCAAACATGGATGTTATCATATCAACATATGTCTATATAGAGGAGAAGTGAATTGAAATAGTTCCAATCTAGATAATATAGCATAATTTGGTTACTAAAAGTAGAATACATAGCAGCATAAGATGCAACTATGCAAGTTGTTTGGATAAAAGAGTTCTTATATGCTCATAATGTAGTCTATATAATAAAGAAATTTATTTCTTTATACAAACAAAATATTTGAGATATTGTATGATATTAGAGACATAGAACACACTATAATTCCAAACTAATTCTATAGTAGTGTTACTTTATTCGATAAATGGTCAAACATGACAATTTTTGCATTTGATAGGTGCAAGGAAAACGGTGTACATCTATTCACTTAAGTGTTTCTATTAAAAGGAGGGTGATGAGAATAAACTAGTGATAATATTGCGGTACTTGAAAGATCTAAGCCAAGTGGGAGATTGTTGAAATTATTCCCTAGCCACGATCATCTTGTAATGAATTGAACAAAAGTTTTTATTATACACGATAATAGTTATCCATAAAGTATTGACTAAAGGAATTGTTTCCTTGAATCTATGACAAAATTTTATGACTAAGGTATTCATCTACATAATATGAAGCTAGATCCTTGATTAAGTTACAAACAAGATATCATAAGGTGTTATGACAATGAGAATCTAGCTCATAGGACTTAGTCTAAACTTGTTCTTAGTCGTAGGATCATTGAGTTAGGACCTCGATGGTCCGGTTAGATTAATAAGTAGCTAATGAGTATTTATTGCATAAATATCGGTAGTTCTCGTTTCCTGAGTTACGTGCATAGATAATGCACATAGAGATGTGATTATTGAAGCGACTAAAAATAGAGATTCCTAATGGTTAACTCCCTTGAACGGTCAAGTAGGATAATCTCTATAAGGAATTGTATTTTTGTAAATCTTTTACCTAAGATCAGCACTATAGTTGAGTATGTGCCATTTGTGTTTAAATACTAGACTACTAGTGTGTCATAATGCTAGTTAAAAGGATGTTGGACATGGATAAGTATATATGCTTCTAGGGATGAGTTAATTTGAAATCTATCAACTCTAGGCAAAGAGTTTGAGCTCTACGATGTCATAAGATTATAATGATTGTATCAAATCCTTGTCCGAGGTGATCAATTGAATGAAAAAAGAATTATTTATTTCATTCGTCAATCGTTGATAATCGACGTGTAATGTATTTGTTTTTCAAAATGGGATTTGACAGTTGTACCATATCCCAGGATGATCAGGAACTGTAAAGATAGAAAGAATACGTGTATGATCATTTACAAGGCTCTTTGTACAAAGTTACTTCACGTTATATGGCCGTTGAGGACTATTGTTAGACGCCAACCTCGATTAGTAGTTAATTATGTTAACTACTACCAGTTTAACGACGAACCCACGTAGTCGCACAAAAACGAGTTCATTGATCTTACTTTATGTTGTTAATTAATTTTTATTATCGGATAAAATATTAACTAATTATATACTTGTAATATTATCATATTAATTTGTATATAAGACCAAACTTAGACAAAAGAGAAAAAGAAAAACTTTGACGGGTTTGTGGAACGAACCACGTACCTCCATAATAGGAGATGAATCACTAACTGGGCTAATCCATGTCATAAGTATAATGTAAAAGTTCCAAGTCCACTTCACAATTGGGTAGTGATTCGGATTATTAAGATAACCAATTTTTATTATATCTTACGACTTTTCATTTTTTAACTTTTTTTTTCCGGAAGTTATTATAAGTATAATTTTTTTCATTAGACGATAATTTTTTTCACTTTCTCTCTTGAAATCAAAAAACAAAACAACCATAGAAGGCTAAAGGACTCCAAGTCTGAATACGTTTCTGAAAGAAAGATTGACGACTCAGTGTGCAAAGCGTGGAGGCTTCAAAAATTTTGATGTTCGGTTAGTCTTTTGATTCTCATATGAATCCAAAAAGGTAAGCAATCGAAATTCGTTTTGAATTCTAATCGCACTAGATTGATTAAAGGATTGCAATATTATTTTTCCGCTGCGTATATTTGATATGACATGTATTGCGATTCCTTCACTCCTCTTGTCTATGGTTAACACCGTTAAGAATTATTCTGACAACCGTGGGGATAAAAAAGTTGTCACTTATAACATTCTTATTACAACATGGAATATATGGAATATATGGAAAGAGAGAATGAAAGGATTTACCGATAAGAAGACATGGACAGTTTTCCATATCACACAAAGTACTAACTCTCTTATGGTAAGATCAACTTATTTTCTATATAAAACTTTCAAACTTTTATTAAAATTTTGAAATTATTACTATAAACTTGTTTATATATGTTTAGTATGAAAGATAATTTATATTTTCTTGACGAATATGATAGTAACCTTTGATAAATTAAGAAAATATTAATTGTATTTGTATTCTAAAGTAAAGGTATATTTAAAATGAAAAGATTACTAGAGATCATGAAAATAAATTATGTCTTTTTATACGACTGAACTGGTAAAATAATGATTAAAGATCAAATATTTAATTGAAATGTTTTAATGGTGTTCTTCAAACTCTGTCAAGTAAGACCATCTTTTGTTGTTTGTACAATGAAAAAATAATGAAATATATGATATATATTTGGGATATATTGAAATTGTGTAAGAGAACATTTAAAAACTTTTTATAAGATAACACCACTCACAATTTAATAAAAACATAATTTATGTATATAAATCATATTTTAATAAGATTAAACATGTCAAATACGTTGACTCGCAATATTAAAAAACAAGTAACATAATAATTTGCTTCCTATTTTTTTCTAGCTTTACAATCATTGCATAGTGATGTAGTAACATAAACTACATTGACTCCTAGCTCTTTCGCCTCTTTCAGAACTTTCACCTCGGCTATCCGTCGCTCCTTTTCCTTTTCAAGTTGCTCCATTAGCTTGCTTAGTTCCTCTTTCTCTCTTTCCATGTCATAATTCATTGACAAGATCTCTTGAAGTTCGTTCTCCATATTGTTACTAGAATTATATGTTCTTGAGATCTACGTGAAAGGGAAAACATCACAAATTAGACTGTATGTATAGAGATATAAAAAACCTATAAAATTGGATATAACTATTAATTTTTCCAAACAAACTACATCATATAAATATTTAATTGGGAATATATGTATTCAATTTTTATAATATTTTTCGTAATCAATAAATCTGGTATAAGAAATACTCAACTCGACTTATATTGAGAGTCCAATTCAAGTTTAATATGTGTCATGTTATAAGTACAAATCACTATATAGTGCTAAATTTATAATTTTAACCATACCATATATCTAACAACTTAATATGTTAACTTACGATAGATAAATACATGATCCAAGAAATTAAAGAGCCACATAAAATTTTTATATTTGTATTGAAAAGACAAATATAATAGAATAATAGAATATATATAATAAAACGGATTTTAAAAACATATAAAAAAAATCGTTTTCTATAAAACTAAAAGGGATTTGTTAAGAAGCTTCAATGTAATGTTTGAAAATAATAAACCACAGAAGAGAATAGAAAAAGAAATAGGATAAAATTATTTGTTGTAATAGCGTGGATGACCCACTACCTAAGAGTTTTGATTGATCGGTGTATTAAGTAGACTATTGTGTATCAAACATAAAACTAAAGCCTAGCTTATATAACAATAATAAAGGGAAAAGAAAATTAATGTGAATTAATGCACATTAATTATGTCATAAGTGAGTCCATGAAGTCAAAAAAAGGTATCCGTACCAAAAAATGTTGGAAAAAATGTTTTAACAAAGTCAATGGTCATTGAAAAAATCTGTTGTGATATTAATAAAAAATAATTAAAAAAATCTAATTAAATGTGTCTTTACAACCATGAAAGTCCTGCACCCCTTAACCCGCCCACTCTTTCCCCTCATATACATATGGAATAGACACAACCAAGAAAAATAAATATTGTTTAAAATAATATAAAATTCCATGAGAGAAAAAAGATTCAAACTGACATGTAGTAAAGTAAGGTAACAACCAAAACATTCAACAAAAAGGTTCTTACACCAAAAATGCTCTCCCTTCTCTCTAGCTTTCTCTCTCTAGGATTTTTTATTGTTTGACTTATTTTGACTGGGTTTGACTGAGTTGACACAAGTTTGACTGGCCGAGTTATTGCTGAGCTGTGGTGGTCCACGTAGTGGGTTGACCGACATTGGGTGGACGGCGGCTTCGCATAAATTCTAGCCGGAAGAGAAGATTTCCTTATTTGGTTGGATTTAGTTTTCCTTTTTCGGTGGAGTATTATTCCTTGATGATTGAAAACATTATTGGAAGAAAAGCTGAAAAGTAAATTCACTTTTGTCGGCACTTAAAGATGAAGGTTGCACACACGTTTGGTATTGGTAATTAGGTTTTGTTAAATATTTTGTTACTTTTATCTAATCACGAGCTATTAATTAGCATCAACATTGAAAAAGAAAACAAATCTATTTTTTTTTCATGTTCTCCATATCCATTGAAGCATGTGATTTCTGCTTGTATGATCCTTTTGTATCGTTTTTAGTTATTCTTTTTGGTACATTGAGCTGTCATTAAGGATCTAGTGATGGAACTGAGGAAGAAAACTTTCTTTTATTGATGAGTTAATAGAGTTATTAGGGATGATTAATGAACCTCTCTTGGAACAAGGAAGTAAAAAAAATCAAGAGAAAGAAGAATTTGTTGTAAACAAGCCCTCTAGAGGTTATATAGATATCATCATACACCAAAATCAATTATAATAATTGTGATAATTTGATGAGAAAATCATATAGTTCATAACCCCATAAAGTGATGATCCTAAAACCCTATGAAGAGGCTATGACTAGTCTAGATAGCGACAAATGGGTAAGAACCATAGAATTTAAATTAGTATCTATAAGTATCACAAAGTATATTACTTTTGTTGAATCTTCTATATATATAAGATGCATTTATAGTAAATGGATTCTAGGAAAATGATTAGAGTAGACGGTAAGCTAGAGACCTATAACTTCCGTCTAATTGCTAAGAATCTAAATCAAAAGGAAAATATCAATTATGGCAAATTCATTTTCGCATAGCAATGCTTATTTTATTTCAAATCTACTATTGGTAATTACGTATTATTATTATGAGATATGGTATTTACATGTGTAAAAAGTTTTCACTAAATGGGAGTTTATGATGTTCTTAAGACCAATCCTAAAGGTCTCCTATTGTCATTTACCCATAATAAAACATGTAAGTTCCAAAAATCCATTTAATGGATTCAGCAAATGTCACTAAGTTGAATTATTCTCTTTTATACAATTGAATAGTTTGATTTCAGAATAAGAGTCATAAGTCATAAGAGTACAAAGGACTAGTCGGAGTACACTTATCTTTCTAGTGTTATATGTAGACGACAAATTATCACATAAAGATATGTTATACCAACCAAGCAAATAAACAAAAGTTTTTATTGTCTAATAGTTCTCCATGAAAGATTTATGATAAGTAGCTTATATTCTTTGAATTGAGATCTATAGAGATAGATTAAAGAAGCTACTTAACCTATATAAATCTTAGTACATTTATACCTTTTTTAGAAGTATCACATGGAAATTCTAAGAAGATCTATTTAGCAATAGGCTTTGGAATTACTCTTAGTGGAAGGGTTTGTTTTATGACCCTAAAAGTAAGAGAATGAATATGTATAGTCCCATTTATTAAATAATAAGGATCTATCTAGCATAACATGAAATATGTATAAGACCTAAAGTGTATTACACGCTAGGAGTAGCGAGTAAGTATGAAGGTAACCTTGATGGGTAATGTTGGAAAGTAGTAAAGACTATCCTTTAGTACTTATGACCTATTAAGGACCAATTCCTCATCTGTAAAGAATATAAGTTAAAGATAATCGGGTATATAGATGCTTGTTTTGCTTCAAACATGGATGTTATCATATCAACATATGTCTATATAGAGGAGAAGTGAATTGAAATAGTTCAAATCTAGATAATATAGCATAATTTGGTTACTAAAAGTAGAATACATAGCAGCATAAGATGCAACTATGCAAGTTGTTTGGATAAAAGAGTTCTTATATGCTCATAATGTAGTCTATATAATAAATAAATTTATTTCTTTATACAAACAAAATATTTGAGATATTGTATGATATTAGAGACATAGAACACACTATAATTCCAAACTAATTCTATAGTAGTGTTACTTTATTCGATAAATGGTCAAACATGACGATTTTTGCATTTGATAGGTGCAAGGAAAACGGTGTACATCTATTCACTTAAGTGTTTCTATTAAAAGGAGGGTGATAAGAATAAACTAGTGATAATATTGCGGTACTTGAAAGATCTAAGCCAAGTGGGAGATTGTTGAAATTATTCCCTAGCCACGATCATCTTGTAATGAATTGAACAAAAGTTTTTATTATACACGATAATAGTTATCCATAAAGTATTGACTAAAGGAATTGTTTCCTTGAATCTATGGCAAACTTTTATGACTAAGGTATTCATCTACATAATATGAAGCTAGATCCTTGATTAAGTTACAAACAAGAAATCATAAGGTGTTATGACAATGAGAATCTAGCTTATAGGACTTAGTCTAAACTTGTTCTTAGTCGTAGGATCATTGAGTTAGGACCTCGATGGTCCGGTTAGATTAATAAGTAGCTAATGAGTATTTATTGCATAAATATCGGTAGTTCTCGTTTCCTGAGTTACATGCATAGATAATGCACATAGAGATGTGATTATTGAAGCGACTAAAAATAGAGATTCCTAATGGTTAACTCCCTTGAACGGTCAAGTAGGTTAATCTCTATAAGGAATTGTATTTTTGTAAATCTTTTACCTGAGATCATCACTATAGTTGAGTATGTGCTTTTTGTGTTTAAATACTAGACTACTAGTGTGTCATAATGCTAGTTAAAAGGATGTTGGACATGGCTAAGTATATATGCTTCTAGGGATGAGTTAATTTGAAATCTATCAACTCTAGGCAAAGAGTTTGAGCTCTACGATGTCATAATATTATAATGATTGTATCAAATCCTTGGCCGAGGTGATCAATTGAATGAAAAAATAATTATTTAGCTCATTCGTCAATCGTTGATAATCGACGTGTAATGTATTTGTTTTTCAAAATAGGATTTGACAGTTGTACCATATCCCAGGATGATCAGGAGCTGTAAAGATAGAAAGAATACGTGTATGATCATTTACAAGGCTCTTTGTACAAAGTTACTTCACATTATATGGCCGTTGGGGACTATCGTTAGACGCCAACCTCGATTAGTAGTTAATTATGTTAACTACTACCAGTTTAACGACGAACCCACGTAGTCGCACAAAAACGAGTTCATTGATCTTACTTTATGTTGTTAATTAATTTTTATTATCGGATAAAATATTAATTAATTATATAGTTGTAATATTATCATATTAATTTGTATATAAGACCAAACTGAGACAAAAGAGAAAAAGAAAAACTTTGACGGGTTTGTGGAACGAACCACGTACCTCCATAATAGGAGATGAATCACTAACTGGGCTAATCCATGTCATAAGTATAATGTAAAAGTTCCAAGTCCACTTCACAAGTGGGTAGTGATTCGGATTATTAAGATAACCAATTTTCATTATATCTTACGACTTTTCATTTTTTAACTTTTTTTTTCCGGAAGTTATTATAAGTATAATTTTTTTCATTAGACGATAATTTTTTTCACTTTCTCTCTTGAAATCAAAAAACAAAACAACCATAGAAGGCTAAAGGACTCCAAGTCTGAATACGTTTCTAAAAGAAAGATTGACGACTCAGTGTGCAAAGCGTGGAGGCTTCAAAAATTTTGATGTTCGGTTAGTCTTTTGATTCTCATATGAATCCAAAAAGGTAAGCAATCGAAATTCGTTTTGAATTCTAATCGCACTAGATTGATTGAAGGATTGCAATATTATTTTTCCGCTGCGTATATTAGATATGACATGTATTGCGATTCCTTCACTCCTCTTGTCTATGGTTAACACCGTTAAGAATTATTCTGACAACCGTGGGGATAAAAAAGTTGTCACTTATAACATTCTTATTACAACATGGAATATATGGAATATATGGAAAGAGAGAATGAAAGGATTTACCGATAAGAAGACATGGACAGTTTTCCATATCACACAAAGTACTAACTCTCTTATGGTAAGATCAACTTATTTTCTATATAAAACTTTCAAACTTTTATTAAAATTTTGAAATTATTACTATAAACTTGTTTATATATGTTTAGTATGAAAGATAATTTATATTTTCTTGACGAATATGATAGAAACCTTTGATAAATTAAGAAAATATTAATTGTATTTGTATTCTAAAGTAAAGGTATATTTAAAATGAAAAGATTACTAGAGATCATGAAAATAAATTATGTCTTTTTATACGACTGAACTGGTAAAATAATGATTAAAGATCAAATATTTAATTGAAATGTTTTAATGGTGTTCTTCAAACTCTGTCAAGTAAGACCATCTTTTGTTGTTTGTACAATGAAAAAATAATGAAATATATGATATATATTTGGGATATATTGAAATTGTGTAAGGGAACATTTAAAAACTTTTTATAAGATAACACCACTCACAATTTAATAAAAACATAATTTATGTATATAAATCATATTTTAATAAGATTAAACATGTCAAATACGTTGACTCGCAATATTAAAAAACAAGTAACATAATAATTTGCTTCCTATTTTTTTCTAGCTTTACAATCATTGCATAGTGATGTAGTAACATAAACTACATTGACTCCTAGCTCTTTCGCCTCTTTCAGAACTTTCACCTCGGCTATCCGTCGCTCCTTTTCCTTTTCAAGTCGCTCCATTAGCTTGCTTAGTTCCTCTTTCTCTCTTTCCATGTCATAATTCATTGACAAGATCTCTTGAAGTTCGTTCTCCATATTGTTACTAGAATTATATGTTCTTGAGATCTACGTGAAAGGGAAAACATCACAAATTAGACTGTATGTATAGAGATATAAAAAACCTATAAAATTGGCACACAATTATATAACTATTAATTTTTCCAAACAAACTACATCATATAAATATTTAATTGGGAATATATGTATTCAATTTTTATAATATTTTTCGTAATCAATAAATCTGGTATAAGAAATACTCAACTCGACTTATATTGAGAGTCCAATTCAAGTTTAATATGTGTCATGTTATAAGTACAAATCACTATATAGTGCTAAATTTATAATTTTAACCATACCATATATCTAACAACTTAATATGTTAACTTACGATAGATAAATACATGATCCAAGAAATTAAAGAGCCACATAAAATTTTTATATTTGTATTGAAAAGACAAATATAATAGAATAATAGAATATATATAATAAAACGGATTTTAAAAACATATAAAAAAAATCGTTTTCTATAAAACTAAAAGGGATTTGTTAAGAAGCTTCAATGTAATGTTTGAAAATAATAAACCACAGAAGAGAATAGAAAAAGAAATAGGATAAAATTATTTGTTGTAATAGCGTGGATGACCCACTACCTAAGAGTTTTGATTGATCGGTGTATTAAGTAGACTATTGTGTATCAAACATAAAACTAAAGCCTAGCTTATATAACAATAATAAAGGGAAAAGAAAATTAATGTGAATTAATGCACATTAATTATGTCATAAGTGAGTCCATGAAGTCAAAAAAAGGTATCCGTACCAAAAAATGTTGGAAAAAATGTTTTAACAAAGTCAATGGTCATTGAAAAAATCTGTTGTGATATTAATAAAAAATAATTAAAAAAATCTAATTAAATGTGTCTTTACAACCATGAAAGTCCTGCACCCCTTAACCCGCCCACTCTTTCCCCTCATATACATATGGAATAGACACAACCAAGAAAAATAAATATTGTTTAAAATAATATAAAATTCCATGAGAGAAAAAAGATTCAAACTGACATGTAGTAAAGTAAGGTAACAACCAAAACATTCAACAAAAAGGTTCTTACACCAAAAATGCTCTCCCTTCTCTCTAGCTTTCTCTCTCTAGGATTTTTTATTGTTTGACTTATTTTGACTGGGTTTGACTGAGTTGACACAAGTTTGACTGGCCGAGTTATTGCTGAGCTGTGGTGGTCCACGTAGTGGGTTGACCGACATTGGGTGGACGGCGGCTTCGCATAAATTCTAGCCGGAAGAGAAGATTTCCTTATTTGGTTGGATTTAGTTTTCCTTTTTCGGTGGAGTATTATTCCTTGATGATTGAAAACATTATTGGAAGAAAAGCTGAAAAGTAAATTCACTTTTGTCGGCACTTAAAGATGAAGGTTGCACACACGTTTGGTATTGGTAATTAGGTTTTGTTAAATATTTTGTTACTTTTATCTAATCACGAGCTATTAATTAGCATCAACATTGAAAAAGAAAACAAATCTATTTTTTTTTCATGTTCTCCATATCCATTGAAGCATGTGATTTCTGCTTGTATGATCCTTTTGTATCGTTTTTAGTTATTCTTTTTGGTACATTGAGCTGTCATTAAGGATCTAGTGATGGAACTGAGGAAGAAAACTTTCTTTTATTGATGAGTTAATAGAGTTATTAGGGATGATTAATGAACCTCTCTTGGAACAAGGAAGTAAAAAAAATCAAGAGAAAGAAGAATTTGTTGTAAACAAGCCCTCTAGAGGTTATATAGATATCATCATACACCAAAATCAATTATAATAATTGTGATAATTTGATGAGAAAATCATATAGTTCATAACCCCATAAAGTGATGATCCTAAAACCCTATGAAGAGGCTATGACTAGTCTAGATAGCGACAAATGGGTAAGAACCATAGAATTTAAATTAGTATCTATAAGTATCACAAAGTATATTACTTTTGTTGAATCTTCTATATATATAAGATGCATTTATAGTAAATGGATTCTAGGAAAATGATTAGAGTAGACGGTAAGCTAGAGACCTATAACTTCCGTCTAATTGCTAAGAATCTAAATCAAAAGGAAAATATCAATTATGGCAAATTCATTTTCGCATAGCAATGCTTATTTTATTTCAAATCTACTATTGGTAATTACGTATTATTATTATGAGATATGGTATTTACATGTGTAAAAAGTTTTCACTAAATGGGAGTTTATGATGTTCTTAAGACCAATCCTAAAGGTCTCCTATTGTCATTTACCCATAATAAAACATGTAAGTTCCAAAAATCCATTTAATGGATTCAGCAAATGTCACTAAGTTGAATTATTCTCTTTTATACAATTGAATAGTTTGATTTCAGAATAAGAGTCATAAGTCATAAGAGTACAAAGGACTAGTCGGAGTACACTTATCTTTCTAGTGTTATATGTAGACGACAAATTATCACATAAAGATATGTTATACCAACCAAGCAAATAAACAAAAGTTTTTATTGTCTAATAGTTCTCCATGAAAGATTTATGATAAGTAGCTTATATTCTTTGAATTGAGATCTATAGAGATAGATTAAAGAAGCTACTTAACCTATATAAATCTTAGTACATTTATACCTTTTTTAGAAGTATCACATGGAAATTCTAAGAAGATCTATTTAGCAATAGGCTTTGGAATTACTCTTAGTGGAAGGGTTTGTTTTATGACCCTAAAAGTAAGAGAATGAATATGTATAGTCCCATTTATTAAATAATAAGGATCTATCTAGCATAACATGAAATATGTATAAGACCTAAAGTGTATTACACGCTAGGAGTAGCGAGTAAGTATGAAGGTAACCTTGATGGGTAATGTTGGAAAGTAGTAAAGACTATCCTTTAGTACTTATGACCTATTAAGGACCAATTCCTCATCTGTAAAGAATATAAGTTAAAGATAATCGGGTATATAGATGCTTGTTTTGCTTCAAACATGGATGTTATCATATCAACATATGTCTATATAGAGGAGAAGTGAATTGAAATAGTTCAAATCTAGATAATATAGCATAATTTGGTTACTAAAAGTAGAATACATAGCAGCATAAGATGCAACTATGCAAGTTGTTTGGATAAAAGAGTTCTTATATGCTCATAATGTAGTCTATATAATAAATAAATTTATTTCTTTATACAAACAAAATATTTGAGATATTGTATGATATTAGAGACATAGAACACACTATAATTCCAAACTAATTCTATAGTAGTGTTACTTTATTCGATAAATGGTCAAACATGACGATTTTTGCATTTGATAGGTGCAAGGAAAACGGTGTACATCTATTCACTTAAGTGTTTCTATTAAAAGGAGGGTGATAAGAATAAACTAGTGATAATATTGCGGTACTTGAAAGATCTAAGCCAAGTGGGAGATTGTTGAAATTATTCCCTAGCCACGATCATCTTGTAATGAATTGAACAAAAGTTTTTATTATACACGATAATAGTTATCCATAAAGTATTGACTAAAGGAATTGTTTCCTTGAATCTATGGCAAACTTTTATGACTAAGGTATTCATCTACATAATATGAAGCTAGATCCTTGATTAAGTTACAAACAAGAAATCATAAGGTGTTATGACAATGAGAATCTAGCTTATAGGACTTAGTCTAAACTTGTTCTTAGTCGTAGGATCATTGAGTTAGGACCTCGATGGTCCGGTTAGATTAATAAGTAGCTAATGAGTATTTATTGCATAAATATCGGTAGTTCTCGTTTCCTGAGTTACATGCATAGATAATGCACATAGAGATGTGATTATTGAAGCGACTAAAAATAGAGATTCCTAATGGTTAACTCCCTTGAACGGTCAAGTAGGTTAATCTCTATAAGGAATTGTATTTTTGTAAATCTTTTACCTGAGATCATCACTATAGTTGAGTATGTGCTTTTTGTGTTTAAATACTAGACTACTAGTGTGTCATAATGCTAGTTAAAAGGATGTTGGACATGGCTAAGTATATATGCTTCTAGGGATGAGTTAATTTGAAATCTATCAACTCTAGGCAAAGAGTTTGAGCTCTACGATGTCATAATATTATAATGATTGTATCAAATCCTTGGCCGAGGTGATCAATTGAATGAAAAAATAATTATTTAGCTCATTCGTCAATCGTTGATAATCGACGTGTAATGTATTTGTTTTTCAAAATAGGATTTGACAGTTGTACCATATCCCAGGATGATCAGGAGCTGTAAAGATAGAAAGAATACGTGTATGATCATTTACAAGGCTCTTTGTACAAAGTTACTTCACATTATATGGCCGTTGGGGACTATCGTTAGACGCCAACCTCGATTAGTAGTTAATTATGTTAACTACTACCAGTTTAACGACGAACCCACGTAGTCGCACAAAAACGAGTTCATTGATCTTACTTTATGTTGTTAATTAATTTTTATTATCGGATAAAATATTAATTAATTATATAGTTGTAATATTATCATATTAATTTGTATATAAGACCAAACTGAGACAAAAGAGAAAAAGAAAAACTTTGACGGGTTTGTGGAACGAACCACGTACCTCCATAATAGGAGATGAATCACTAACTGGGCTAATCCATGTCATAAGTATAATGTAAAAGTTCCAAGTCCACTTCACAAGTGGGTAGTGATTCGGATTATTAAGATAACCAATTTTCATTATATCTTACGACTTTTCATTTTTTAACTTTTTTTTTCCGGAAGTTATTATAAGTATAATTTTTTTCATTAGACGATAATTTTTTTCACTTTCTCTCTTGAAATCAAAAAACAAAACAACCATAGAAGGCTAAAGGACTCCAAGTCTGAATACGTTTCTAAAAGAAAGATTGACGACTCAGTGTGCAAAGCGTGGAGGCTTCAAAAATTTTGATGTTCGGTTAGTCTTTTGATTCTCATATGAATCCAAAAAGGTAAGCAATCGAAATTCGTTTTGAATTCTAATCGCACTAGATTGATTGAAGGATTGCAATATTATTTTTCCGCTGCGTATATTAGATATGACATGTATTGCGATTCCTTCACTCCTCTTGTCTATGGTTAACACCGTTAAGAATTATTCTGACAACCGTGGGGATAAAAAAGTTGTCACTTATAACATTCTTATTACAACATGGAATATATGGAATATATGGAAAGAGAGAATGAAAGGATTTACCGATAAGAAGACATGGACAGTTTTCCATATCACACAAAGTACTAACTCTCTTATGGTAAGATCAACTTATTTTCTATATAAAACTTTCAAACTTTTATTAAAATTTTGAAATTATTACTATAAACTTGTTTATATATGTTTAGTATGAAAGATAATTTATATTTTCTTGACGAATATGATAGAAACCTTTGATAAATTAAGAAAATATTAATTGTATTTGTATTCTAAAGTAAAGGTATATTTAAAATGAAAAGATTACTAGAGATCATGAAAATAAATTATGTCTTTTTATACGACTGAACTGGTAAAATAATGATTAAAGATCAAATATTTAATTGAAATGTTTTAATGGTGTTCTTCAAACTCTGTCAAGTAAGACCATCTTTTGTTGTTTGTACAATGAAAAAATAATGAAATATATGATATATATTTGGGATATATTGAAATTGTGTAAGGGAACATTTAAAAACTTTTTATAAGATAACACCACTCACAATTTAATAAAAACATAATTTATGTATATAAATCATATTTTAATAAGATTAAACATGTCAAATACGTTGACTCGCAATATTAAAAAACAATTAACATAATAATTTGCTTCCTATTTTTTTCTAGCTTTACAATCATTGCATAGTGATGTAGTAACATAAACTACATTGACTCCTAGCTCTTTCGCCTCTTTCAGAACTTTCACCTCGGCTATCCGTCGCTCCTTTTCCTTTTCAAGTCGCTCCATTAGCTTGCTTAGTTCCTCTTTCTCTCTTTCCATGTCATAATTCATTGACAAGATCTCTTGAAGTTCGTTCTCCATATTGTTACTAGAATTATATGTTCTTGAGATCTACGTGAAAGGGAAAACATCACAAATTAGACTGTATGTATAGAGATATAAAAAACCTATAAAATTGGCACACAATTATATAACTATTAATTTTTCCAAACAAACTACATCATATAAATATTTAATTGGGAATATATGTATTCAATTTTTATAATATTTTTCGTAATCAATAAATCTGGTATAAGAAATACTCAACTCGACTTATATTGAGAGTCCAATTCAAGTTTAATATGTGTCATGTTATAAGTACAAATCACTATATAGTGCTAAATTTATAATTTTAACCATACCATATATCTAACAACTTAATATTTTAACTTACGATAGATAAATACATGATCCAAGAAATTAAAGAGCCACATAAAATTTTTATATTTGTATTGAAAAGACAAATATAATAAAATAATAGAATATATATAATAAAACGGATTTTAAAAACATATAAAAAAAATCGTTTTCTATAAAACTAAAAGGGATTTGTTAAGAAGCTTCAATGTAATGTTTGAAAATAATAAACCACAGAAGAGAATAGAAAAAGAAATAGGATAAAATTATTTGTTGTAATAGCGTGGATGACCCACTACCTAAGAGTTTTGATTGATCGGTGTATTAAGTAGACTATTGTGTATCAAACATAAAACTAAAGCCTAGCTTATATAACAATAATAAAGGGAAAAGAAAATTAATGTGAATTAATGCACATTAATTATGTCATAAGTGAGTCCATGAAGTCAAAAAAAGGTATCCGTACCAAAAAATGTTGGAAAAAATGTTTTAACAAAGTCAATGGTCATTGAAAAAATCTGTTGTGATATTAATAAAAAATAATTAAAAAAATCTAATTAAATGTGTCTTTACAACCATGAAAGTCCTGCACCCCTTAACCCGCCCACTCTTTCCCCTCATATACATATGGAATAGACACAACCAAGAAAAATAAATATTGTTTAAAATAATATAAAATTCCATGAGAGAAAAAAGATTCAAACTGACATGTAGTAAAGTAAGGTAACAACCAAAACATTCAACAAAAAGGTTCTTACACCAAAAATGCTCTCCCTTCTCTCTAGCTTTCTCTCTCTAGGATTTTGTTATTGTTTGAATTATTTTGACTGGGTTTGACTGAGTTGACACAAGTTTGACTGGCCGAGTTATTGCTGAGCTGTGGTGGTCCACGTAGTGGGTTGACCGACATTGGGTGGACGGCGGCTTCGCATAAATTCTAGCCGGAAGAGAAGATTTCCTTATTTGGTTGGATTTAGTTTTCCTTTTTCGGTGGGGTATTATTCCTTGATGATTGAAAACATTATTGGAAGAAAAGCTGAAAAGTAAATTCACTTTTGTCGGCACTTAAAGATGAAGGTTGCACACACGTTTGGTATTGGTAATTAGGTTTTGTTAAATATTTTGTTACTTTTATCTAATCACGAGCTATTAATTAGCATCAACATTGAAAAAGAAAACAAATCTATTTTTTTTTTCATGTTCTCCATATCCATTGAAGCATGTGATTTCTGCTTGTATGATCCTTTTGTATCGTTTTTAGTTATTCTTTTTGGTACATTGAGCTGTCATTAAGGATCTAGTGATGGAACTGAGGAAGAAAACTTTCTTTTATTGATGAGTTAATAGAGTTATTAGGGATGATTAATGAACCTCTCTTGGAACAAGGAAGTAAAAAAAATCAAGAGAAAGAAGAATTTGTTGTAAACAAGCCCTCTAGAGGTTATATAGATATCATCATACACCAAAATCAATTATAATAATTGTGATAATTTGATGAGAAAATCATATAGTTCATAACCCCATAAAGTGATGATCCTAAAACCCTATGAAGAGGCTATGACTAGTCTAGATAGCGACAAATGGGTAAGAACCATAGAATTTAAATTAGTATCTATAAGTATCACAAAGTATATTACTTTTGTTGAATCTTCTATATATATAAGATGCATTTATAGTAAATGGATTCTAGGAAAATGATTAGAGTAGACGGTAAGCTAGAGACCTATAACTTCCGTCTAATTGCTAAGCATCTAAATCAAAAGGAAAATATCAATTATGGCAAATTCATTTTCGCATAGCAATGCTTATTTTATTTCAAATCTACTATTGGTAATTACGTATTATTATTATGAGATATGGTATTTACATGTGTAAAAAGTTTTCACTAAATGGGAGTTTATGATGTTCTTAAGACCAATCCTAAAGGTCTCCTATTGTCATTTACCCATAATAAAACATGTAAGTTCCAAAAATCCATTTAATGGATTCAGAAAATGTCACTAAGTTGAATTATTCTCTTTTATACAATTAAATAGTTTGATTTCAGAATAAGAGTCATAAGTCATAAGAGTACAAAGGACTAGTGGGAGTAAACTTATCTTTCTAGTGTTATATGTAGACGACAAATTATCACATAAAGATATGTTATACCAACCAAGCAAATAAACAAAAGTTTTTATTGTCTAATAGTTCTCCATGAAAGATTTATGATAAGTAGCTTATATTCTTTGAATTGAGATCTATAGAGATAGATTAAAGAAGCTACTTAACCTATATAAATCTTAGTACATTTATACCTTTTTTAGAAGTATCACATGGAAATTCTAAGAAGATCTATTTAGCAATAGGCTTTGGAATTACTCTTAGTGGAAGGGTTTGTTTTATGACCCTAAAAGTAAGAGAATGAATATGTATAGTCCCATTTATTAAATAATAAGGATCTATCTAGCATAACATGAAATATGTATAAGACCTAAAGTGTATTACACGCTAGGAGTAGCGAGTAAGTATGAAGGTAACCTTGATGGGTAATGTTGGAAAGTAGTAAAGACTATCCTTTAGTACTTATGACCTATTAAGGACCAATTCCTCATCTGTAAAGAATATAAGTTAAAGATAATCGGGTATATAGATGCTTGTTTTGCTTCAAACATGGATGTTATCATATCAACATATGTCTATATAGAGGAGAAGTGAATTGAAATAGTTCAAATCTAGATAATATAGCATAATTTGGTTACTAAAAGTAGAATACATAGCAGCATAAGATGCAACTATGCAAGTTGTTTGGATAAAAGAGTTCTTATATGCTCATAATGTAGTCTATATAATAAATAAATTTATTTCTTTATACAAACAAAATATTTGAGATATTGTATGATATTAGAGACATAGAACACACTATAATTCCAAACTAATTCTATAGTAGTGTTACTTTATTCGATAAATGGTCAAACATGACGATTTTTGCATTTGATAGGTGCAAGGAAAACGGTGTACATCTATTCACTTAAGTGTTTCTATTAAAAGGAGGGTGATAAGAATAAACTAGTGATAATATTGCGGTACTTGAAAGATCTAAGCCAAGTGGGAGATTGTTGAAATTATTCCCTAGCCACGATCATCTTGTAATGAATTGAACAAACGTTTTTATTATACACGATAATAGTTATCCATAAAGTATTGACTAAAGGAATTGTTTCCTTGAATCTATGGCAAACTTTTATGACTAAGGTATTCATCTACATAGTATGAAGCTAGATCCTTGATTAAGTTACAAACAAGAAATCATAAGGTGTTATGACAATGAGAATCTAGCTTATAGGACTTAGTCTAAACTTGTTCTTAGTCGTAGGATCATTGAGTTAGGACCTCGATGGTCCGGTTAGATTAATAAGTAGCTAATGAGTATTTATTGCATAAATATCGGTAGTTCTCGTTTCCTGAGTTACATGCATAGATAATGCACATAGAGATGTGATTATTGAAGCGACTAAAAATAGAGATTCCTAATGGTTAACTCCCTTGAACGGTCAAGTAGGTTAATCTCTATAAGGAATTGTATTTTTGTAAATCTTTTACCTGAGATCATCACTATAGTTGAGTATGTGCTTTTTGTGTTTAAATACTAGACTACTAGTGTGTCATAATGCTAGTTAAAAGGATGTTGGACATGGCTAAGTATATATGCTTCTAGGGATGAGTTAATTTGAAATCTATCAACTCTAGGCAAAGAGTTTGAGCTCTACGATGTCATAAGATTATAATGATTGTATCAAATCCTTGGCCGAGGTGATCAATTGAATGAAAAAATAATTATTTAGCTCATTCGTCAATCGTTGATAACCGACGTGTAATGTATTTGTTTTTCAAAATAGGATTTGACAGTTGTACCATATCCCAGGATGATCAGGAGCTGTAAAGATAGAAAGAATACGTGTATGATCATTTACAAGGCTCTTTGTACAAAGTTACTTCACATTATATGGCCGTTGGGGACTATTGTTAGACGCCAACCTCGATTAGTAGTTAATTATGTTAACTACTACCAGTTTAACGACGAACCCACGTAGTCGCACAAAAACGAGTTCATTGATCTTACTTTATGTTGTTAATTAATTTTTATTATCGGATAAAATATTAATTAATTATATACTTGTAATATTATCATATTAATTTGTATATAAGACCAAACTGAGATAAAAGAGAAAAAGAAAAACTTTGACGGGTTTGTGGAACGAACCACGTACCTCCATAATAGGAGATGAATCACTAACTGGGCTAATCCATGTCATAAGTATAATGTAAAAGTTCCAAGTCCACTTCACAAGTGGGTAGTGATTCGGATTATTAAGATAACCAATTTTCATTATATCTTACGACTTTTCATTTTTTAACTTTTTTTTTCCGGAAGTTATTATAAGTATAATTTTTTTCATTAGACGATATTTTTTTTCACTTTCTCTCTTGAAATCAAAAAACAAAACAACCATAGAAGGCTAAAGGACTCCAAGTCTGAATACGTTTCTAAAAGAAAGATTGACGACTCAGTGTGCAAAGCGTGGAGGCTTCAAAAATTTTGATGTTCGGTTAGTCTTTTGATTCTCATATGAATCCAAAAAGGTAAGCAATCGAAATTCGTTTTGAATTCTAATCGCACTAGATTGATTAAAGGATTGCAATATTATTTTTCCGCTGCGTATATTAGATATGACATGTATTGCGATTCCTTCACTCCTCTTGTCTATGGTTAACACCGTTAAGAATTATTCTGACAACCGTGGGGATAAAAAAGTTGTCACTTATAACATTCGTATTACAACATGGAATATATGGAATATATGGAAAGAGAGAATGAAAGGATTTACCGATAAGAAGACATGGACAGTTTTCCATATCACACAAAGTACTAACTCTCTTATGGTAAGATCAACTTATTTTCTATATAAAACTTTCAAACTTTTATTAAAATTTTGAAATTATTACTATAAACTTGTTTATATATGTTTAGTATGAAAGATAATTTATATTTTCTTGACGAATATGATAGTAACCTTTGATAAATTAAGAAAATATTAATTGTATTTGTATTCTAAAGTAAAGGTATATTTAAAATGAAAAGATTACTAGAGATCATGAAAATAAATTATGTCTTTTTATACGACTGAACTGGTAAAATAATGATTAAAGATCAAATATTTAATTGAAATGTTTTAATGGTGTTCTTCAAACTCTGTCAAGTACGACCATCTTTTGTTGTTTGTACAATGAAAAAATAATGAAATATATGATATATATTTGGGATATATTGAAATTGTGTAAGGGAACATTTAAAAACTTTTTATAAGATAACACCACTCACAATTTAATAAAAACATAATTTATGTATATAAATCATATTTTAATAAGATTAAACATGTCAAATACGTTGACTCGCAATATTAAAAAACAATTAACATAATAATTTGCTTCCTATTTTTTTCTAGCTTTACAATCATTGCATAGTGATGTAGTAACATAAACTACATTGACTCCTAGCTCTTTCGCCTCTTTCAGAACTTTCACCTCGGCTATCCGTCGCTCATTTTCCTTTTCAAGTCGCTCCATTAGCTTGCTTAGTTCCTCTTTCTCTCTTTCCATGTCATAATTCATTGACAAGATCTCTTGAAGTTCGTTCTCCATATTGTTACTAGAATTATATGTTCTTGAGATCTACGTGAAAGGGAAAACATCACAAATTAGACTGTATGTATAGAGATATAAAAAACCTATAAAATTGGATATAACTATTAATTTTTCCAAACAAACTACATCATATAAATATTTAATTGGGAATATATGTATTCAATTTTTATAATATTTTTCGTAATCAATAAATCTGGTATAAGAAATACTCAACTCGACTTATATTGAGAGTCCAATTCAAGTTTAATATGTGTCATGTTATAAGTACAAATCACTATATAGTGCTAAATTTATAATTTTAACCATACCATATATCTAACAACTTAATATTTTAACTTACGATAGATAAATACATGATCCAAGAAATTAAAGAGCCACATAAAATTTTTATATTTGTATTGAAAAGACAAATATAATAGAATAATAGAATATATATAATAAAACGGATTTTAAAAACATATAAAAAAAATCGTTTTCTATAAAACTAAAAGGGATTTGTTAAGAAGCTTCAATGTAATGTTTGAAAATAATAAACCACAGAAGAGAATAGAAAAAGAAATAGGATAAAATTATTTGTTGTAATAGCGTGGATGACCCACTACCTAAGAGTTTTGATTGATCGGTGTATTAAGTAGACTATTGTGTATCAAACATAAAACTAAAGCCTAGCTTATATAACAATAATAAAGGGAAAAGAAAATTAATGTGAATTAATGCACATTAATTATGTCATAAGTGAGTCCATGAAGTCAAAAAAAGGTATCCGTACCAAAAAATGTTGGAAAAAATGTTTTAACAAAGTCAATGGTCATTGAAAAAATCTGTTGTGATATTAATAAAAAATAATTAAAAAAATCTAATTAAATGTGTCTTTACAACCATGAAAGTCCTGCACCCCTTAACCCGCCCACTCTTTCCCCTCATACACATATGGAATAGAGACAACCAAGAAAAATAAATATTGTTTAAAATAATATAAAATTCCATGAGAGAAAAAAAATTCAAACTGACATGTAGTAAAGTAAGGTAACAACCAAAACATTCAACAAAAAGGTTCTTACCCCAAAAATGCTCTCCCTTCTCTCTAGCTTTCTCTCTCTAGGATTTTGTTATTGTTTGACTTATTTTGACTGGGTTTGACTGAGTTGACACAAGTTTGACTGGCCGAGTTATTGCTGAGCTGTGGTGGTCCACGTAGTGGGTTGACCGACATTGGGTGGACGGCGGCTTCGCATAAATTCTAGCCGGAAGAGAAGATTTCCTTATTTGGTTGGATTTAGTTTTCCTTTTTCGGTGGGGTATTATTCCTTGATGATTGAAAACATTATTGGAAGAAAAGCTGAAAAGTAAATTCACTTTTATCGGCACTTAAAGATGAAGGTTGCACACACGTTTGGTATTGGTAATTAGGTTTTGTTAAATATTTTGTTACTTTTATCTAATCACGAGCTATTAATTAGCATCAACATTGAAAAAGAAAACAAATCTATTATTTTTCATGTTCTCCATATCCATTGAAGCTTGTGATTTCTGCTTGTATGATCCTTTTGTATCGATTTTAGTTATTCTTTTTGGTACATTGAGCTGTCATTAAGGATCTATGATGGAACTGAGGAAGAAAACTTTCTTTTATTGATGAGTTAATAGAGTTATTAGGGATGATTAATGAACCTCTCTTGGAACAAGGAAGTAAAAAAATCAAGAGAAAGAAGAATTTGTTGTAAACAAGCCTTCTAAAGGTTATATAGATATCATCATACACCAAAATCAATTATAATAATTGTGATAATTTGATGAGAAAATCATATAGTTCATAACCCCATAAAGTGATGATCCTAAAACCCTATGAAGAGGCTATGACTAGTCTAGATAGCGACAAGTGGGTAAGAACCATATAATTTAAATTAGTATCTATAAGTATCACAAAGTATATTACTTTTGTTGAATCTTCTATATATATAAGATGCATTTATAGTAAATGGATTCTAGGAAAATGATTAGAGTAGACGGTAAGCTAGAGACCTATAACTTCTGTCTAATTGCTAAGCATCTAAATCAAAAGGAAAATATCAATTATGGAAAATTCATTTTCGCATAGCAATGCTTATTTTATTTCAAATCTACATTGGTAATTACATATTATTTTTTATGAGATATGGTATTTACATGTGCAAAAAGTTTTCACTAAATGGGAGTTTATGATGTTCTTAAGACCAATCCTAAAGGTCTCCTATTGTCATTTACCCATAATAAAATATGTAAGTTCCAAAAATCCATTTAATGGATTCAGCAAATGTCACTAAGTTGAATTATGCTCTTTTATACAATTGAATAGTTTGATTTCAGAATAAGAGACATAAGTCATAAGAGTACAAAGGACTAGTGGGAGTACAGTTATCTTTCTAGTGTTATATGTAGACGACAAATTATCACATAAAGATATGTTATACCAACCAAGCAAATAAACAAAAGTTTTTATTGTCTAATAGTTCTCCATGAAAGATTTATGATAAGTAGCTTATATTCTTTGAATTGAGATCTATAGAGATAGATTAAATAAGCTACTTAACCTATATAAATCTTAGTACATTTATACCTTTTTTAGAAGTATCACATGGAAATTCTAAGAGGATCTATTTAGCAATAGGCTTTGGAATTACTCTTAGTGGAAGGGTTTGTTTTATGACCCTAAAAGTAAGAGAATGAATATGTATAGTCCCATTTATTAAATAATAAGGATCTATCTAGCATAACATGAAATATGTATAAGACCTAAAGTGTATTACACGCTAGGAGTAGCGAGTAAGTATGAAGGTAACCTTGATGGGTAATGTTGGAAAGTAGTAAAGACTATCCTTTAGTACTTATGACCTATTAAGGACCAATTCCTCATCTGTAAAGAATATAAGTTAAAGATAATCGGGTATATAGATGCTTGTTTTGCTTCAAACATGGATGTTATCATATCAACATATGTCTATATAGAGGAGAAGTGAATTGAAATAGTTCCAATCTAGATAATATAGCATAATTTGGTTACTAAAAGTAGAATACATAGCAGCATAAGATGCAACTATGCAAGTTGTTTGGATAAAAGAGTTCTTATATGCTCATAATGTAGTCTATATAATAAAGAAATTTATTTCTTTATACAAACAAAATATTTGAGATATTGTATGATATTAGAGACATAGAACACACTATAATTCCAAACTAATTCTATAGTAGTGTTACTTTATTCGATAAATGGTCAAACATGACGATTTTTGCATTTGATAGGTGCAAGGAAAACGGTGTACATCTATTCACTTAAGTGTTTCTATTAAAAGGAGGGTGATAAGAATAAACTAGTGATAATATTGCGGTACTTGAAAGATCTAAGCCAAGTGGGAGATTGTTGAAATTATTTCCTAGCCACGATCATCTTGTAATGAATTGAACAAAAGTTTTTTATATACGATAATAGTTATCCATAAAGTATTGACTAAAGGAATTGTTTCCTTGAATCTATGGCAAACTTTTATGACTAAGATATTCATCTACATAATATGAAGCTAGATCCTTGATTAAGTTACAAACAAGATATCATAAAGTGTTATGACAATGAGAATCTAGCTCATAGGACTTAGTCTAAACTTGTTCTTAATCGTAGGATCATTGAGTTAGGACCTCGATGGTCCGGTTAGATTAATAAGTAGCCAATGAGTATTTATTGCATAAATATCGGTAGTTCTCGTTTCCTGAGTTACGTGCATAGATAATGCACATAGAGATGTGATTATCGAAGCGACTAAAAATAGAGATTCCTAATGGTTAACTCCCTTGAACTGTCAAGTAAGTTAATCTCTATAAGGAATTGTATTTTTGTAAATCTTTTACCTGAGATCATCACTATAGTTGAGTATGTGCTTTTTGTGTTTAAATACTAGACTACTAGTGTGTCATAATGCTAGTTAAAAGGATGTTGGACATGGCTAAGTATATATGCTTCTAGGGATGAGTTAATTTGAAATCTATCAACTCTAGGCAAAGAGTTTGAGCTCTACGATGTCATAAGATTATAATGATTGTATCAAATCCTTGGTCGAGGTGATCAATTGAATGAAAAAAGAATTATTTAGCTCATTCGTCAATCGTTGATAATCGACGTGTAATGTATTTGTTTTTCAAAATGGGATTTGACAGTTGTACCATATCCCAGGATGATCAGGAGCTGTAAAGATAGAAAGAATACGTGTATGATCATTTACAAGGCTCTTTGTACAAAGTTACTTCACGTTATATGGCCGTTGGGGACTATTGTTAGACGCCAACCTCGATTAGTATTTAATTACGTTAACTACTACCAGTTTAACGACGAACCCACGTAGTCGCACAAAAACGAGTTCATTGATCTTACTTTATGTTGTTAATTAATTTTTATTATCGGATAAAATATTAATTAATTATATACTTGTAATATTATCATATTATTTGTATATAAGACAAAACCGAGACAAAAGAGTAAAAGAAAAACTTTGACGGGTTTGTGGAACGAACCACGTGCCTCCATAATAGGAGATGAATCACTAACTGGGCTAATCCATGTCATAAGTATAATGTAAAAGTTCCAAGTCCACTTCACAAGTGGGTAGTGATTCGGATTATTAAGATAACCAATTTTCATTATATCTTACGACTTTTCATTTTTAACTTTTTTTTTCGGAAGTTATTATAAGTATAATTTTTTTCATTAGACGATAATTTTTTTCACTTTCTCTCTTGAAATCAAAAAACAAAACAACCATAGAAGGCTAAAGGACTCCAAGTCTGAATACGTTTCTGAAAGAAAGATTGACGACTCAGTGTGTAAGGCGTGGAGGTTTCAAAAATTTTGATGTTCGGTCAGTCTTTTGATTCTCATATGAATCCAAAAAGGTAAGCAATCGAAATTCGTTTTGAATTCTAATCGCACTAGATTGATTAAAGGATTGCAATATTATTTTTCCGCTGCGTATATTAGATATGACATGTATTGCGATTCCTTCACTCCTCTTGTCTATGGTTAACACCGTTAAGAATTATTCTGACAACCGTGGGGATAAAAAAGTTGTCACTTATAACATTATTATTACAACATGGAATATATGGAATATATGGAAAGAGAGAATGAAAGGATTTACCGATAAGAAGACATGGACAGTTTTCCATATCACACAAAGTACTAACTCTCTTATGGTAAGATCAACTTATTTTCTATATAAAACTTTCAAACTTTTATTAAAATTTTGAAATTATTACTATAAACTTGTTTATATATGTTTAGTATGAAAGATAATTTATTTTTTCTTGACGAATATGATAGTAACCTTTGAAAAATTAAGAAAATATTAATTGTATTTGTATTCTAAAGTAAAGGTATATTTAAAATGAAAAGATTACTAGAGATCATGAAAATAAATTATGTCTTTTTATACGACTGAACTGGTAAAATAATGATTAAAGATCAAATATTTAATTGAAATGTTTTAATGGTGTTCTTCAAACTCTGTCAAGTACGACCATCTTTTGTTGTTTGTACAATGAAAAAATAATGAAATATATGATATATATTTGGGATATATTGAAATTGTGTAAGGGAACATTTAAAAACTTTTTATAAGATAACACCACTCACAATTTAATAAAAACATAATTTATGTATATAAATCATATTTTAATAAGATTAAACATGTCAAATACGTTGACTCGCAATATTAAAAAACAATTAACATAATAATGTGCTTCCTATTTTTTTCCAGCTTTACAATCATTGCATAGTGATGTAGTAACATAAACTACATTGACTCCTAGCTCTTTCGCCTCTTTCAGAACTTTCACCTCGGCTATCCGTCGCTCCTTTTCCTTTTCAAGTCGCTCCATTAGCTTGCTTAGTTCCTCTTTCTCTCTTTCCATGTCATAATTCATTGACAAGATCTCTTGAAGTTCGTTCTCCATATTGTTACTAGAATTATATGTTCTTGAGATCTACGTGAAAGGGAAAACATCACAAATTAGACTGTATGTATAGAGATATAAAAAACCTATAAAATTGGCACACAATTATATAACTATTAATTTTTCCAAACAAACTACATCATATAAATATTTAATTGGGAATATATGTATTCAATTTTTATAATATTTTTCGTAATCAATATATCTGGTATAAGAAATACTCAACTCGACTTATATTGAGAGTCCAATTCAAGTTTAATATGTGTCATGTTATAAGTACAAATCACTCTATAGTGCTAAATTTATAATTTTAACCATACCATATATCTAACAACTTAATATTTTAACTTACGATAAATAAATACATGATCCAAGAAATTAAAGAGCCACATAAAATTTTTATATTTGTATTGAAAAGACAAATATAATAGAATAATAGAATATATATAATAAAACGGATTTGAAAAACATATAAAAAAATCGTTTTCTATAAAACTAAAAGGAATTTGTTAATAAGCTTCAATGTAATGTTTGAAAATAATAAACCACAGAAGAGAATAGAAAAAGAAATAGGATAAAATTATTTATTGTAATAGCGTGGATGACCCACTACCTAAGAGTTTTGATTGATCGGTGTATTAAGTAGACTATTGTGTATCAAACATAAAACTAAAGCCTAGCTTATATAACAATAATTAAGGGAAAAGAAAATTAATGTGAATTAATGCACATTAATTATGTCATAAGTGAGTCCATGAAGTCAAAAAAAGGTATCCGTACCAAAAAATGTTGGAAAAAATGTTTTAACAAAGTCAATGGTCATTGAAAAAATCTGTTGTGATATTAATAAAAAATAATTAAAAAAATCTAATTAAATGTGTCTTTACAACCATGAAAGTCCTGCACCCCTTAACCCGCCATCTCTTTCCCCTCATACACATATGGAATAGACACAACCAAGAAAAATAAATATTGTTTAAAATAATATAAAATTCCACGAGAGAAAAAAGATTCAAACTGACATGTAGTAAAGTAAGGTAACAACCAAAACATTCAACAAAAGGGTTCTTACACCAAAAATGCTCTCCCTTCTCTCTAGCTTTCTCTCTCTATGATTTTGTTATTGTTTGACTTATTTTGACTGGGTTTGACTGAGTTGACACAAGTTTGACTGGCCGAGTTATTGCTGAGCTGTGGTGGTCCACGTAGTGGGTTGACCGACATTGGGTGGACGGCGGCTTCGCATAAATTCTAGCCGGAAGAGAAGATTTCCTTATTTGGTTGGATTTAGTTTTCCTTTTTCGGTGGGGTATTATTCCTTGATGATTGAAAACATTATTGGAAGAAAAGCTGAAAAGTAAATTCACTTTTGTCGGCACTTAAAGATGAAGGTTGCACACACGTTTGGTATTGGTAATTAGGTTTTGTTAAATATTTTGTTACTTTTATCTAATCACGAGCTATTAATTAGCATCAACATTGAAAAAGAAAACAAATCTATTATTTTTCATGTTCTCCATATCCATTGAAGCTTGTGATTTCTGCTTGTATGATCCTTTTGTATCGATTTTAGTTATTCTTTTTGGTACATTGAGCTGTCATTAAGGATCTAGTGATGGAACTGAGGAAGAAAACTTTCTTTTATTGATGAGTTAATAGAGTTATTAGGGATGATTAATGAACCTCTCTTGGAACAAGGAAGTAAAAAAATCAAGAGAAAGAAGAATTTGTTGTAAACAAGCCTTCTAGAGGTTATATAGATATCATCATACACCAAAATCAATTATAATAATTGTGATAATTTGATGAGAAAATCATATAGTTCATAACCCCATAAAGTGATGATCCTAAAACCCTATGAAGAGGCTATGACTAGTCTAGATAGCGACAAGTAAGTAAGAACCATATAATTTAAATTAGTATCTATAAGTATCACAAATTATATTACTTTTGTTGAATCTTCTATATATATAAGATGCATTTATAGTAAATGGATTCTAGGAAAATGATTAGAGTAGACGGTAAGCTAGAGACCTATAACTTTCGTCTAATTGCTAAGCATCTAGATCAAAAGGAAAATATCAATTATGGCAAATTCATTTTCGCATAGCAATGCTTATTTTATTTCAAATCTACTATTGGTAATTACATATTATTTTTTATGAGATATGGTATTTACATGTGCAAAACGTTTTCACTAAATGGGAGTTTATGATGTTCTTAAGACCAATCCTAAAGGTCTCCTATTGTCATTTACCCATAATAAAATATGTAAGTTCCAAAAATCCATTTAATGGATTCAGCAAATGTCACTAAGTTGAATTATGCTCTTTTATACAATTGAATAGTTTGATTTCAGAATAAGAGTCATAAGTCATAAGAGTACAAAGGACTAGTGGGAGTACACTTATCTTTCTAGTGTTATATGTAGACGACAAATTATCACATAAAGATATGTTATACCAACCAAGCAAATAAACAAAAGTTTTTATTGTCTAATAGTTCTCCATGAAAGATTTATGATAAGTAGCTTATATTCTTTGAATTGAGATCTATAGAGATAGATTAAAGAAGCTACTTAACCTATATAAATCTTAGTACATTTATACCTTTTTTAGAAGTATCACATGGAAATTCTAAGAGGATATATTTAGCAATAGGCTTTGGAATTACTCTTAGTGGAATGGTTTGTTTTATGACCCTAAAAGTAAGAGAATGAATATGTATAGTCCCATTTATTAAATAATAAGGATATATCTAGCATAACATGAAATATGTATAAGACCTAAAGTGTATTACACGCTAGGAGTAGCGAGTAAGTATGAAGGTAACCTTGATGGGTAATGTTGGAAAGTAGTAAAGACTATCCTTTAGTACTTATGACCTATTAAGGACCAATTCCTCATCTGTAAAGAATATAAGTTAAAGATAATCGGGTATATAGATGCTTGTTTTGCTTCAAACATGGATGTTATCATATCAACATATGTCTATATAGAGGAGAAGTGAATTGAAATAGTTCCAATCTAGATAATATAACATAATTTGGTTACTAAAAGTAGAATACATAGCAGCATAAGATGCAACTATGCAAGTTGTTTGGATAAAAGAGTTCTTATATGCTCATAATGTAGTCTATATAATAAAGAAATTTATTTCTTTATACAAACAAAATATTTGAGATATTGTATGATATTAGAGACATAGAACACACTATAATTCCAAACTAATTCTATAGTAGTGTTACTTTATTCGATAAATGGTCAAACATGACGATTTTTGCATTTGATAGGTGCAAGGAAAACGGTGTACATCTATTCACTTAAGTGTTTCTATTAAAAGGAGGGTGATAAGAATAAACTAGTGATAATATTGCGGTACTTGAAAGATCTAAGCCAAGTGGGAGATTGTTGAAATTATTCCCTAGCCACGATCATCTTGTAATGAATTGAACAAAAGTTTTTATTATACACGATAATAGTTATCCATAAAGTATTGACTAAAGGAATTGTTTCCTTGAATCTATGGCAAACTTTTATGACTAAGGTATTCATCTACATAATATGAAGCTAGATCCTTGATTAAGTTACGAACAAGATATCATAAGGTGTTATGACAATGAGAATCTAGCTCATAGGACTTAGTCTAAACTTGTTCTTAATCGTAGGATCATTGAGTTAGGACCTCGATGGTCCGGTTAGATTAATAAGTAGCCAATGAGTATTTATTGCATAAATATCGGTAGTTCTCGTTTCCTGAGTTACGTGCATAGATAATGCACATAGAGATGTGATTATCGAAGCGACTAAAAATAGAGATTCCTAATGGTTAACTCCCTTGAACTGTCAAGTAGGTTAATCTCTATAAGGAATTGTATTTTTGTAAATCTTTTACCTGAGATCATCACTATAGTTGAGTATGTGCTTTTTGTGTTAAAATACTAGACTACTAGTGTGTCATAATGCTAGTTAAAAGGATGTTGGACATGGCTAAGTATATATGCTTCTAGGGATGAGTTAATTTGAAATCTATCAACTCTAGGCAAAGAGTTTGAGCTCTACGATGTCATAAGATTATAATGATTGTATCAAATCCTTGGCCGAGGTGATCAATTGAATGAAAAAAGAATTATTTAGCTCATTCGTCAATCGTTGATAATCGACGTGTAATGTATTTGTTTTTCAAAATGGGATTTGACAGTTGTACCATATCCCAGGATGATCAGGAGCTGTAAAGATAGAAAGAATACGTGTATGATCATTTACAAGGCTCTTTGTACAAAGTTACTTCACGTTATATGGCCGTTGGGGACTATTGTTAGACGCCAACCTCGATTAGTATTTAATTACGTTAACTACTACCAGTTTAACGACAAACCCACGTAGTCGCACAAAAACGAGTTCATTGATCTTACTTTATGTTGTTAATTAATTTTTATTATCGGATAAAATATTAATTAATTATATACTTGTAATATTATCATATTATTTGTATATAAGACCAAACTGAGACAAAAGAGTAAAAGAAAAACTTTGACGGGTTTTTGGAACGAACCACGTACCTCCATAATAGGAGATGAATCACTAACTGGGCTAATCCATGTCATAAGTATAATGTAAAAGTTCCAAGTCCACTTCACAAGTGGGTAGTGATTCGGATTATTAAGATAACCAATTTTCATTATATCTTACGACTTTTCATTTTTTAACTTTTTTTTTCGGAAGTTATTATAAGTATAATTTTTTTCATTAGACGATAATTTTTTTCACTTTCTCTCTTGAAATCAAAAAACAAAACAACCATAGAAGGCTAAAGGACTCCAAGTCTGAATACGTTTCTGAAAGAAAGATTGACGACTCAGTGTGCAAGGCGTGGAGGTTTCAAAAATTTTGATGTTCGGTTAGTCTTTTGATTCTCATATGAATCCAAAAAGGTAAGCAATCGAAATTCGTTTTGAATTCTAATCGCACTAGATTGATTAAAGGATTGCAATATTATTTTTCCGCTGCGTATATTAGATATGACATGTATTGCGATTCCTTCACTCCTCTTGTCTATGGTTAACACCGTTAAGAATTATTCTGACAACCGTGGGGATAAAAAAGTTGTCACTTATAACATTATTATTACAACATGGAATATATGGAATATATGGAAATAGAGAATGAAAGGATTTACCGATAAGAAGACATGGACAGTTTTCCATATCACACAAAGTACTAACTCTCTTATGGTAAGATCATCTTATTTTCTATATAAAACTTTCAAACTTATATTAAAATTTTGAAATTATTACTATAAACTTGTTTATATATGTTTAGTATGAAAGATAATTTATTTTTTCTTGACGAATATGATAGTAACCTTTGATAAATTAAGAAAATATTAATTGTATTTGTATTCTAAAGTAAAGGTATATTTAAAATGAAAAGATTACTAGAGATCATGAAAATAAATTATGTCTTTTTATACGACTGAACTGGTAAAATAATGATTAAAGATCAAATATTTAATTGAAATGTTTTAATGGTGTTCTTCAAACTCTGTCAAGTACAACCATCTTTTGTTGTTTGTACAATGAAAAAATAATGAAATATATGATATATATTTGGGATATATTGAAATTGTGTAAGGGAACATTTAAAAACTTTTTATAAGATAACACCACTCACAATTTAATAAAAACATAATTTATGTATATAAATCATATTTTAATAAGATTAAACATGTCAAATACGTTGACTCGCAATATTAAAAAACAATTAACATAATAATGTGCTTCCTATTTTTTTCCAGCTTTACAATCATTGCATAGTGATGTAGTAACATAAACTACATTGACTCCTAGCTCTTTCGCCTCTTTCAGAACTTTCACCTCGGCTATCCGTCGCTCATTTTCCTTTTCAAGTCGCTCCATTAGCTTGCTTAGTTCCTCTTTCTCTCTTTCCATGTCATAATTCATTGACAAGATCTCTTGAAGTTCGTTCTCCATATTGTTACTAGAATTATATGTTCTTGAGATCTACGTGAAAGGGAAAACATCACAAATTAGACTTTATGTATAGAGATATAAAAAACCTATAAAATTGGCACACAATTATATAACTATTAATTTTTCCAAACAAACTACATCATATAAATATTTAATTAGGAATATACGTATTCAATTTTTATAATATTTTTCGTAATCAATATATCTGGTATAAGAAATACTCAACTCGACTTATATTGAGAGTCCAATTCAAGTTTAATATGTGTCATGTTATAAGTACAAATCACTCTATAGTGCTAAATTTATAATTTTAACCATACCATATATCTAACAACTTAATATTTTAACTTACGATAAATAAATACATGATCCAAGAAATTAAAGAGCCACATAAAATTTTTATATTTGTATTGAAAAGACAAATATAATAGAATAATAAAATATATATAATAAAACGGATTTGAAAAACATATAAAAAAATCGTTTTCTACAAAACTAAAAGGAATTTGTTAATAAGCTTCAATGTAATGTTTGAAAATAATAAACCACAGAAGAGAATAGAAAAAGAAATAGGATAAAATTATTTATTGTAATAGCGTGGATGACCCACTACCTAAGAGTTTTGATTGATCGGTGTATTAAGTAGACTATTGTGTATCAAACATAAAACTAAAGCCTAGCTTATATAACAATAATAAAGGGAAAAGAAAATTAATGTGAATTAATGCACATTAATTATGTCATAAGTGAGTCCATGAAGTCAAAAAAAGGTATCCGTACCAAAAAATGTTGGAAAAAATATTTTAACAAAGTCAATGGTCATTGAAAAAATCTGTTGTGATATTAATAAAAAATAATTAAAAAAATCTAATTAAATGTGTCTTTACAACCATGAAAGTCCTGCACCCCTTACCCCGCCCACTCTTTCCCCTCATACACATATGGAATAGACACAACCAAGAAAAATAAATATTGTTTAAAATAATATAAAATTCCACGAGAGAAAAAAGATTCAAACTGACATGTAGTAAAGTAAGGTAACAACCAAAACATTCAACAAAAAGGTTCTTACACCAAAAATGCTCTCCCTTCTCTCTAGCTTTCTCTCTCTAGGATTTTGTTATTGTTTGACTTATTTTGACTGGGTTTGACTGAGTTGACACAAGTTTGACTGGCCGAGTTATTGCTGAGCTGTGGTGGTCCACGTAGTGGGTTGACCGGCATTGGGTGGACTGCGGCTTCGCATAAATTCTAGCTGGAAGAGAAGATTTCCTTATTTGGTTGGATTTAGTTTTCCTTTTTCGGTGGGGTATTATTCCTTGATGATTGAAAACATTATTGGAAGAAAAGCTGAAAAGTAAATTCACTTTTGTCGGCACTTAAAGATGAAGGTTGCACACACGTTTTGTATTGGTAATTAGGTTTTGTTAAATATTTTGTTACTTTTATCTAATCACGCGCTATTAATTAGCATCAACATTGAAAAAAAAACAAATATATTTTTTTCATGTTCTCTATATCCATTGAAGCTTGTGATTTCTGCTTGTATGATCTTTTTGTATCGTTTTTAGTTATTCTTTTTGGTACATTGAGCTGTCATTAAGGATCTTGTGATGGAACTGAGGAAGAAAACTGTTAGTAAAAAAAAAAGATATAGCGGTTCAGAGGTGGTATCGAAGTATGTTCCTGCTTCTCTAGTGATATATGTGAGTAATAATTTTATTAGGTGAACTAGAAGTAAGAAATAATCTGCCAAGCATGGAGATAGTAATACTGAGAAGAATAGTGAAGTTCACGGTCGAGAAGAGGCCGTTGATAATAGTGCTAGAAATATGTTTGTAGAATGCTTCAAATGTAATATTGAGGAGGAAGAACTAAATATGATGGACCAAGATGTCATATACTCTAAGGCTTACATCATTAGCGACTCTACTACTGAGTGTATAGAAGTTTGAATAGGAATAAGTTTAAGATGTCTGCGGGGAAAGAGAGACTTTGTTTGAATTAGAATCTTAGTGAATTTTGGGTTTCAGATACTACAGATTGAGGTGGAGTTGGGTAGATCTTGGTGAGGGTTTGTTGGGGTTTGGTGGTCTGTGAGGTTGTTGCTGCTGGAGTGGATGTCCTGGCTGCTGCATGGATGGAAGCTGGACTAGACTAGATTCAGTGTAGGTTAGCTTGTTTCTGTGTAGTGTCTTTTTATTTGGTAAAGTTTCCTAAAATATAAATTTTATAATTCAGGAAAGTTTCTGTTTTTGGAAATATTCCAAAAATAACTAGATTTATTTTCCAAGGTTGTTTGTTGTGCTTCTATGTTTTCTTAATGACTAGGTTAGCAATGGATGTATGGTTGCTATTGTTGTCATTTTGACTAAGTGAGTCACTTTGTCAAATAGGGGCGTATTTTATTTATGTTTAGATTGATGGTATAAAAATCTTGATGATAAAAAAAGACGTTCTTCAACCAAAACCCCCACAACACATAATTAACCTATTATTAAAGAAAACTCCATAGTTTATCACTCTCTTTTATGTACATGCTCATACATTAGTTATCATTAGTCGTCTAAGATAACAAACAAAGTACCTATAAAAGAGCCCACACTTTCATACTCACAAAAGTGATTCCAAGAACATCCGACATAAAAACTACCCAACTTGGTCATTTAAATTATTAAGAGATATTAAGCTAAAACTTATTATAAGATGGAAAGTTCATCAATTCTGTATCCCTCGGACCACCACAAAGGTCCATGAATTCATTAAGAATTACAATGAACCCTTATATCAATAATTAATGAATTCATCTACACCATCTAAATATGATAACAAATAATAGTTATTAATTCATGAAGACAAAATATTTAACCTTAGTAAACATTATCTCAAATTTATGCGTATGTCATGCACCAAAGATCTTATGGACTAACCTATCATTCTTCCTTTAATACTGTCATCTAACCACACCCTCTACATTTTTTAGACTAATTTTTAGCTTTAGCTTATAAAATGGGTCAATCGGCTCCTTTTAAGATGTTACATTCTATAAGGCTTTGCCACCAATTTCCACTCATTGTTTACTAAACCATATCTAATGCTAATATTTCCATGTGTTCTATCGAAGATACTAGTGTGAATGACACTAATAATTACATTTGAGACAAAATGAAGGGAAACAAAATTAGCGTATCCTTAACCATTCAGATATCTTCAAATACAACTTTATCATTATAAACTCATACTTGATGATGTAATGAGAGATACATGTAGGTCTAGACGACCTCTACGATATATAACATGCACCTTCAGAAAACACATACTCGCTAGTGCAGTTATCTTTATCATTATAAGATATCTATTTTGTATCATAAAAGCCCTTAAAAGAACATGAAACTTACTAAATTAAATATCAATATTTCTTCTAGTGCACTTAGCGAGGGCATCAACAATGAATATGTAGCACCTATTGATGTACGAAATCTTACAGAGCGGACATTTATTGACCAATATCAAAATTTTTACTAGCAGCGGTCTTAGTCTCTAGTGGAGCCCCAACTCAAGGTTATCACAGTAAAAGGAGGTACTCTGAATGTTGAGATTCCCATCGAATCTCAATGCGAGAAAGAGAGCCTAGGCTTCTATATCAATATCATTTTTTACATAACAAAGTCTTTTCGTCTTATGACTAATGTTTCCGGTGCTATTAACTCCAATAGCGAATATGGCAGCTGGTTCCAATATTTTAACAAATCAAGTGTCACTAAACCAGCCCATTTCAGCTTCATCACATAATCCTGGGCTCTCCTTGTTTGAATTATGCCCTAGCTCCGATCGTCTTGTAAAGAATTTAACACAAGTGTTAATTGTACACGATAATAGTTATCCATAAAGTATTAATTAAAGGAATTGTTTCCTTGAATCTATGGCAAGCTATTATGATTATGGTATTCATCTACAGAATATGAAGGCATATCCTTGATTAAGTTACAAATTAGATAACATAAGGTGTTAGGATAATGATAATCTAGCTCATAGGATTTCATCTAAACTTGTTCTTAGTCGTAGTGTCATCGAGCTAGGACCTCGATGGTCCAGTTAGATTAATAAGTAGCTAACGAGTATTTATTGGATAACTATCGGTAGTTCTCATTTACCGAGCTAGGAGCATTAATAATGCTATTATAGATGTGATTATCAAACCAATTAAAAATAGAGATTCCTAATGTTTAATTACCTTGAACTGTCAAGTAGGTTAATCTCTATAAGGAATTTTATGCTTGTAATCCTTTGGCATGAGATCATCACTATAATGTGTCATAATTTTAGTTAAAAGGATATTGGACATAGCTAAGTATATATGCTTCTAGGGATGAGTCAAGATGAAATCTATCAACTCTAGGTAAAGAGTTTGAGCTCTACGATGTCATAAGATTATAACGTTGTATCAAATCCTTGGCCAAGGTGATCAAATGAATGAATTAAAGAGTTTCTTAAGTCATCCGTCAATCATTGGTAATCGATGGTAATCGACGTGTAGCGTAGTTCATTTTCTAAATGGGATTTGACAGTTGTACCATATCCCAAGATGATCAGGAGCTGTAAAGATAGATAGGATACATGTATGATCCTTTACCAGAATTTTTTTGGGTATGTTGGTGATCTGGGCTAGGTTGCATGCACCACGACTATTCCTATGGAGATTTACACGTCTCCCCATGTATATTCTGTCAGTTAAATCAGAACCAGGTTACCCATGTTCAGGAAAAGGTTCGACCCTTGTACCTCTTACTTTACACCCGTTAGGGAGGGGGTTCGAACCATGAACCTCTCTGTTAAGTGTTGAAGAAATAGCAAGACTCTTTGTACAGAGTTACTTCACGTTATCTGGTCGTTGGAGAGTGTTGTTCGACGCCAACCTCGATTAGTAGTTAATTAAGTTAACTACTACCAATTTAATGATGAACCCACGTAGTCGCACACAAACGAGTGCATTGATCTTACATCATATTGTTAATTAATTTTAATTACCGGATAATAAATATTAATTAATTATATACTTGGAATATTAGTATATTAATTCACTAGCACAAATTAATATTCTAATATAAGACCAAACTGAGATAAAAGAGAAAAAGAAAAAGTTTGACGGGTTTTTGGATTGAACCATGTACATCCATAATAGGAAATTTATCACTAACCGCTGGGCTAGTCCATGTCATATGTATAATTTAAAAGTTCAAAATCCGATTCACAGATAATCAATTTTTATTAGAGTAATGATATTTGTCACCCTTTTTGTATCACCCTTTTATCACCTCCTATGTGTATGCCTACATGTACCAATGAATTAATTTATCTATCCTATTTAATTTTACTCTATCTTCTATTCAAGGAAATCAAAACATATATATAGAAAGGTGATAAAAGGGTGACATGAAAAGGGGTGACATATATCATTACTCTTTTTATTATATCTGATGACTTTTTATTTTCTAACTTTTCTTTTTCTCTAAAGTTATTATACGCATAATGTTTTTCATTTTACAATAGAACTTTTCACTTCCTCTATTGAAACCAAAGAACAAAGCAGCAATAGAAGGCTAAATGTCTCAAAGCCAGAAAAAGTTGCTGAAAGAAAGATTGACGACTCGTTGGGCAAAGCATCGATGCTTCAAGAATTTTGAAGCTCGCTTAGTCTTTCAATTCTCATATGAATCCAAAAAGTTACGCAATCGAAATTCGTTTTAAATTCTAATCGAACAAGATAGATTATAAGATTGGAATATTATTGTTTCGCTGCATATAGTTGATATTACTGGTATTGCGATTACTTAAATTGGTATTAGAGCCACTTTTTGCGATTTAGGAGTTTAAACCAAGATTATTATTTGATAATATATGGATTCTGTTTTCAGAATTCATATGAAAATTAAGTTTTTATAATATATTTAATTATATGAGATATAATTTTTAATTGATTGTTCATATTATTTTGAGGATTTTCGGTTGACGACTATTTTTTAAGAAAATTATTTTCCAAATTAAATATGCACTAGTATAGCTTCGAAACTAGTAATTTTTTTTGTATAGTTTGCGCCAGGGAGTTAACTCCATTGATCATATGGTTTTTCCTTAGTCATATTGAGTATATGAGTTCTTCTTTGAAAAAATGAAAAGGATGAAAAGCTTTTTTTTGTAAATAGCGCCTGAAGAAAATGTATAGTGTTGGTTTTTTTAAGGGTAAAGCCTTCCTGAAGCCCCTTAACTTTCCCCAAAGTGCGCGATCCTCCCTTGATCTTAACTTTTTGTCTTTCTGGCCCTCCATCTCAATACTTTGTGATGCCGTTAGCCCTTTTTTGGTTTTTCTGTCAGTAGACCGTTAGTCAACTCTACATGGCGCCAGGTCATCGCCACATAAGCTCTATCTCAGCGCCACATCATCCGCAGCTGAGATTGTTTGTACAATGTGGCAAGGGCAATTATGTCATTTAAACCTTATAACATAATTACACCAACACAAACACATTAAACCACACACACTGACCCATTAAAACACACACATTCTTGGTGTTCTTGGTATTCTTCATTGCAACTAAAAAAAATATAGCTCGATTAGAAAAAAAACAAAACCCAAACCACCACCCCAGTATCCCATATCAAACCAATTGAGCTCATTTCATCTGCTTTTGATCGAACAAATAAAAAATGAAAAACTCTATTAAAAAAAAAGACAAAATCATTTACAAAACCTAGTCTCTCTCTCCTTTACTTTGCAGCCATGGCTGCCGATCTAATCCCATACCGCTGCAATCTCGCAGCCACCAAAGTTGTCATGGAGGCTCCGCCGCCAGCTTTCCTCGCCGCCAGCTTGCCGTTCGAGAAGAACAGCTCCAGTTCCGGCCACCGTTCGAGCAGAGAAGTCTCGTTCGAGCATAGAGATGTTCGAACCATGGAGTCCTGCAGATTCAGCTGAAGTTCCACCGAGAAATGGAGCCACACATATGTGAGCTTCGCTGCCATCGCTGGTTCTTCTCTTCGCCGGCCGCTGCCAAACCAGATCTGTTCGAATCAGGTCACCCCCAACAAGAAAATCCGTTCTTCTTCTTTTTCTTCTTCATATTGAATCTGCGTTTCAGCTGAAGCTCCGCCGGTTTTGCAGGGGCTTCACAGAGATGAACTGAAGCTGATTACTGAGTTATTATTGCACCTCATATACAAATTGGTGTATATATGCATTAATTATGTGACTATTTTGCTCTATTTAAATGCATATTTAGAAAGTGTTAATCATTTGATTTGGCACTACTGATTTGGTTAGATTGTTTCTTTGCAGATAGGATTGTACTTGTGTCATATAATATACTAGGTGTGGCTAATGCAGCAAATCATACAGATTTGTGCACTAATGTGCCACATAAATTCATGGATTAGAAGTTGCGTAAGGAATTGAAAAATTACAGACCGGGACTCATCTGTTTCAAGTAAATTTTATACTTTAGTTACAATTTTCAACTAAAGTCTAACATTAAAGTATCATTTTCTATAATAATAATTGTGTCTTTAGTTAATTTTCGAAGCATAAACTATAGCCCTTCTTTGAGAAGTTTGTATGTGTCTTTCATAGTGATGAATTACACCCCATTGGATACTTACAATATCGTGATTATAGTTGCCTAAAGTAACTACGTAAAAGTGTTATAATTATTTTTGCTCATAAATTGAAATATATAATCGTATTAATCAAACCTTATTTTTGGTGTTATAGACTAAATCATAAAATATGAGGTAATAGTTTACTAGTATTACAAGAAAGATTTCTTTGAAGTATCATTTTGAATCATATGAAACTTGTGAGACTTATCTTATTGAAACATGACTAAATCGCATTTTGATGAAAATAGAGATAGTGTTAATGAGTTCTTATGTCCACTACAAATTGATTTATATGGACAATCCAAACTTTAGCCAAAGATGGATATTCTTACTTCATCTTCTTAACTTACTATATTAGATATATATTTGTTCACCAGATGCAACACGAAAACAAATTATTTGAAATGTTCAAATTAACTGTTAGTGAATTTGAAAGCAAGTATATAGGAGTATGAAGTAAGTAAGATATTAACCTGTAGCGGAAAAAATCTTAACAATGAATTAATAGATTATCTATAACAATATTAGATTTTTCTCATTGAACATCTCCTAAATCACCAAGGTTTATTGGTATGTCCGGGTAGAGAAATTGTACTTCATTGGATATAATGCAATCCATGATAAGATATACCAGTTAAAAAATCCTATAGGATCATGTTTTTAAGTCAATTGCATATTTTATGAACTATTAGGTCTCACTAAACAGTCGATAAAACCATATGTGATATGGGAATGATATAAATCAAACCTCGAAATATAGAAGTTTGAAACTATTTGATTTATACTAAACGACTTATGGTGGCTAAGTTTGAGTTGATATCTTTCAAATTTAGGTTTGTTGGGTACCCAAAGAAAATGACGTGGTGATATTTCCACACCAAGGGTTTGTGGTAAGGCGTACAACCTTTACATATTGGAATTCCACAGTGAAGAAATTCATAATGTGGAAATAGATAACGATGAAATAAAGGTTTCAGAGTTATTTATACAAGCTAAAGAGCATCAAATGCAGACCAAACTTTCTTTTCTAGATAAGTTAATAGAGTTATTAGGGACTATTAATGAATATCTCTTGGAACAAGAACGTTAAAAAAATCAAGAGAAAGAAGAATTTATTGTACACAAGCCTCTTAGAGGTTAAATAGATATCGTCATACACCAAAAATAATGGTAATAATTGTGATAGTTGTTTGAATTATTCCCTAGCCCCGATCGTCTTGAATAGAATTGAACACAAGGGTTTACTGTACACGGTAATAGTTATCCCTACAGTAGTGATTAAAGGAATTGTTTCCTTGAATCTATGAAAAGCTTTTATGATTATGGTACTAATTTATATAACATAAAGACAGATCCTTGATTAAGTTACAAACTAGATATCATAAGGTGTTATGATAATAAGAATCTAGCACATAGGACTTAATCTAAAATTGTCCTTAATAAGATCATCGAGCTAGGACCTCGATGACCAGGTTAGATTAATATGTAGCTAACGAGTATTGATTGGATAAATATCGGTAGTTCTCATTTTACCGACTTAGCTACATAGATAATGCACATATAGATATGTTTATCGAACGGACTAAAGCTAGGGATTCCTAATGGTTAAGTACATTGGACTGTCAAGTGGGTTAATCTCTATAAGGACTTAAATGCTTGTAATCCTTTGACCTAAGATCATCACTATAGTTGCATATGTGCTTGTTGTGTTTAGAAACTGGACTACTAGTGTGTCATAATACTAGTTAAAAGGATATTGGACATAGCTAAGTATATATGCTCCTAGGGATGAGTCAAGATGGAATCTATCAACTCTAGGTTAAGAGTTTGAGCTCTATGATGTCATAAGATTATACCGATTGTATCAAATCCTTGGCCAAGGTGATAGAATGAATGAAGAAAGGAGTTTCTTAGCTCATTCGTCAATCGTTGATAATTAACGTGTAACGTAGTTGATTTTTCAACAGGATTTGACAGTTATACCATATCCCAGGATGATCCAGAGCTGTAATGATAGAGGGATTACGTGTATGATCCTTTACCGGGTTCTTTGTACGTAGTTACTTCATGTTATCCGGTCATTGGGACGTGTATGATCCTTTACCGAGTTCTTTGTAATGATTAGTAGTCAATTAAGTTAACTACTACCAGTTTAACGATGAACCCACGTAGTCACACACAAACTAGTGCATTATTGATCTTCCTTCATATTATTAATTACTTTTTGATTATTAGATAATAAATATTATTTAATTATATATTTGTAATATTAATATAAGACCGAAAGAAGACAAAAGAGAAAAAAGAAAAAATTGACAAGTTTGTGGATCAAACCACAAACCTCCAAGAGTGGGAAATATGTTTCAAACCGCTAGGCTAGACAAGTCAATTTATAATGTAGAAAGTCCAAGTCCACTTTAGAAGTGGGTAGTGGACCACATTATTAGGATAATCAGTTTTCATTATACGTTCCTAACTTTTCATCTCCTGACTCTTTGATTTTCCTCTAAAGTTATTATATGTATAATGAGGTTTTATTATACTGATATAATAATTTTTTTAGTTTTTCTCTCTTGATAAAAAACACACATTAGGCATAATGGTCTCTCTCCCAGTCAAAATTTGATTTTGAAAGTAGGCATTAGGTGTGCAAAGCGTGGAGGCTTCAAGTTTTTGAAGCTAGGTTAGTCACTTTCAATTCGATTCTCATACAAAGGATTCAGGTATGTAATCAAATTTTCCTTTGTTTTAAATTCTTAAATCGCAAGTAGATGGTTTTAGGACTGCAATATATTTTTTTCCGCTACGTATATTCGATATATCTGCTATTGCGATTCCTTCAATAGGTTGATGAGGAAATCATATAGATGATAACCCCATCAAGTGATGATACTAAAACCCTATGAAGGGGCTATGAGTAGTCTAGATAGCGACAAGTCGTTAAGAAAAGTATAATACTTTGGTTGAATCTTCAATAGATATAAGATCCATTTATAGTATATGGGTGCTACAGAAATTGTTCGAGTAGATGGTAATGTAGAGACCTATAACATCCTTCTAATTGCGAAGCGTTTAAATCAAAAGGAAAATATCAATTATGGGGAATTCCTTTTCTCATAGTAATGCTTATTTTATTTCAGATTCCACTATTGGTAACTATATACTATTATTATGAGATATGGTATTATCATGTGAAAATAGGTTTCACTAAAAATAGGAGTTTATGTTGTTATTAAGACCAATCCTAATGGTCTCATATTGTTATTTACTCATAATAAAATATGTAAGCTCCTATAATCTATTTAATAGATTCAGCAAATGTCATTAAGTTGATTATTCTCTTTCGTACAATTAAATAGTTTGATTTTATGATTTTAGAATAAGAGTCATAAGAGTACTAATGACTAGTGGGAGTATACCTATCTTTCTAGTGTTATATGTAGACGACATATTATCACATAAGAATATGATAACCAAGCAAATAAGCAAAATTTTGATTGTCTAATAGTTCTCCATGAAAGATTTTGGAAAAGTAGCTTATATTCTTTGAATTGAGATCTATAAAGATATATTAAAGAAGCTATTTAACCTATATCAATCTTAGTACATTTATACGTTTTTTAAAGTATCATATGGAAATTCCAAGAGGAGCTATTTAACAATAGGATTTGGAATTACTCTTAGTGGGAGGGTTTGTTCTATGACCCTAAAAGTAAGAGAATGAATGTTTATAGTCCTTTTTTTTAAACAATAATGATCCATCTAGCATACCATTAAAAAGGTATAAGACTTGAAGTGTACTACACGATAGGAGTAGCGAGTAAGTATGCATGAAACCTCGATGGGGAATGTTGAAGTAGTAACGACTATCCTTAAGTACTTAGAAAGTATTAAGGAACAATTCCTCATTTGTGTATCATATTATTTGAAGCTAATGGGGTATATAAATGATTGTTTTGCTTCAAACATGGATGATAGGATATCAACATATGTCTATATAGAGGAGAAGTGAATCGGAATAGTTCCAACCCAGATAATATAATATATTTTGGTTACTAAAAGTATGATACATAGCAGCATAAGATGCAACTATGCAAGTTGTTTGGATAAAAGAGTTCTTATATGCTCATAGTGTAGTCTATACAATAAAGAAATTTGTTTCTTTATACAAACACAATATTTGAGATATTGTACGAACTTAGAGACCTAGACCACACTATAGATCCAAACAACTTCTACAGTAGTGTTACTTGATTCGATAAATGATCAAACATGAAGATGTTTGTATTTGATAGGTGCAAGGAAAGAAATATGGTGTACATTTATTCACTTAAGTGTTTCTATCAAAAGGAGTCTGATAAGAACAAACTAGCGATGAGATTACAGTACTTGAACGATTGGGTTTAGTCCAAGTGGGAGATTGTTGGATTATGCCCTAACCCCGATCATCTTGTAATGAATTGTTGGATTATGCCCTAACCCCGATCGTCTTGGATTATCCACGATAATAGTTATCCATATAGTATTGATTAACATAATTATTTCCTTGAATATATGGCAAGCTTTTATGATTATGGTATTGATGTCTCCCATTTCTTTTAAATATTAGCCCTTATGAGACATCATTTTAGGTGAATAATAGACTTATTTGATATACTTTTATGCTTATTTCCTTATATTGCATTTTCTCTCCTCAGAATTTTGTTTTTAATTTTTTGAGCTTTAGTACGTTAATATGTTTGCTTTTGGTGTAGATTTCTTAGGTCCATAGATCCTATGGAGCACCAATACAACGAGGAGAAGTAAAAGTTAAAGTCGTAGATCGAGCAGATAGGTCGAAGGCAAGAAGAGATGATTGAATAGTTGACTAATAGAGAGGAGAACCTGGAAAGATGTTACAAATTATTGTTTTTAAGCCATTAAGCCACTGCTTCAGCTTTGGAACCAAGAAATAAGGAAGTTGCGGTTTTGAGTTAGGAAGATTCTGGGGCTGGAATCATGGATTTGGAGTTAAGACCCAAAAGTTACGGTCGTTTTACTAATCGTTGTACATCAGTTACGGGATTTCTAAATTGTATTGGGCTTTTATTCATTTCACCTATTCTTTTAAGTAAAAAACCCAATCTAAATTCTCCACTATAAACAGGACTTTGGACCTCATTTTTTCACACACTTCATATTAGACTTCATTATTTTACAAGAGAGAGGAAGAGCAAAAATGAGAAGTTGAAAACTAGAGCTGGAGAATGTCATTTCTTCCATTCACAGCCAAATCCGACCACCTAAATTAGGTTCTTCGTTTTATTTTTGAAATTGACAATGGATGCTATTTATTTATTTTTAGTTATTTTTAGTTTTAGCATGATCTAATTTCTTTAGTGCTTGAGAATCGCAATAAAGGGTTGAACCCTTGTTAATTTAATTCATGTTCCCCAATTTGGGATGTTTATAATTTACTTAGTGTTGAGTATATTATATTGGTTATTACTTTGTTCTTAATTACTATTTCTTTTCGGTACAACTAGAAATAGGTTTTAGTAATTGGCTATTCACTTTAACGGCAAAGTGATCATCCGACAGGGGGGTTTGATTACTGACATAGGTGATACCCGTGTAATGTCCGTTATTGACCGATAGACTTAACTAATTATATAGACAAAGAGGTAATTTTTTCACACCCAAAGAGACATATTCACCCTATAGGGGTTTATAGTACTTTAGGGAAGGTCCTAGGTCCACCCAACAGAGAGCTAGGAGACATTAGAATCCCAATTAATATGATAATACTGACTACCCTTAACCAAAAAAATTAATTACATTAATTAGGTGAATCCCTTGCGAGACTCAAGTACATCTCGCATCCTTGTGTCTACACTATTTACTTGCATTATTTTATTTCATTTAATCACTTTAATATTTTTACTTTATTGCTTATTTAGTCCTTAAACAAAACCAAACAAAAATATTTATCATTTACATTTCTATTTTAACAAGTAATCCTACTATCCCGATTTTAATACTAGTGTCATAATTAGCCTTCCCTGAGAACGAAATCCATATTATTTAGACATTACTTGAAACGACCCGTGCACTTGCAGGTAATGTCCCTCTTAAAAGGGGTGGTGATTTTATCACACCAGGAGACACCAAGTTTTTGGCGACGCTACCGGGACAGTAGTGTGTAACCCCGGTGTCAATCCTTTAGTAGTGTAATTGTTTTTTTATTTTTCATTTTTACACTTTTAGGTGATCGTTCTTTCTCGGGTTTTATAGGTTTGGTGTATGCTCGGTAACCCCGAGATATTAGTCAGAATTCAAAAGAGGAGAAAGAAAGAATAAAAAAGTAAGAAAAGAAAGAGAAAGATTAGCTAGAGAATAAGAAATGGCTAATGTTGACGATCTTAATCCTCAGGTGGTAGTAGATGAAAACCGAAATCCCATAATCTGTATTCCGCAAGTTGTCAATCAGAATCAACAAAATCCTCCTCCACCTAGAGGACAAGCTCAACCTCAAATGTGTTATGAACCATGGTTCGTACAAAGTCCTGAACAAATTCTATATTTCGCTCCTGCTCTTGGTATTGGTCCTCCAGATATTAACATCGCAAGATACAGACTCGATCCTGGTATGTTAGCTCAATTCCAAAACTTTGGAAATTTTTGTGGAGTAGCTGGAGAAGATCCAACTCGTGCAGTAAAAAAGTTTAGGCAAATATGTGATGCGTACATAACGCAAGGTGTTAGAGGAGAGCAGATGTATTATGCAAATTTCATATTTTTAGTGATACGAGTAGGTTTACATGACTTCTAGATTCATAACATGCACTTAAAGAAAATACGTACTTGATAGTCAAGTTTTCTTAATCAATATAATATATCCATTTTGTATCATATAATCCCTAAAAACAACGTGAAACTTACTATATTATATACCTAGTTTAACAACCCTAAAATAAATGATACTCACTTTATAATTATTCGATATCTATTTTTCTTTCAAGTGATCCTTTATTTTTGATGATAAGTATACTAACTACCTTTGTATACTATTTAAGCATCAGTATGTTGACAAAAAATAGCCACAACCCCAAATTACTTTTCCAAAAAGTTATTTTCAAAAAGGTCAATATTATAATAAGGCATATTTCATCTTAATGAGTTGTGTATTTTTCTAATGGGTTTTATGTATTTTTGTAATATGTTGGGATCATATATGACTTCTTTAGAAAAAACAGGTGCACCTTTTTGGGTAAACCACTTGTTACATTAATTTTTTCAATGAATCACTGTTAAGTATATGTATATATCTCATTTTTTAATTTCCCTTTTATGCAAAACTAATTGAGATAAAAAAAACTAACTTACAAAGGAAAACATAGACTACTAAATATAACCATAAATTCATCATTACTTCGTGTTAGTATAATTACCTATCGACAATTTGGAGGAAAATCAATACATGTCTCAATTCCCCGATTTCAAACTTGTCAAAACTAATTTAGGCACGATATTTATGCTCTCCAATAAGTCACGAAAATTTTTACCCTAAATTTCATCTTTATGAATGGAAGTGGATATTATAACATAGGGGTTCTCGAGCTTTGTTAGATATATGTTTTGATAAATTACAATACCCTCTAACATGATTCCGACCATATCATCTCCTTCTAGTATTCTCTTTTTGGAGCATACATAATTAATTAGATGAAATAAAACCTCACAAAATTCATATAAATCTACCAACACACTTAATTTGAAGGCCCTTAATTCAAAGCCCTATGCCATTTCTTTATGTATCATTTTTCAATTTTTGTTTATTTATTTTTATCTCAACTTAATCTCCCTTTTTCCTCATTTCTTTTTCATGAAACAACAAAATGCACATCCTCAATAACTGAAAATATATGTACAATAATCTTAATTTTAAACGAAAAAAGTAAAATATAAATAGATTTCTATCATTCAATTTATGTACAATATAATGATAGAAGTTTCATATAATATATGTAATATATAATCCTTCATTTGACATAATATTTGCGTCATAAAAGAAAGAATATGAAAAATTTGTCACTAATGATATTCCATTATTTATAATGCTTTTCAATGTATTGTTTTATTTCTTCCATGGATAAAATTAAGATTGGCGGTAACATAAAAAAGAAGATAAAAAAAGAAGGAATATAGTAAAATAAAATTTACTTCTGACTTTGCAAGGGAATCATGTTGTAAATCATATATATATATATATATATACATATTTACATGTTTATATGTAATAAATTTATTTATTGTTTCAATATATATTTCATTTTCATGACAATAATGTTTTATTTTTACTTTGATGTGTGATATAAGAACAAAGAAATATATTAATTAGGTTTATACCTTAATTATATTATAGAAAATTGTGAGTTCATATAGGATGATCATCAATGTTTCATTTAATGTATTGTATGGATTTTTATATTGTTAGAAATAAAAAATAAAAAAATAATAATAAAAGGATAAAGAAGAAGAATGGAGGATCCCTGTAAAGATACCATAGATGTGTGATTTTGTTGTTATTGTCTTATTGATGTAAATTTATCTTAATTGTTGATAGTGAAACTAGAGGAATGGGATGGATTGAAGACATACGAGTTTCATATAAATAACCTTCTTATTATTATTCTTCTCCAGTTCATTCTCCTATCTTATTCAGAGTACTCTACTCTATACAACAATACAGGGTTTCATATTTCAAACCTATTTGCACTATATATTCCTTTTAATTTGGTAGAATCACTTGTAATAGACTGTACTAGTTTATTTGTGCATCTGCCATGTACATATAGCTCTTTTGATCCTATCTTGGTTGTGATTGCCGCACTCCGTGATTATGTATTGCTCGAGAACCTTTGTAATCATGCTCATATAGTGCTACGGGTACTCTAATCAGAGTTCAACGGGTATTAGCCAATTTAATAGTGAACCACGATAAAATTGTGTATTATTTACTTCACAATCATAGTTTATTTGTTTTTATATATTCCTGTTAATTTTTCAAATACATTATTAAATTGACTTTTGGTTTGCGATATATGGAACTTAATTATAACAGTGGTATAATAGTTTTGTTTGAAAAAATTGGATAATAGGGTTGATACATTTATCTACAATAATGTTTTTTGTTACTATAGTTTGGTGAAAATTTGATTCGTCTGTCTATTGAGATTAAGAAAATTAGAATTTATGAGTTGGGTACTATGTTGAAATAAATTATATTATATATGTTTTTTTTAGTTCAAGATTTGTTATGAGTTTAAAATTAGGGTATTTTCATAAAGCTTCAATTAGTTCTTTCAATCTCAGTTGTAAAAGACCCTAAACTTTTTTTTTGACATATGAAAATAACTAATATATTTATCTATATATCAATGTCTACTATCTAAATAATTGTTAGATTTAATTTGGAGTATGAAAAAATAAGATGTGAGTGATACTCTCTCATCATAAAGTGTTACTTCTTTAGAATCAAGTCTTGAAAAACTATTTGAAAAAAATCTGAAAAAAATAATTGAAATAGATGAGGAAGCATAAAATTTCTTGTTCTTACACTTATTAGATAGCGTGATAGGAAATTTTTATAAATTGGATATTGCACTTCAAATGTAAGATAAACACGAAACTCTGATCAATTTACTCCTAATCTTACTTTCCTAAAGTGTTATTTGTTTTCATATAACTTGGACATAAATAAAACAATTAGTGATAAAATATATTAAATCCTAAAGTTGAATTCTGTGTGTCAGGGTAAAAGAATATCTATAGATAGATTGAGTTGTCAAATATATGATCAACTTTCTACCTAAATTTTTCCCAACTGTTAAAGATGTTTTTAAATAGAGTAATGATATATGTCACCCCTTTTCATGTCACCCTTTTATCACCCTTCTATATATATGTTTTGATTTCCTTGAATAGAAGATAGAGAAAAATTAAATAGGATAGAGAAATCCATTCATTGGTACATGTAGGCATACACGTAGGAGGTGAAAAAAGGGTGATACAAAAAGGGTGACAAATATCATTACTCTTACTATTCTACTTATACACCTAACTTTGAACATATTGTTAACTCTTTCAAAACTAGAAAAATTAAAATTTAAGAATCGAAAAAGAACTCCCTCTAATTTGTTTGGTAGACAAAAGTCTGAATGCAATTTTCCTCATTAAAATCAGAAATCCAAGAAGAATGATAAAATACTAAATAAAAATCTAAACTTAGAAATTGTTATCACTATGTCAAGGTAGGACAATTGAATAAAAAAATTATTTGTCAATCAAGATGAACAGTATAAACAACAATAATGAATCTAGTACTTATTGTTTACCTGATACCAATATTAATAGTTATGAGATACTGAATGGGTCTAGTATAACTTGAAATAGAACTTGTTTTGATGAATTAGTTAATATTATAGAGGAATACGTTTGCATAGGGAATAACAATACTGTTGAAATATTAGGATTGTGAATTATTCATTTGACAATTAATAATAGAAAATGAGGAATCCTTAATCATAAAAAATTGATACCTGATCTTGACAGAAATTTGATTTCATTTAGTGTTTAGATGCCTTAGGACGTGTATACAAAGTATCTAAAGGTGTAATTCACATTTACAGCTTGTGGCCATTATAAGGGTTGTTGATTCCTTAGTTAATTTCTTCTTTACCACTGAGTCATGCCAATGCACCAAAAACTAGAGTACTTTAGCAAAGTTTTGTCTGTAGTTCTACATTAATTAGGGGATTTTGCTTTACTTAGCGATGATTGTTTGTCTAATAAAATAGTAACTACTTATGACTGATTTAGTTAGGGTACAAGTTGAATCAGGATTTCTTTCATCATTTATTGAGGGAATGTTCGTCACACATTAGCTTTATCAACTAGAACAATCTTGACTACAACAATAGAGAAATTCCATTAGGATAGGCTAGGTCATTCCAATATTCAGTCTTGTTTATAGCACAAATTTCCTCCTAAATGTGAAGTTATAACTTATTGTAACCTAATAAAATTAAATAGTAAAGGTGTTAGACAAACCTCTTACGCAACAGATTGATTTCTGGATTCCTACTTTTTGAATTCTTGCTTTCTGATTGTGAACTTAATTACTAGAATTAAGCCTTTTGTTTTCACCACCTAAGTGTCTATGAATTTTGTCGTATAATGGAATATATGAATAGGATTTTTGTTGAATAATTTTTGTGTGCTTTGAAGCTGTGTTGAAGATGGAGTAGGAGACTCCTATTTACAGAGTCCATGAAGTGTTGGTTTATTAACTGATGATAAACCACCTTCCCATGATCTCCACCCCAAGCACTATCTTAGTGGGTAGGTTCTTTCAGTTAAACCCAGGTAACAGCAGGTTCATGTTAACCCATCATGGGTGACATGGAAATAAAGATATTATTTTTTATTTCTTTCATTCTCCCACTCGCACATGATGGAGTTACCATCGTACCGTTAGATACGTGGATTACACCTTCCCAAACATCTAAATTTCCCAAAAAATTTCTCATATACACAATACTACAATAATTCATCATACTTGACAAATAGGTCGTGCGGCCGACAAGCATACGAGCATTTGTTACTAGTAACTAGTTAGGGTACATAGTTGCTCAAATGAAATCTCATTCCTTACGTATCTGTAGTACCCCAGATTAACAATATGTTGTATCATATTATAGTAACTCTGACCCCTTCAAATTTATATCACAACTTCTATGTGAAAAAGAGTTCACTGTCATTTCGTTTATGTGTCTCACTATCATGTTATAGTCTGTATTGACTTACATGATCGGTTACCCTGCAAGCACACATTTGATACACAGTTCTAGTCTTCCCTTTACACTTATACCCTTTTATATTGATTAGGTTGCTTTCCCAAACATACCCCATTAGACCGAATCAGTCATGATCATTTATAATGTGTTCAAAGTAGCATACACCTAATCAAAATATCAAGATATAGTCAAAAGTAATAAGATCACAAATAAAAGGCATCACAAAGTGAAGAAACAGGGATCAATTCTTCACTTCCTTTTGGTCGAAAGCATACGTGGTATGACACACGTGTTATGGTATTATTCATATATCTCAAACTGTATGTCACAATTTTAAAAATACCATACAGATATATAATTAGACAAGCCTCATTGCCTAAGATGAATTCTTCGATCGATCAACCCTTCTATGAAATCAATCAAGCAACTCATATCTGGCTATTATAGACTAAGTATATAGTGGGATTCTACTTCGATCATAATATAAGCTTAACATGGTTTATCCATGTTTATGATCTCATCTTAACACTTAGTTAAGGAGACTATCTTAACTCAAGTTAGCTTAAGGGTTCTTCACTACTATGAGTTAGTCTCATCCTTGCGCACTTCTTATGCCAAAGGCGATTGCCTGTGTGACAGGGCCAATCTCAGTCTATAGGACGTACATACTTACAAAATCACACGCAATATATATAATACATATAAAAAATGATATCATTAAAATAAACAGTTAAATAAACATACCAATGGAAATAATGCACATAAACTAGCAATAATTCATACATTATATCTTGCTTAATCCTATAGATCTAACATGATCCATGAATACATCCCTTGGGATAGCTTTTGTGATGGATCAGCAAGCATATTGCGTGTGGGTATATATTGCAAAGTAACATCCTTTTGTGCAATTATATCTCTAACGAAGTTATACTTTATATCGATGTGTTTGGTCTTACTTTTATATTTTGGATCTTTTACATAAGCCATTGCAGCTTGACTATTACAATATATTGTAATTGGACTCCCACTATCACCAGAGAATCCTAAATGTTCAAAGAACCTTTTTAACCAAACAACTTCTTGAACCGCAACTAAGCAAGCTAGAAACCCAGCTTCCATCGTTGACAAAGCTACACAGGTTTGTTTCTTGCTACTCCATGAGATTGCACAATTATTTAGCAAGAATACATAACCTGAAGTGGATTTACGCCCATCTATATCACCAGCCCAATCAGCGTCTGTATATCCCTCTAGGCATAATCTATCTCATCGAAAGCATAAGGCATGATCTTTGGTGCCTTTTAGGTATCTCAATATCCTTTTCACAGCTTTCCAATGCTCTTGTCCCGGGTTTGATTGAAAACGACTAACCAAACCTACTGCATAACAAATGTCTGGTCTCGTGCACATCATAACATACATAAGACTACCAATGGCACTAGAATATGGTACTGTTGACATTTTCTGTTTCTCTTCTGTAGTACTAGGACACATGTCAAGAGTTAAGTTTATTCCCTTTGCTACAGGAGTGTCAATGGAATTGCACGTAGTCATACCAAAGCGCTTAAGTACATTCATGATGTAAGGTTCTTGAGATAAAGATAATAGTCTTCTAGATCTATTTCTATGAATCTTAACACCAAAAATATAATTTGCTTCTCCCATATCTTTCTTATAGAATTTAGAAGCTAGCCACTCCTTGTTAGCTTGAATAAACTCTTTATCATTCCCAGCTAATAGGATGTCATCCACATATAAACATGAAATTTTTCTTGAAACGTTTAATATAAACACAGTGGTCTTCACTTATCATCTCAAATCCATTGGACAAGATGACTTCATGAAATCTCAAATTCCACTATCTCGAGACTTGCTTAAGACCATAGATTGATTTCAACAATCTACATACTTTATTCTCTTGATCTTTTGCAACGAAACCCGAGGGTTGTTCCATGAAAATTACATCTTCTAAATCTCCATATAGAAATGCAGTTTTAACATCCATTTGTTGCAACTCCAGATCGAGATGCGCCACAATAGCTAAAATAAGACGTATTGAGGTAAATCTAACAACAGGAGAAAAAGTTTCTTCGAAATCTATTCCTTCCCGTAGAGTAAAGCCTTTTGCTACCAAGCGAGCTTTATACTTGTCAATGGAATTGTCAGGTTTCCTCTTTATTTTGAAAACTCATTTGTTCCCAATTGCCTTACGTCCTTTCGGGAGATCAACCAGTTCCCATACCTGGTTTTTCTTCATCGGCTCCATTTCTTCTTCCATTGCTTTCCTCCATTAATTCTTAGCCGGACATGATAGTGCTTCATTAACTGTTCGAGGTTCTTCTTCGTCTTGTGGAGTTATCATAAAGACTTCTCATTCGATTTCAAATCGGCGACGAGGAACTAAACCTCTAGCACTTCTCTTAAGTTGAGAATCTTGAGAAATAGGATTACAAGATGATGCAATGGTTTCTTCCATCTCAAGATTTAGAGAAGTGGCTGTCTCTATTTCTTGAGTATGTGTTACCTCACCAGGTGTCACATTTTTTTGCATATCATCTTCCTGAATTTTATTTAATTAACATAAAATGGAATTTCTGTCAACCTCACCTCTGCTAGGAAAATCATTCTCTAAGAATGTAACAACTCGTGACTCAATCTCACTAAAAGCCCCATCATTATGTTCACCAATAAACACATATCCTTTAGAGTGATCTGGGTATCTAATAAAGATACACTTCTTACCTCTTGGACCTAACTTCCCATACATATGAGATAGATCATGAACATAGCCTGCCGACCCCCAAGATCGCAAGTATGATAGATTAGGTTTCCTACCTGTCCATAGTTCACAAGGAGTTGATGGAATAGTCTTTGTGGGTACTCGGTTAAGTATATAACAGGCGGTTAACAAGGCATCTCCCCAATAAGATATTGGAAGATTTGCTTATGCCATCATATACCTAACCATTTCTAGGAGTGTTCTATTCCTCCTTTCAGCCACACCATTCTGTTGTGGTGTTATAGGAATTGTAAGTTGCCTTACTATCCCTTTCTCATCAAACAGTTCTTTAAACTGATCAGATAGATATTCACGTCCTTGATCGGTTCTTAGGGTTTTCACCTTCCTCTCTAACTGATTTTCCACTTCATTGATAAATGTCATAAAACATTTCAATTCTTCTGATTTGTGAGAAATCAGGTAGACATAACCAAACCAAGTGAAATCATCTATAAAGGTGATGAAATAACGTTCCCCACGTCTAGTCTGAACACTCATTGGGCCACAGATGTCTGAATAAATTACTTGTAATGGGTACTCGACCCGTTTAGCCTTTCCAAATGGTTTCCGTTTTGCTTTACCTGCTAGACAATTTTCACAAGTTGGCAAGTTGACTTTAGTCAACAAACCCAAAAGGTTTGCCTTAGCCAACAAATTTATATGGTCTTGACCAATATGACCTAATCTAGCTTGCCATACATTTTCTTCTACATTAGAATTACTAGAAGAAGAAGTATTAGTGGAAAAACAACTACTTAAACAATACCTATTAAACGAGTTATCATCATCTAGTACAATTAAACCATGCGAAATAAAACCAGAACCATAATACCTAGCATCATAATAGATATCTACTTGTTTGTTATGAAAATGCAAATGAAACCTAATCCTAGAAGAACAATGACCGAGACTAAGTTCCGTCGAATGTCAGGTGCGTAAAGTACATCATGCAGGTACAAGGTTTGACCACCTCGCAAGTTCAACTTGCAAGTGCCAACTCCTTTGAATTCAACCTTATTGTTGTCTCCTACATATATCCACCTTGATCCCTCTGGAATCCGACGGTACTCTACATATGCCTCTCGGTCTTTGGCTATATGGTCTGTCGATCCTGAGTCCATAGTCCAAAAAGGATTAGAATCAGCAAGCAATACAGTACTGGTAACATAAGTAAAATTACAAGAAATAGATGACATGGCTACCTTTATGGGCTCGCTGCACTCGCGAGCGAAGTGACCTATTTTCTCACAGTTAAAGAATTTCATCTTACTCTTGTCTTTCTTCTTATGGGTTTTTCCTTATTGTTACCACCCTTCTTGTTCTTCTTGGAAACATGCTCATTTCCGTTCGTCTTCCTATTGTTCTTGCGCTTATTGCCAGAACCTTGTGGGAACTTGACTCAGCAACATAAGCATGGCCTTGAGGCTTAATTGCATCTAGACGTTCATCTTCCAATGTCACATGACGAGCAGCATAATCAAAGGTTTTGATGTTGTCATTGTGAGTCAAGTTTATCTTCAAATGCTCCCAGTTATTTGGAAGAGATCGGATCACAGCTTTAACTTGTTGTTCATCAGTAAGGTTATGACCTGCATTCTTAAGTTCCCTAATCATGTTACACATCTCTCGGAGATGTTGTTGCGTGGTTTGATTAGGCTTCTTCTTGCAAGTGTCAAATTTAATGGTCAATTGACACAACTTAGTCACAGTCGTACCCCCATACTTCTCCTTAAGAGCATTCCACATTTCGTGAGTAGTGAGGTATCGTTGACATTCATAGACAAGATCGTCATTCATGGAGCCTATCAAGATGCCTCTTGCAGTGGAATCTTTCTTTTTTCACTTATCATAAGCCTCCATGTCCCTTCTGTTTTGAGATGTGTTGCCTTCCTCAGGCCGAGCCATGACATTGTTAACAGCCTCAAGAACATCTTGCTCTTCTAGAATATAGTGTATCTTGAGCTTCCAAAGGTTATAGTTCTCACCATTCATCTTTTCTCCTTTGTTGAGATCAGCAATGATGGTTTTCGATGCCATTTTCTCTATATAGTAAGAGATTTTCATTAATATCATACATTTATTTAACAACTCTATGCTATTAATGCAAACAAAATGAATAAGAAAGATAACAAAATAATTGATAAAGAAAGTTCACTATGTTCCCAATCATGAACCACTATATTTTGTTTGTCTTAACAATTCAATCAATTTCATTTACTGCAAAATTAAGTTCTTCAAGAACTCCCACTTACTCTAACATGAATAGAGCAAAATGTAATGTATGAAAATTAAACAACTAATAACATAAAAGCAAATAATCTAGTTAGATTCATACATAATGTAAAAAACATGTTTGGTAAGCAAATAACCAAATAAAATCAAAGACTAACATTTGAAACGAACTACCAAAATAAACTACCTAGCAAAGAAACTCTAACTTATACATGACAATCACTCGTATCTCGTTTTGAAAGGAATCGATTTTTCAAAACCCTCTTTTACATAGAGACTTATCAGATCATACTTAGTAGGCGAATTCATCTCACAAGGACATTGGAAAAAACTTTATGCCTTTTAATATGATTCCACATATGAGATTCAGTGAAGTCATATACGACCCAACTATATGTTTTTGATCTCCTATCTACATAATTTTCGGGATTCACATTCCTCCATAGATCAAGGAGATCTTTACTCAAGTCTTTCGGCAAAGTCCTGAGAATGGCATCAGCCTTGTCATTCTCATTCATGTGATAATCATATTTTATGATACCTTGTATCATATCATTTACAATCTTCACGTGTTGTATTAAATAATGTGATGATTTCATCTTATAATTTCGAAGTGTCATTATTTTGTTTTTCAAATCTTCCATTTGTCCATCTGACTCGGGCTCTTTGGCGGTGTAGACCAATTTTGCTTTATTCCAATTCTTTATATTCTTGTGATCGGTCCTGTAGTTTATCAACAGGTCGCGTCTTAATGCACGTAATCCCCGGGATCGTGTAATCACCATTTTTTCTCTATAGAAAAAATTAAGAACAAAAAAAATTCACCACGTTTTCAAAAATAATACATTTCTGAAATTTGTTATAAGTTTATCATATATTCTTTTTAACAACAAAATTGCATAGCATAGATGGTTAAGTTAGGGTTCGAATCTCTCTACAAACATTTAGATTTTACTATCTAATTTGGTCTGAAATATTTCTTTAAAAAAAATAAAAAGCTACGACCAAGCTCTATTCAGCCCAAAAAAAAATTAATTTCAATTTTTTTTCTTTTCAAAAAAAATGTTTGACAAAAAAAAATTATTCGACAGGTTTTTTTTTAATTAAACATGAATCGCATAATTACATCAAGATGGAGAAAAATTTAATCCAGGTAACAAATGCTCTGATACTATTTGTAACCTAAGAAATTAAATAGTAAAGGTTTTAGACAAACCTCTTTCGCAGCGGATTGATTTCTGAATTCTTGCTTTCTGATCGTGAACTTAATTACTAGAATTAAGCCCTTTGTTTTCACCACCTAAGTGTCTATGAATTTTTCGTATAATGGAATATGATAATAGGAATTTTTCGAAGAACTTTTGTGTGCTTTGAAGCTGTGTTGAAGATGGAGTAGGAGACTCCTATTTATAGAGTCCAGGAAGCGTTGGTTTATTAACTGATGATAAACCACCTTCCCATGATCTCCACCCATAGAACTATCTTAGTGGGTAAGTTCTTTCAGTTAAACCCTGGTAACTTTCTAGCACGTTCATGTTAACCCATCATGGGTGACATGGAAATAAAGCTATTATTTTTTATTTCATTCACTTATGGAAATGCATTTTTTCAGGGGTTTGAGGATATTATTCGAAATTATTAAACATAAGTAAATCTTGATTTAATATTCATAAAGTGATTAAAAAAATATTAGACATCCAGCCTAAGTAGTGGATTTTAGGTGTTCATCTTACTGTTTGATTATAAAATGAAGAAGACGATAGTTGATCATATGTTCCTCGTTTTATCGCCTTTGATAGCTAAAGAATATAAAACCTAGTATTCATGTGAGATATCAAAAAGTATTAATTGTGTTCATATATAAATCCATAAAGGATTAAATAAATACTATATGTGTGTAGTATTCTATAAATATAGATTGGGTTTATTGTAGCAAAGTATAGATTTAGACGAATACTTGTGGTTTCACGACAATACAAAGAGTTATCTTGAAATAATTATAATAGTTATGGTTATTAGCTTTCAATAAGGTAAGGTGGTAAGTAATGTCTAATTGACCTCCTCTTAATATTATATATTTAATATACTTAATTATATAATTTTTTACCCCTTGTAATATCTATTATTTAAACTATATTAATCATAATTATTTTGTCATTATCATATCATTATTATAACATACATGTAGTGTAATTATGGATAATTATTGAAACAAAAGTGTAATTTTAATTAAATAAAGGAAGGAAAAGTTTAATTTATTATAATATTAGTTCTGATAGTGAAATTTAAGATATTATGTATTGCTTAGTTTGTGAATAATGTAATACATTGATCATAAATGGTATTTTGTAAAATAAAATTATGACTAATAAAGTTAATTTGTGCTAGCTTTTTTACATCACAAAAAAGGTGGACCAGAAGCATTTTCTCAACACCAACAAGTTTTTTAAGGTGTATAATTCATAATTCTAAATTCAACTTTTCTTTTTTGTCATAAAGTTAAAATTGTGACGGAAAGAGTATCATAATATTTTGTAGGCATATGTGATGATTTAATGAATAGTTTATCAGAGATGGTATGTATATTCAGTTCATCCTCTGTTGATTTAGTTGTGATATTTTAATAACCATAAATTTATCATTCTCGGTTAATTTATACATATTAGTTTAGAGTGAATCAACGAAGATTGACACCGGAAAATTACCAGTTCATACATACCACTAATTCAACGAGTATTAACTAAAAAAATTTCACAATGTACTAGCTATAGTCTTCTCTTCTAGAGGTTATGCAAGAAATTTTTTCATAACTTCATTGAAATAATTTTTCTCTTATTCTTTACCACCATCCAATTCAAAAATCAAAATCTTGAACAAAATGGTGTTTACATATATATGCAGGAAGGCGAAAAGAATGTTTGATAACTATTTTAAGTTAATTGCACTATAGATCCTTAGTTCCTATATTAATTCAATTGTTCAAAAATCTGTATAGACCATAAAAATCCAGAGCATGTACTTGAACTAAATTCTATAGAAAAAGCATATCTACATGCATCTCTATAAATTGTCTTAAATTTTAGCATGTACTTAAACTTTTTGGTTCCAAAATTTAGACTCTCATAATTAATTTAATATTTTTACATATACTACATTGTCGATCAAAGATGTGATCAGCTCAAGATCAATAGATATATTAATTTGTTGTATTGGTAATTTGCAGACAAATATGAATTTTCTGCTCTAAAGGAGAAATTGGGAAGTTTATGATAACCTTTGACGATCACAAAGTTATTAAATCTATGCTTTGATTTTCAAGACTCCAAACTTTGTTAAAAAAAAGAATAAAGATTAGTAGGTAACTTTAATGTGCTTAATATGTCACTGGATGAAAAGATATATGAATTTTGTCAACAACTCTTCTTTATTTATTTTTAATATAGAATTTCATTTATCACCTATTTAATATAAATATAAAATTTAATGATGCACAATGCTATACAGATCAATAAAAAAGAAAAAAGTGATACGAAAACATGAGTGAAATACTTTATTAACATTGTTATAGGGATTGTAATTCTCTAAGTTTATCCATATACGTTAGAAAAATATCGTGGTATGAGGTATTTGATGTTTCCTTATAAGTTGATTTTAGTGGAGGGGTCAATTGCAATTTATATAGTTGAACTACTATTCACATATTTATGATAAATATTTTGCTTCAGGACATAAGTCAATGGTAAAAACCAAAGTTATCGTTGTAGTATTTGAGAAAGAGAGATTTGTGGACTATAATGAATAGGCAATAGCAGCGAGAAAAGTTTATGACAATGTTTATATCTACCGCTATTATGTTTTATTTATTTTATGCAGATTAGTAACTATGTTAGTGTTTATGACAATGTTTATATCGATATCTGAAACAAGTATCATAGAGATGCAATAGGGAGGTTTAAATCAAGATTATTAGTGGAGAAACGGGAAGTTTTGTGTTATCGGTAGAACTTCGGCTCATCTTTTCGCGTTATTCCAAGGTCTTCTCAAGGTTTTAGCCTGAGAAATGGTGGAAAAGTCATAATAATAATAATAATAATCTGTATCAGTTCATGGCCAATGATAATGTGCCTTTTCACATAGTATATATATTAATTTCTTCTTATATCTAAAATATGAAGTACCTAGATTCTCATTAACTATGGATGCTATTAACAAATATATGTCATGTTCCCCTCTACACTACTTGGAACCAGTGAAGAACGGACCTTAATTCACAATGTTAGTGTTCCTAAATACTTGAATTGAATTATGAACATGAACTATTTTATTTTAATGTATTTTTGGATGATAATGTAATAGATAACTGAAAGAAGCTCTCTTGAATTCTTCTTTTATCATTAATCGTTCTTTGTGTGAACAAGTGTATGATGTATATTAGAAAATCTTGTTAAAATTAATATCTTTGAATACATTGAATCTATATAAGACTCTTTGAGTCAATTCTTTGTATCTCTTAGTTTATATCTAGTAAATCTATGGGAGTCTCTTAGGGTCTATCTATTGTATCTCTAAAGAGTTTACATTCATTGTTTTTGTATATGTCTCTTGAAGTATCTCAAGTGGCCTATATAATATCCAACATGTAGATAACTTGATTCATCACTAAAAAAAGAAAAAACGTAAGTGTCTATTCAAACTAGAAGTAGCCTTATTCATATTCATCTCTCACTCTTTTCATTAATTAAATTTCTACATATTATTTCTAACAAAGTGGTATCAGAGCCAAGTTGTTCATACAATTCGGGCGTAAAAAAATTTAAAAAGAAAATTTCAACAATGGCAAATCAAGCATCATGAAGTTTACAGCCTTTATTTCCTCTCTTTAATGGAAAGAGTTATGATTTTTGGTATGTGAATATGAGAACAATATTCATTTCACATTGAAGATTGTTACGACGACCCGCAAGATATCTCAACCTTATCAAATGAGCAAAAGAAACAATTGAAAGAACATCGAAAGAAAGATACAATGACACTTAATCTTATTTAAGAAGGAGTTAGTGAAGTTATCTTTCCAAGAATTATCAACAGTACAACTGCAAATGAGGCATGTGAAGTTCTTGAAAAAGAATATCGAGGTAACGAAAAAACAAAGGTTGTGAAACTTTAATCCCTGCGAAGAGATTTTGAAAACCTAAAAAATGAAAAAAGATGAGAGTTTAAAAGACTACTCATCAAAATTTGTGGATATTGTAAATCAAATGAAATCTCGTGGTGAAGAGGTGAGCGATCAAAGAATCATAGAGAAAGTTCTCATTAGTTTGCCTGAGAAATTCGATCTGATTGTTGTTGTACTTGAACAGACACAAGATATTTCAAATCTGAGTTTGGAGGAGCTTATGGGTTCAATCAAAACTTTCGAGTAAAGATTGAATAGGCGTTTTGAAAAATCTATTGATGCTCAATGTTCAAAACAACAATAACATTGGTGGTGATCGAAATAATGTTGAGTCACGTCGAGGTAACTAATCTGGAAGAGTAAGAGGTTTATCATCAAAAGGAAGAGGTAGAGGAAGAACCAATTTTAATAGCATTCAAATTTCGAGTCCACTCAACAAAATCAACAAAAGTGTAGAATTTACAAAAGAAGCAGTCATGTTGATAAAGATTGCTGGTTTAAAGGAAAACCACAATGTCATAATTGTAAAAAGTTTGGACACATTAAAAAAGATTGTCGATAAAAAAATAATCAACAAGCCAACTTTACCAAGGAGCAAGATTATGAAGCAATGTTTCATGTTAATCACACGACAACTGAATACAAGAAACAAATTTGGTTCATTGATAGTGGATGTAGAAATCACATCATTGGAGATGAAAATATTTTTTTGGAACATGATTCAACCTCAAAATCTCAAGTGAAGATGGTAAATGGTGCATTAGTTTAAGTGAAAGGAGAAGGAACTATTGTTGTAGAGACGAAGAAAGGAAAATGGTACGTTCATAATGTTTTACTTATCCCAAATTTGGAACAAAAATTGTTGAGTCTTAGACAACTAGTTGAATATGGGTATTAACTTAAATTTGGAGACAACTCATGTAAAAAATTTGAGTAGTAAAAATCAAGTTGTTGCGAAGATTAAAATGGATAAAATCATAGTTTTCCTATTTCATTCCATTACCCGAGTAATATTGCTTTGAAAATGGATATTGTTGACGAGTCTTGGTTATTGCATCGAAGCCTTAGCCATTTGAATTTTCAAAGTATAAAGAATTTAAACTAAAATTATATGGTTTATGGGCTACCATCTATCAAAAAATTCAAGAAACTTGCGAAGAATGTGCACTTGGGAAGTAAAACCGAGAGTCAATTCCAAAATACAAAGCATGGAGAGCTAAAACACCTCTAGAGCTTGTACACACCGACGGGTGTGGACCAATGTCGACTCCAACTGATGCTGGTAAAAAGTATTTTTTTATTTTCATTGATGACTTCACGAGAATGACTTGGGTTTATTTCATGAAACAAAAGTCTAAAGTGTTCTCTAATTGTAAGAAGTTTCAAATGTATGTTGAAAGGAAGATGCCTTTCCTATAAAAGTCTTGAGAAATGACAGAGGGGGTGAATACAACTCAAAAAAATTTAACAAGTTTTGTGAAGATATTGGGTTGGACAGAAAACTTACAGTTAGTTACACTCAACAACAAAATGCAGTCGCTGAAAGAAAGAATAGAAGCATTGAGGAGATGGAGAAATAGATGCTTTATGAGAAGGGATTGCCCATACATCAATATATTTGATAAATTGATGTTAAACAAAAGCTTTAGAGAACAAGACTCCATTCGAAGCCTGGAGCGGAAGAATCTATAAGTCACTTGAAGGTATTGGGAAGTATTTGAAATGCTCATATTCCAAAAGAGACGAGACACAAGCTCGATGAAGTTAGTGAAAAATGCATATTTGTAGGTTATAACACAAAATCAAAAGGCTATAGACTATATAGTTTTAAGAAAAATAAAATCTTTATTTCACGTGAAATTTTATTTGAAGAGATTATATCTTATGATTTGAAAGAAAAGAAAGTCAAATTTTTACTAATTCTTTTGATGATAAGAACGAATGTGAGGTTGAAGAGGAGATTCTAGAAGAGGATCCTTCTACTTCAAGCCTTCAATCTTCCACATCAAATTTAAATTATTGCGTTACTGAACCAGGAATCTTTGAGGAAGCAATAAAGGAGAAATCATAGAAGAAAGCTATGCTGGAAGAAATTCAATTGATTAATAAAAATGAAACTTGGGATTTGGTGAAAAGACCTCAAGAAAAGGATTTCACTTGTGTGAAATGGATTCTCAAAACGAAGCTTAATCTCGTTTGTTCGGTTCAAAGAAACAAAGCGAGACTTGTAGCAAAAGGATATTCACAACAACCTGGAATTGATTTTCTAGAAACTTTTGCACTGGTAGCTGTATTGGATATGATTAGGGTACTCATTGCATTGGCTACTCAAAATGATTGGTTCTTATATTAACTTGTCCTAAAATCAACATTTTTGAATGGTAGATTAGAGGAAGATGTTTATGTTGAACAACCACAATGATTTGTTATCAAAGGAGAAGAAAAAAAGTGTACATATTAAAAAAGGCATTATACGGGTTAAAACAACACACTGAGCATGGTATAGCGAGATTGATTCATATTTCCTCCAAATAGGTTTTCTAAGGAGTAAGAGTGAGACAACATTATATGTAAAGACACAAGGTACAACTAGGATTATTATCACTTCACTTTATGTTGATAATTTGGTATTCACCGAGAATAACAAAGAAACGATTGAAAGTTAGACATGTTGAAAAAATATGAAATGAGTGATATGGGTCTCTTGCATTACTTCTTGGGTATTGAGATTTTTCGAAACAAAGATAATATTTTTATTAGCCAAAAGAAGTACGCCAAAACTTTTCTGGAGAAATTGAGAATGATAGATTGTAAACCGGTGGCAACACCTTTGATTATGAATGGAACGTTGAAAGAAGAAGATGGAAGTAAAGAAGTAGACATGTCAGTTTATCGAAGTTTGGTTGGAAACTTGTTGTATATAACCGTAACAAGAGTGGACATCATGTATGCTACAAGTATGTTGTCAAGATACATGCACAAGTTGAGTCAAAATCACTTTGGAGCTGCAAAAAGATTGTTGCAATACATTCAAGGTACTCTTGGATTTCGTATAACATATGAAAGAAATGTTGAAGCAAACTTACTTGAACTTTGTGATAGCGATTAGGCCAAATGTGTTGATTATATGAAAAGAACATCGGTTTATGATTTTTCCTTGGTTTCAGTATATTTTCGGAGGCATCCAAAAAGCAGTAAACAGTCGCACAATTATCAGTAAAAGCCAATTATATTTCAGCATCTTTAGCTACCTCTCAAGTTATATGGCTACGGAGAATTTTAGAAGATAATTGTTTAATGTAAGAAGAAGCCATTGTACTCTTATGTGATAACAATTCTACTATTGCAATGACAAAAAAATCTTGTCTACCATAGTCGCACAAAACATATTGCAATCAAGTTCACTTTATAAGAGAAGCTGTAGAAGAAGGAGAAATTCAAATTAAGTATTGCAAGACTGGTGAACAAGTAGCTAATATTTTCACCAAAGCACTTCCAAAGACAAGTTTGAGTTTTTCCGTGAACTAACCGGAGTTACTAAAGACATTAAAGGAGAGTGTTAAAATTAATATGTTTGAATACATTGAATCTAGTAAGACTCTTTGAGTCAAATCTTTGTATCTCTTAGTCTATATCCAGTGAATTTATAGGAGTCTTTTATACTCTATCCATTGTATCTCTAAAGAATTTACATTCATTGTTTCTATAAGTGTCACTTCAAGTATCTCAAGTGGCCTATATAAGAGCCATCATGTAAAGAACTTGATTCATCATTCAAAAAAAAACCATAAGTGTCTACTCAAATTAGAAGTAGCCTTATTCATATTCATCTCTCTTTTTCATTTATTTAAATTTTTACATATTATTTCCAACAAATTTGGAGCTTTATCTTACATACCAAAGTATATTAAATTCAACTTATTTGCACTATACATCCTCACATTATGCAAAAATTGTAATATAAAAGTAACCTATCTTCTACTATAGATTTTCCCTTCTTGTGACCCGGATGAAACAGTATATTCAAGGGCAAACAAGGAATTTGGTTGACGAAGCATACATGAAATTTGTGAGTGTTTTTATCTCACCATATTAATAATTTATGCGCCACATAATGAGATTATGATTAATTGCATATGTATTCACATATGAAATTATATGTTTGTAATATTGTTTGACAAGTTACCATGGTAATTGCGACTTTGGATAAAATTGTTCAAGTAGACCCAAAATATGCAAATTTCATGCTTTTAGAGAAGTATTCTGCGTTTCAGAACATGTATTAAGTATTTTATGTTGGAAAAATTCTCCAAATAGCCATTGAATTATAGGTTATTTATTGGCTGAGAACCTGATAACATTATTGTGCACTTTATATGATTTTGCAAACATGGTTCCTAATTTAGCTAAATTTTACCATCAAGTGGGTGAATGATATGAAACAACGTGCATCAACAATATCAGTATGATAGTATACTATGTAAGTTATAAAAATGTGCATTTTGTTCTTCCTTTCTTATAGATGTACATTTTCATAACTTTGTATAGGGTAACAATTTTGTTACACTTGAATATAAACAAGAAGGTTTATTAGACAAACCTTATAAGCAGCGGATTGAAATGAAGAGTCCTGAATATTAGCCTTCTTGTAATTGATTGAATTGGAATGAATCGCTTCTGCTATCTGGTCGTAAGTTTAATTACTAGAACTAAACTTTTTGTTTTCACCACCTAAATGTCTCAGAAGTATCTATGGTGTGTTATTGATTTGGAGAGAAATATTGTACGCTTGTTAGCTCTGTGTTGTTGTTTTTGTGAGAAAGAAAGGCTCTATTTATAGAGCTGGAGAGTTGGTTTATTGCCTGTAAATAAACCACTCTCCCACTTTCTCCACTTGCTCCACTTCCTCCACCATCAAAGTGGGAAGTTATCTTTGATAACTTTCTGTACGCTCATGTCTTTCCCATCATGGGTGACATGGGATTTAAAAATATTAATTTTTTATTTCTTTCATTCTCCCACTCGCACATGATGGAGTTACAGTCATTTCCTTTAGGTACATGCATTCAATGCACCATACATCAATATTTCTCAAATCTTCTCATATACACATTTCTAGAATAATTCATCATACTTGACAAAATAGGTCCTGCGACCGACAAGCATACGAGCATGCGTTACTAATAACCTGTTAGGGTACATAGTTGCTCAAATGAAACTTCATTCCTTACGTATCTTGTAGTACCCCAGACTAATAATTTATTGTATCATATTCAGTAACTCTGACCCCTTTAAATTTATATCACATCGTTTACGTGGTCAAAAGAGTTCACTGACATAACTTCATGTGTCTCACTATCATGTTATAGTCCAAATTGACGTACATGATCGGTACCTGCAAGCACACACTTTGATACAGAATTTTAGTCTTCCCTTTATACTTATATCATTTTACGTTGATTAGGTTGCTTTCCCAAACATACCCAATTAGACCGAATCATTCATGATCATTTGTAGTATGTTCAAAGTAGCATACACCTAATCAAAATATCAAGACATAGTCAAAAGTAATAAGGGCACAATTTTGAAGGCATCACACAATAAAGCACACATGGTATGACACACGTGTTATGGTATTATTCATATAGCTCCAATTGTATGTCACAATTTTATAAATACCATACAGATATATAATTAGACAAGCCTCGTTGCCTAAGATGAATTCTTCGATTGATCAACCCTTCTATGAAATCAATCAAGCAACTCATATCTGACTCTTATAGACTAAGTAGATAGTGGGATTCTACTTCGATCATAATATAAGCTTAACATGGTTTATCCATGTTTATGATCTCATCTTAACACTTAGTTAAGGCGACTATCTTAACTCAAGTTATCTTAAGGGTTCTTCACTACTCTGAGTCAGTCTCATCTTTGCGCACTTCTTGTGCCAAAGGCGGCTTCCCGTGTGATAGGACCAATCTCAGTCTATAGGACATACATACTTCAAAAATTACACGCATTATAATATATATCAAACATGATATAATTAAAATAAATAGTTAAATAAACATACTAATGAAAATATATATATGAATGCACATAGACTAGCAATATTCATACATTATATCTTGCTTAATCATATAGATTTAACATATCCATAAATATATCCCTTGGGATATCCTTTGTGAATGGATCAGCAAGCATATTGCGTGTGTGTATGTATTGCAAATCAACATCCTTTTGTGCAATAATATCTCTAACAATGTTATACTTTATATCAATGTGTTTGGTCATACTGTGAGACTTAGGAGCTTTTACACAAGCCTTTTCAGCTTGACTATCACAATGTATAATAACGGGACTCCCACTATCGCCTGAGAATCCTCAATATTCAAAATAACTTTTTTAACCAAACAACCTCTGGAACCACAACTAAGCATGCTACAAACTCAGCTTCCATTGTGGAAAAAAATTATACAGGTTTGTTTCTTACTACTTCAAGAAATTGCGCAATTTATTCAACATGAATACATCACCTGAGGTAGATTTACCCCCATATATATCAATATCCCAAATAGTGTAATATATCCTTCTAGGTGTAATCTATTTTCTCGAAAGCAAAGGCATAATCCATAGTGCCTTTTAGATATCTCAATATCTTTTTCACAACTTTCGGATTTTCTTGTCCTGGGTTCAATTAAAATGACTAACTAAATCTACCACATAACATATGTCTGGCCTAATTCACATCATAACATATATAAGACTATCCATGAACTAAAATATGACATTGTATACATTTTCTGTTTCTCTTCTAGAGTACTAGGACACATGTCGAGAGTTAAGTTTATTCCAATTGCTACAGGAGTGTCAATGGAATTGCACTTATTCATACTAAAGCGCTCAATTATATTCATGATTTAAGGTTCTTGAGACAAAGATAATAGTCCTCTAGACCTATCTCTACTAATCTTAACACCAAGAATATAATTTGCTTCTCCCATATCTTTCATATAACATTGAGAAGCTAGCTACTCCTTATTAGCTTGAATAAACTCTTTATCATCCCCTGCTAATAGGATGTCATCTACATATAGAGATAAGATCACAAAATTTCTTGGAACATTTAACATAAACACAGTGATTTTCACTTATCATCTCAAATCCATTTGATGAAATGACTTCATGAAATCTCAAATTCCACTGTCTCGAGGCTTGATTAAGATCATATATTGATTTTAACAATCTACATACTTTATTCTCTTGATCTTTTGCAACGAAACCCGAGGGTTGTTCCATGAAAATAACCTTTTCTAAATCTCCATTTAGAAATGTAGTTTTAACATCCATTTGGTGCAACTCCAGATTGAGATGTAAATCTGACAACATGAGAAAAAATTTCCTCAAAAACTATTCCTTCCCATTGAGTAGAGCCTTTCGCTACCAAGCGAGCTTTTTACATGTCAGTGTAATTGTCAGGTTTTCCTCTTTATTTTGAGAACCAATTTATTCCCAATCGCCTTACGTCTTTTCGGGAGATTAACCAGTTCCCATACCTGGTTTTTCTTCATCGACTCCATTTCTTCTTCCATTGCTTTCTTCCATTCACTCTTAGAAGGACATGAGAATGCTTCATTAACCGATCGAGGTTCTTCTTCGTCTTGTGAAGTTATCATAAAGACTTCTCCTTCGATTTCAAATCCACGACGAGGAACTAAAACTCTAGCACTTCTCTTAAGTTGAGAATCTTGAGAAATAGGATTACTAGATGATGCAATGGTTTCTTCCGTTTCAAGATTTAGAGGAGTATCCTTCTCTATTTCTTTAGTATGTGTTACCTCATCAGGTGTCACATTTGTTTGCATATCATCTTCCCGAATCTCATTTAATTCACATAAAATGAAATTCTGTCAACTTCACATCTGTTGGGAAAATCATTCTCTAAGAATGTAACATCTCGTGACTCAGTTTCAGTAAGACCCCCATCGTTATGTTCACCAATAAACACATATCCTTTAGAGTGAGCTGGGTATCTAATAAAGATACAATTCTTACCACTTAGACCTAACTTCCCATATTTATGAGATAGATCATGAACATAGTCTGCCGACCCTAGGGTCACAAGTAGTTCATAAGGAGTTTGATGGAACAGTCATTGTGGGTGTTTGGTTAAGTATATAACTAGCCGTAGGCAAGGCATCTCCACAGATTAGCTTGTGCCATCATAGACTTAACTATTTCTAGGAGAGTTCTCACTTTTTCATTACACAGTTCTTTCAACTGATCCAATAGATATTCACGTGATTAAGGTTTTTATTTTCCTCTCTAACTGATTTTCTACTTCATTGAAATATATCATAAGAAAATTTCAATGCTACAGATGTATGAAAAATCAGGTAAACATAACCAAAACTAGTGAAATTATCTATAAAAGTGATAAAATAAAGCCCCCCTGTATATTTTGAACATTCATTGTGTCACAGATGTCTACATGAATTACTTGCAATGGGTACTCGACTCGTTTAGCCTTTTCAAAAACTGGTTTCCCTTTGCTTTATTTGCTAGACAATTTTCATAAGTTGGCAAGTTGACATCAGTCAATGGACCCAAAAAGTTCACCTTAGCCAACAAATTCATACGGTCTTGTCCAATATGAACTAGTCTAGCATTCCATACTTTTCTTCTACGTTAAAATTACTAGAAGAAGTATTAGTAGAAAAGCAACTACTTACATAATAACTATTAAATGAGTTATCATCATCTAGTACTACTAAAACATGAGAAATAAAACCAAAAACTTAACACTTAGCGTCATAATAGATGTCTACTTGATTGTTATGAAAATGCATATTAAAACTTAATCCTAGAAGAACAATGACCAAGACCAAATTCCTTCGAATTTCAAGTGTGTAAAGTGCATTATGTAGTTATAAGGTTTGACCACCTCGCAAGTTCAATTTGCAAGTGTCAAATCTGTTGACTTCAACCTTGTTGTTGTCTCCTAACTTATATTCATCACATTTCCTCTGGAATTAGATGGTACTCTACATATGCCTCTTGGTCTTAGGCTACATGGTCTGTCGCTTCTGAATCCATAGTCCACAAAGGATTAGAATCAACTAGCAAACAGTACTGGTAACATATGTAAAGTTATATGAAGTAAATGATATTGCTATCTTTATCCTCACTCGCGAGCAAAGTGACCTATCGTGTCACAATTATAGCATTTTACTTTACTATCGTCTTTCTTAAAAAAAACGTTGTTACCACCATTCTTGTTCTTCTTGGAAGCATGCTCATTTTCGTTTCTCTTCCCATTGTTCTTGCACTTAATGCAAGAACCTTTGTGGGAAATTGACTCAGCAATATATAAGTCTGATCCTGAGACTTAACTGCATCAAGACGTTCATCTTCCAACCTCACATGATGAGAAACATCATCAGAAGTTATGATATGGTCATTTTTTAGTCAAGTTTATCTTCAAATGCTCCCACTTATTTGAAAGAGATTGGATCACAGCTTGAACCTGATGTTCATCAACAAAGTTATGACCTGCAGTCCAAGTTCCCTAATCATATTAGACGTCTTCCAAAGATGCTTGGTTTGATTAGGCTTCCTCTTGTAAGTGTCAAACTTAATGATAAATTGACTCAACTTAGTCATAGTTGTACCCTTGTACTTTTCATTAAGAGCGTCCCACATCTCGTCATCAGTGGGGTATTATTGACACTCATGGACAAGATCTTCATATATGGAGTTTCTCAAGATGCCTCTTGTAGTGGTATATCTCTTTTTCCACTTCTCATAAGCTTCCATGAGCTGCGATGCCTTCCTTAGGCTGAGCCATGACATTTTTAATAACCTCAAGAATTCTTGTTCCTCTAGAACATAATGTATTTTGAGTTTACCAGGGTATAGTTCTCACCATTCATTATGTCTCCTTTGAGATCATCAATGACGGTTGTCATTTTCGTATAAAGTAAGAGATTTTTCATTAGTATACATACAGTTATTTAACTACCCAATGCTATTAATGCAAATAGAACGAATAAGAAAGATAACAAATAAGTGATAAAGAAAGTTCACTATGTTCCCAATCATAAACCACCATATTTTGTTTGTCTTAATGATTCAATCAATTTCATTAACTGCAAAAATAAAGTTCTCCAAGAACTCCCACTTACTCTAACATAAATAGAGTGAAAATGTATGAAAATAAACAACTAATAACATAAAAATAAAGAAACTAGTTGAATTCATACATAAATGAAATACATGTTCAATAAAGAAATAACTGAATCAAAGCAACTAATGCAATTCCTAACAAATAGGGAAAAATTTTTTGGAAAAAACAAACCACTAAGCAAACTACCTATTGCAAGTCCTAACTAGCATACGCCTTTCATATCCAAAACCTTAATTTAGGAATTGACTGCTCAAAGTTCACTTCCTCATAGAGTCTAATTGAAAAATAATTATCAACACTAGTAGTTCGATAATGCATTCAACAATTGCACTGATCCGGCCTAGTGGAATTGTTATAGTGCCTCTACAAGTGAGATTCAGTCAAAGCATAGACTAGCCACTCATATGTAGCTTGTCTCCCATGAACATAGTTCTCCGAAAAATCATACTCGCATAAGATTTCGATATCCCTCTTCATCTCTCTTGGTAGAGTTTTGTAAAGAACTTCAACCTTACGTCCTTCAAATATGATATCACCCCAATTTATGATATCTTGAATCAACCTATTGACAATTGCCACATGTTGCACTAGGGTGTGATGAGGTTTCTTCTTATAACGGAGTGCTTTGATACTATTTTTCAAAGAATGTTTTTCTTTCGGTGTCCTTGCTACTTTTGGTCTATGGATCTCTGGTGATCCATTAGGATTTCTTACGTTCTTGTTGAGCAATCTGTACACTGTCAGTTGCTCAAGCCTTGCTGCTCGTGATCCCCTGGATCGTGTCAACACCATTTTTCTACATATAGAAAAAATTAAGAACGGTAAAAAATAATACACCAAAATTGATTAGGAAACAAGAAAAAATAATAATAGTATCTTTCCAGAAACTCTATTTATAACAATAATTTAAGGTAGCAAAACTGGTAAGGCTACTAGTCACTTGACTAGGTGGTTTGTTCGAATCCCTTACATGCATTTCAATTTTCTTAAAAAAAAATTAAGTCCGAAATATTACTCCAAGTCCCAAAACTAATTTCGGTCAAAAAAAAAAAAAAAAATCGGCCCAAATTTAATAATAAAATGGCCCGAAAAAAGAGATACTTGTGGCCCAAACTAATTTAATAAAATTTGGCCTAAAATTAATCCAATAAAAAATTAAGGCTCAAAAGTTATATATACCTACTGGCGTAAAAAAAATAAACAAAACAAAATTCATCTTCTTCCTTTCGACAGAACAAAAGAAATTTTTTTTTTTTTTTTTTAATTTCATTCAAAATATTCAATTGGGTAATAAAATAGGAAATTAGTGTCTATGACATTAAAATATACATATATTGTTACAAGAAGCTAACTCTTTTGGGTAACTTGAAACTATTGATTGAAATGTTGAAGTTGCATTAGTTTCAATGAATTTAGTATAAAAGTAACAAGTAATATAATTTTTTTTACATAATATAAAAACCTATTTTGTAATTAAGAAAAGTTGAACAAAATAATACATAGAAAATACTATACATATCTGTTATTCATGATAGATCGGTGACCTTGAGAAAGACAATGAATCAGTAACTAAAAAAACAAACATCCTAATTTCTATAATATGATTATATTATAACATAAAAATTAATAAAATTAAAACGAAACTAAAACTTTCCATATATCAACCTTTCAATATGGGTAATTTTGTATGGCTTTCGCATGAGTTGACTTAATCATTTCTCTATGTGAACATCAAAAAAAAAGTTGTAATTGTTCTGTCCTATTTTGTTGTGTATTTTAGGCAATTTTTGAGTATGATAGATTATTTTAAACTATGAATTTACTATTAACTATATAATTACATGAATATTTGCAAATTAATTACTTTAAAGGGAAAAATATGGATTTGTCTGAATGTATAAAGAAAGTTTGGAATTGTTGACATGTTGAAGCTTTTATATGTAGTTAGTGTTATCATGATTTTTATTGGAAACGAAGGTAAAGAAAAAGGTATAGAAATACTTAGTGAGATGCAGAAAAACAACAGTTTAAAGTGAAAATAATTGATAGCAAGAATTTTAGAAGATAATCCTTAATTTGATAGAGAACTTAATGTTCTTACATCAAATACTACAAAAATAAAGAGGTTAATGAAGTGCTATGAAAGATTTTGTTCTTACATCAAATACTACAAAAATAACGAGGTTAAGGAAGTGCTACGTGAGATCTTTTGAGAGTATAAATAATAGGTTTAACACAAACAATTCTAAATTTTACGTACAAAGAAAATGGAGTTTTCAGTCGATCATTTAAAAAATTCAGTGTAATGGATAACATAAATCTTTAGTTATAGTCCAAAGCCTGATATAAGTTTGTACTCAGTGAAAATTGAGTAACTTAGGTCAGAGTCTCAAAGGTCACAACTGTTAAAGGGAAAAAAGAAAATGTTGTTTATTGGTCATCCGCTGGTCTCTTTATCATATTGGTTGTGCCTAAAGGATTTAACGGTCAATTAGAGTTTTACGATGGTGATGAACTTGAAACCATGGCTTCTTAAAAAATGTTTATGATTATCATTTGAGCTTTTTAAACGCTTCAATTTTACTTAATAAAGTTGTTTATAGTAGAGTCGAATATGAAACGGGTTAATTTAGTTTTTCTTAGTTGTTTATAGTAGAGTAGTTAGCTTCATAAGAAAGGTTTTTTCTTATCTCTCTTTTTCCGTTTTCCAGCCCTCATCTGTTAAGCTCACTTAAAGCTCATGCCAGGTTGTAATAACCTAGAGCCATCATTAACTCTAAATAGGCTTTCGATCTCAGTTAAATTTGTAGAGATACTTAATGAACATTTTAGACGATGTTTAGTGAATGTAGTGGATGAATCTTGTCACAACAACTTCATTGATCAACACTACATGTTGAGTATTACATTTGCCTCATTAGTTAGGGTCATCTGAACGGATATGACATGATATGTATTTTAATACTTACAATGTTCAGCTTTCCTTAATAGAGTGAATCCAATCATTGGGTTACTAAGAAGTCCCAAACCAATCTCTTGATTGGTGCAGGAAATTTACATCCTTTGTTGTAGTCAACAAATAATCTCAAAATCAAAATACCCCTTATGCTTTGATTCGTTGATTAATTTATAGGTGAGGATAGTAAATAGAGGTGAGGAGAGATCGGTGATTTGTTTGTTTGTCCTACATTTTATTTAAGAATACGAAAAAACTATTTTTTGTTATATTTCTTTAAGAAATTTTTTCTGGATAATCCCGTGTTTTGTTATATCACTTTCAGTCTATTTTTTCTAAACTTGAATGTTGGTATATTTATTTAAGTGTCTGGAACTTTTTAATATATGTCATGATTGTGAGGGATCTTCTTAAGACTATGTATTTTCGTTTACATACGACATTTTTGTTTTTAGATATTTCTAGAAATTGCTTTGTGTTAAGGTATTGAAAGAGAATGATTGTAGTACTTTTTTTGATTCATAGGCACCATAAGTAGGGGTAGAGTCAAGATTTTTGTTAGAAAGGATAAGGGGGTTCATATATTATGAAAAATCGTAAAATAAGTCTTTATATTATACAAAATTGCATGAGAGGTTCATATATTATGCAAAGATTTGTATCTTCAAAATCAAACAAAAAAATTATTAAAAAAAGACCCTCGGTGTCACGGTTCCCATTCATAGATAATTTCTTCTCCTTAATGCTTTTTTAATGTGGTTGATGTTATTTTTAAATTTATTATGTTTTCCTATTTGTTAATTTAAAAAAATATTTGTTGGTAAGTAATTCGACCTATTGTTAGGTTTGTACAAGATTATCGATATTGGGTAATGATATGAGTTAACTACACCATTAGTTATCATGTACTGTGTCACAACCAAATGTTACATCATTGTATAAAAAAGCATTATTTTATTATAATTATTGCACCAGTGATTCCTAAGGGACCTCTTTGCAACTCTTTAAAAAATAGGTATATTTTTGGAAATAAATATTTAAAAATTTATGTAATGGAAATAAAAGAGAGAGATTAATATGAATAAGGGTACTTCTAATTTGAGTAGACACTTACATAATTTCTTGTTTGATTGATGAATCGAGTTCTCTACATGAATTCTCTTCACTTTAGATACTTGAATAGACACTAACAAATACAATAAATATAAATTCTTTAGAGATACAATGGATAGACTCTAAAAGACACATATAGATTCACTAGATATAGACTCCAAGACTCCAAGAGATACAGATAATGGACTCAAAGAGTCTTATCTAAATTCAATGTATTTCAAATATATTAATTTTAACACTCCCCCTCAATGTCTTTGGTAACTCCGATTAGTTCAGGAAAAAACTCGAACTTATATCTTGGAAGTGCTTTGGTGAAAATATCATCTACTTGTTCTTTAGTCTTGCAATACTTGAGCTGAATTTCTCCTTCTTCTACAGCTTCTCTTATGAAGTGATACTTGATTGCAGTATGCTTTGTGCAACTATGTAGAAGAGATTCTTTATAATTGCAATAGCAGACTTGTTGTCACATAATAGAACAATAACTTCTTCCTTCCTTAAAAAATATCTTCTTAAATCTCCTTTGTCATATAGCTTGAGAGGTTGCTAAAGATTCCAAAATATTTTCTGCTTCCACTGATGATTGTGGCAGTGTTTTTTGCTTTTTGAATGCCCACGAAAACATACTAGAACCAAGAGAAAAAGTATAACTCGATGTACTTTTCATATCATAAACACATCTAATCGGTATCACAAAATTCAAGCAAGTTTGCTTTAACATTTAATTCATATAATATACCGTACCTTGAATATATCACAATAGTCTTTTTGCAGCTCCAAAGTGGTTTTGACTCGGTCTGTGCATGTATCTCGACAACATGCTTGTAGCATACATGATAACTGGTCTTGTTTTAGTTAAATATAAAAAGCTTCCAACCAAACTTCGATATATTGAATTGTCTACTCTTTACTTCCATCTTCCTCCTTCAGCTTTTCGTTCACAATAAAAGGTGTAGCCACCGGTTCGCAACCTCTCATTCTAAATTTTTCCAGAAACGTTTTGGCGTACTTCTTTTGGCTAATAAAAATATTATCTTTTGTTTTGATGGATCTCAATACGCAAGATGTAATGCAAGAGACCCATATCACTTATTTCATATTTTTCAACATGTCATTTTAAAATTATTCAATCATTTCTTTGTTATTCCCGGTGAACACCAAATCATCAACATAAAGTGAAGCAATAAAAATCCCAGTAGTACCTTGTGTCTTCACATATAATGTTGCCTCACTCTTACTCCTTTGAAACCTGTTTTGAGGAAATATGAACTGCAGTATACCATGCTCGGGGTACTTGTTTTAACTCTTATATCAACTAGTAGACTTTTTTCTTCTTCTCCTTTGATAGAAAATCTTTGTGGTTGCTCAACATAAACATCTTCTTCTAATTTACAATTGAAATTTTTTGATTTTACGTCAAGTTGATATAAGAACCAACCTTTTGCAGCAACCAATGCAATGAGTACCCGTATTGTATCCAATCGAGCCACTATTGCGAAAGTTTCCTGAAAATCAATTTTGGGTTGTTGTGAATATCCTTATACTACGAGTCTCACTTTGTTTTTTTGAACTGAACCATCGGGATTAAGCTTTGTTTTGAAAATCCATGTCCCACCAATGACATCATTTTTATTGAGATCTTTTCACCAAATCCCATATTTCTTTTTTATTAATCAGTTAAATTTTCTTTTTGCATAGCTTTCTTCATGCGTCCTCCTTTATTGCATCCTCAAAGCTTTGTGGTTCAGTAACACAATAATTGAAACTAGCATAAGTTTCCTCCAAAATTTATATTTTCCTTGGAGATGAAGAATTTGTATTTGATGTGGAGATTGAGGGTTTGAAGTAGAAGGATCCTCTTCTGGAATCTCGTCTTCAATCTCACATTCGTTCTTATCATCAAAAGAATAAGCAACAATTTGAACTTTCTTTTCTTTCCAATAATAAGACATATTCTCATTTAATAAGACATCACGTGAAATAATGATTTTATTTTTCTACAAACTATATAGTCTATGACCTTTTGATTTTGAGATATAACCTAAAAGTATGCATTTTTCACTTACATCATCAAACTTGTGCCTCGTATCTTTTGGAATATAAGCATATAAAATACTTTCAAAAACATTTAAGTGACTTAAGGATGGTTTTCATCCGCTCCAACATTCAAGTGGAGTTTTTTTTTGCCAAATATTTTGTTGGACATATATTTTGCAGATATATTGACATACACACATATTTGCCCCAAAATAATTTGGGCAATCCCTTCTCATAAAACACCTATTTTGCCATCTCCTCAATGCTTCTATTCTTTCTTTAAACGAATCCATTTTGTTGTGGAGTATAACCTATTGTAAGTTGTCTATCCAACCAAATAGCTTCACAAAAATTGTTAAATTCATTTGAGTTGTATTCACCTCATGTGACACTTCTAAAGACTTTTATTGGAAAGCCACTCTGCCTTTCAACGGTTATTTAAAACTTCTTAAAATTAGAGAACACTTTAGATTTTTGTTTCATGAGATAAACTCAAGCCATTCTCGTGAAGTCACCAATAAAAAAAAATACTTGTTACCAACATGAGTTGGAGTCGACATTGGTTCGCACACATCGGTGTGAACGAGCTCTAAGGTTTTTTAGCTCTCCATGCTTTGTCTTTAGAAAATGACTCTCGGTATTGTTTTCCAGGTGCACATCCTTCACAAGTTTCTTGCATTACTTTGATAGATGGTAGCCCATAAGCTATACCCTTTCCTTTCAGATTCTTTATACTTTGATAATTCAAATGACCAAGCATTTAATGCCATAGCCACTAATTAACAATATCCATTTTCAAAGAAATATTACTTGGGTAGTGGAATGGAATAGGAAAACAACGAATTTTCTCTATCTTAATGTTTACAACAACTTGATTGTTATTGTCAAAATATTTTCATGAGTTATCTCTAAATTCAAGTGAATACGCATGTTGAACCAATTGTCCAAAACTCAACAAATTTTATTTCAAAATTGAGACAAGTAAAACATTACAATGTACCTTTTTCATTTATTCGTCTCTTTAGCAATAGTTTATTTTCCTTTCGCATGAACCAATGCGCAATTTTCCATCTTCACTTAAGATTTTGTAGTTGAATCAAGTTCCACAAAAATATTTTCATCTCCAGTCATGTGATGACTACATTTACTATCAATGAAATAGATTTGATTTTTCTGTTCAGTTGTCATGTGATTAGTATAAAACGATGCTTCATAATCTTGCTCCTTAGTAAGGTTGGTTTGTTGATCATTCTTGAATTGACAATTTTGTTTAATGTGTCCAAAATTATTATAATTATGACAATGTGATTTTCTTTTAAACCAACAATCTTTATCAACATGACTGCTTCTTTTACGAATTCCACACTTTTGTTGGACTCAAAACTTGAATGGCTATCAAAATTGGTTCTTCCTCTGCCTCTTCCTCTTCAAAATTTGTTACCTCGATGAGACTCACCTATATATCGATCACCACCATTATTATCATTGTTTTGAACAGTGAGCTTATATTGAAAAGCATTTTCAATAGCTTTTTCGTACAACCTATTAAATCTTAACTCGCAAGTTTTAATCGAACCCATAAGCTCCTCCAAACCTAGATTTGAAATCTCTTGTGTTTGTTCAACGAAGGCACAATAGGATCGAATTTCTTGGGCAAACTAATGAGAACTTTCTCTACAATTTTTTGATCACTCATCTCTCCACCAACAAACTTCATTTGATTTACAATATCCACAACTTTTTATGAGTATTCTTTTAAACTATCGTCATTTTTCATTTTTAGATTTTCAAAATCTCTTCACAAGGATTGAAGTTTCACGGCTTTTGTCTTTTCATTACCTCGATATTCTTTTTCAAGAATTTCCCATGCCTCATTTGCATTTGTAGCATTGATGATTCTTGGAAATAAAACTTCACTAATACCTTGTTGAATAAGACAAATTTCCTTTGCATCTTTCTTTCTATGTTCCTCAAATTGTTTCTTGTGCTCATTCGACAAGTTTGAGATATCGTCCGGGTCGTTGTAGCCTTCTTCGATGTACTCCCGTAAGTCATATGAGATGAATATTTTTGTCATCTTGACATACCAAAAATCAAAATTTGTTAATTAAAGAGAGAAAATGATGTTTGTAAACTTCTTGATACCTGATTTGACATTGTCAAAATTTCCTTTTCAAATTTTATTTGTCGCCCAAATTTTATGAAAAACATGGTTCTGTTACCACTTTGTTGGAAATAAATATTTAGAAATTTAAGTAATGGAATTAAAAAAGAGAGATGAATATGAATAAGGCTAAATCTAGTTGTAATAGACACTTATATTTTTATGTTTGAAGGATGAATACACGATGGCTCTTATATAGGCCACTTGACATACGTTAAAATAAACTAACAAATACAATGAACTATGGAGATACATATATTTGGCTCTTTAGAGATACAATGGATATAATCTAAGAGACATCTATAGATTTATTGTATATAGACTCTAGGACTCACACAGAATGGACTCAAATAGTCTTATCTAAATTAAATGTAATTAAAAGATATTAAATTTAACATATATTTGGCTAGACTATGCATTTAAACATTATGATTCAAGTGGTAGTGTTGAATTCTTATTTCTCCTCCCACATTTATAAAAAATGACTAGATTCTTATGATATGGTATTTCATGATATACATTTTCTTTTCTTTAAATCATTAAACTTTATCCAATTTTTTTAAGACTTCTTTTCTTTATTCTAATCCTACGAGGGATTAGAGAGTAAATATCAAAAAGTATAAATAATGAAAAACAAAAAAAATCTAAAAGAATTATTTTATTTACATTGTGTTCATGGTTCAATATACAAAAAAAAAAGATGTTAACCTATTAACATGTCTATACAAACAATTACATGGTGATATCTATGGCAGAATAAGCATAAAATCGAGTAACCAAATTAAAAAATCGACCTCTATTAACAAGAATTCTTGAAATTGCTAAGACTATAAAGGCAAAAATTGGAAATAATTAAAGTGTATAGCCGTCCTAATAAATTTGAATTCGATCTAAAAATACGATATGAAAATACGATCTTATTAACCAATTATATTAATGATTTATCTACTCCATTTAGAGAGCTTATTGCGCTTCTCAAGATTTTAGGTAGAGATGATGGAGTTTTTTTAACAACTCAATAAGAGTAACCTAACAAAATTATAAAACCAAATAGGTAAAAAAAGTGTAAAATGTCTTTCAAAATACAAAACATACAAACCTGTGTGTCCTAGGTATACTTGCCTTCAAATTTTCTATAGCGAAGGCTCGAGAGAATCCACCAACATGAATCAACAAGACCACGTGAAGTTTGCATCGTTAACCTTTCAAATCCTTCCTTGTGTAATCTCCTCCATTTTGTCCGAACTTGGAAAATAATTCTTTTTCATATGATCTATAAAAAAGTTATGCCTTCTATCTTCCTTGCTACAACTCGGCAGTCTGATATATTCCTCGAGTATATATTATATATATGGTGTAATCTCAAGATTACTCCTTGTAAAACATGTACTTGATGATCATTTGGAAGAAGATAATTCTCATTTTTCATTCGTTCTAGCTGCAACGAGTGCCTAGAAATTTTAAGCCAGAGTATATAAGATTAAAATAATGACAAAAAATTACTTATACATGAAATTATGAATGTGATTCATTCTTGACCTTAAGTTCATGGTGTTAAACTATTATAATTAAAATAAAACAGTAATGACCACCATTCCTTACCAACAAACTTCTGCCTAGTTTAACAGTGTGCTTAACGATGAAGCCCAACCTTGCCATTGGCCCGCCAAACTGAATACTCCACCGGTCAACCATCTAGACAAGTTTTCAATCCGCCACAAAAAAAACAACATAATCCATATATGTAGAATATTTTAAAGAGGGTTCCAGACAAACCTCTAATGCAAAATTAAGAATTGAAATGTTCGGGTGTTGAATCCACTTACGTAACAAAGCAGATTGTTATGCCACAACAAAATACTACTGGATATATGTAATATGTAGAATATATGCTGGGAGAATATGTGTTTTGTTTTTATCAAAGATAAAGCATAGAACTGAATTTGAAAAATGAATTATTATTAAATAACTTCCTTTAAGTTATTTATGTATAGTTATTCAAATAATAACTACCATAATATAGGACAGGCTAATTCATTATGTGGACACACAATATGGGTTGGAACGAAAACCATTTCTTTCATTCTTCCATATGATGGATTTATTCTCGCATCCATTTAATGCATTAGGATACTCTTAATCTCATCTCAAACATATCAAAAAAATCCAACATACTTTCAAAATAGGTTATGCGACCGGCAAGCATACGCGCATTCCTTTTACTATAAACATGTTCGGATATATATCTGCTCAAACGATTCATAATCCTTTCGTATCTTACAGTTACCTAAACTAAAAATTATAATATCAATACCATATTAACTCTGATCCCTCATATTCATATTACATTATTGTTGTGACTGTAATAGTTCACTAACATAATATCATGTGTCTCACTATCATGTCATAGTACTTGATGACCTACATGATTGGTCGACATGCAAGCACACACTTTGATATCCTTTTTAGTCTTTCTTTCACACTTAATTCTTTCTATAATACCTGGTTGCTTTCCCAGACGTATCGTGCTAAGTCGAATCATTCATCACCATCGATAATATGATAAAGTAGCAAACAGAAAAATTAAAACATAAATATGCAGTTAAATATAACAAGGGTACTACTTAAACCGTGTAAAATCATCTATAAAGTGATTAAATAGTATACCCCACATATTCTTAACTCAATTAGTTTAAAAATGTTAGAATGAATCATTCCAAAAGATATTGAAACATTTATTTTAAACTTTTCCTAAAGAAAATCAATATTACTATCATTATTAGACAATATCCACGGTTTGGCCTAACGATTTCATCTTGTAAACCAAATGAATATCTTCACCAACAACGTGGTCAAAGGCATAAATGTTATGACATAGCCTAATATTTTATACAATTACGATATTTTTAGTACTATAAAAGACATTCATAGATAATCAACTACTAGTAAGATAATAGTTTTTGCAGTCAACTTTTTTCAAATACCAAAGAATCTCATGTAATAAAGGTAGTTCTATATTATGTAGTATTGGGATATACACTTACTATTTATCATGAACATGTGTACTAAAAATGAACCCATAAGACCAATTATGAGACCAAATTGTGTCGTAAATTTGTGCACCCAAGATATATGTAGATATCATCTACATATATTCATCTTATGTAAACTCTTATTTTCATTCATGATATACTATATACGTCTCTTGAACTCTTGTAACAAGGTCTATTGCTCCTAAATTCATAATCCACATAAGATAAGATCAATCAGCAATATGGCACTAGAAACAGATATAAAAATCATAAGAAGTAGATAGTGTTACCATCTTGAGCTCGTAAGCTAAGTGGCACAACTTGTCATTTACGTAATATCTCAATATTACTCTTTAATATCTTAGGATTACACTGTATTTTCTTGTGACTATTAATCTTGATCTTCTTAAAACGAGTTCATCACAATTCTTTTCTCAATTTTCTTGCTTTATAACGCAATTTCATTTGAGAGCTAGAGTCGATAATATATGTTCAAATACGAGGCCAAAAGGCCTTAAATATACTCACCCTTGAGTAGATTATAAGTTGCATAATCATACTTTATTGATGTGATTACGAGTCATATGCACTTTAAAATACTCTGGAATATTTGAAAGAGATTGATGATTACTTGAATTTTGTGTTCATTATTGTAAACATCATCAGATATCTACATTGTCTAAACAATTTAAAGAAATCATATATGTATTAAATGCCTTGACCAGGCGTACTTTTATGACTATAATCGTTCATGTCCACTAATGTAAATCGATATGGTAGCATCCTTGATCATCTTCTTAATAGTCTTCCCATATCTCATAAGTGGTAAGATAATTGTGGTACTCATAAACTAAGCCATCCATACAACTTAAGAATATTCCTCGAATAATAGAGTCTTTATACCTCAAAACTCGATAAGACAATATGTTCCTCATGTGAGGAATTGTGAAGCATTCCTCATGCTCAACAATCACATTATTAATAACCTTAAATTCTAGTTCCTCTCGAGTATTTAGTGTAACTCGAGTTCTCATACTGTATATTTATATCATCGTTCATCCTTGTCATTCTCTAAATGTGTAAAGATGTTACTGATAGTCATTTTCTAGTATATCTAGAGATTTCATTAATATATAAAAATATATTCAATGATACCATTGTCTCAAAATACAAACTGAACTCATACATATTAAACAAAAGAAGTGAAATAGACAGTTCCATAAGTTCTCAATAATGAATCACCATACTTTTTATCTAATTATAACTCAATTTCATTAAGACAAAATGCTAAGTTCTCTACAAAACTCCCACTATTACAACACACTAAGTTAAGATGGAATAGTAATTCCGTATGGATTAGTGATTATGTAATCAAACTTATTTATAAAATATTCCAAATTTGAATATATGCATATGCAGATGACAAAATATAATACATTTAATAACAATTGATGTACCAAACACGTTTAAGATACACTAATTAACTCATATAAAATATATCAAGAGTTTCATATTTATTGGGTTATATGACAGTATGGTTAACTCATTCTACACATAAAATTTAAGTTTATGTAAAGCATAATATGATCATAAGTACACATACTTATAATTAAGACTTATCGGCATATATATCAAACATGATAAAATAACCTAGTGGTAAAATTACATCATTCTCATATATATGTTTCGGGTAAAATATATTTTCTTTTATTTCAAATAGTCATAAAGATATATCATGGAACCAATGGTGAACATGAATGAAATATATGATTTAAGTTTTAAATAGATTTAGGGGTTAAGGATTGACAAAATTGTTCCATTCGCACCATTTAATTATTTAAAGAAAATAGTGTAGTGTTGGGTAGTTTTGTCTTTGTCCTTTGACCATGTTGGTTATGATTTTGATCCACATCAGTTACAAAAATTTTAACGATTTTTTGTTTGGAAAAAAATCTGAAACAAAAAAAAGATAATGTTAACCATCATCTACCATTAGACAAAACAATGAACCAAAAAACAACTCATAGCCTGGCGGTTTGTATCACACGTTCCATATGTTTACGAATTGAAATGCTTCGGTATTGAATCTACTTATGTGACGAAGAAGATTGCTATTCGAAAACATAAATACCCTTCAATCTAATATATAGAAAAGATATTGAGATAATTTTTTTTTAGGTTTTATCAAAGATAAAGTAGAGAACAGAAGCAAGACAATTAAAAGAAAAAGGGTGATATATCTGGTTCTATGAAGATCAAGATCAATATTCACAAGAAAATAAAGTTTGATCATACGAAATAACATAGTAAGATGAGATGTTACATTTATGACAAGTTGTCTCACTTAGCTTCCAATCCTAATATAGTAGCATTATCTTCTTCTTATGATTTTCTCATCTATTGGTAACACCATGTTTAAAAATTGATTTTATCCTCTAGTGTTTATGGACATAGGAGCAATAGACCTCGTGAAAAGAGATATAGTGTACCATGAAGGAAAATTTGAGTTGGTATAAGATGGACATATATAGATAACAACAATAACATTGAAGTCAATGGTTTGGTATAAGTAGTTGAGTTTGCGAAGTGGTTAAACCTTGTATCAACATAATATATTAGGTGTACAAATTTTGGCACAATTTGGTTTCAATCCTTATTCTCTGGTCTCTAGGATTAAATTCAATACCCATGTTAATGACAAACAATAAGTGATCTACATAATATAGAACTTTCTTCAGAACAAATGGTTATTTGGTATTTTGAAAAGGTTGACTACAAGAACTATTATTTTAATAATATTTAATTTTGTATGAGTGTCTTTTATAGTTTTAAAGATATTGGAAAATTTTATGAAATAATAGGCTATGTCATAATAAATAGTACATGAACCCAATTATTGGTGAAGGATAATTATTTTATTCTCTTGATGAAATTCTTTGGCCAAACTGTGGATACTGCCTAGTAATGAAAGTAATGTGACTTGTCGTTAAGAAAAACTTAAAATAAATGTTTTATGATGGACAAAGAAATACAAGATTGTTTCTTGTTACAAAAGAATATGGCATAATTACTAAGTTAGAAAAAAATATTCTGAAGTATATTTACACTCATATAAATCACCAGCCCAATTGGCATTGATATATCCCTCGATGAGTAAATCATATCATTGAAAGCAACGGACCTGATCTTCAGTCCCCATCATGTATCTCATGATCCCCTTAGCAGCTTCCAGGGACCCACTAAACGTGAAACGTTTCAAATGTCGTGTATAGTACATAACATAACCTATACAATACTTTTTATGGCACTTGGGTACGGAACTGAGGACATTTATTTCTTTTCTTTTAGAGTCCGATGGACACATGCTTCTGATTATAGTCATACCTTTAATGGAGTGTCAATGACCTTACAATAGTCATCTTAAATCTTTCAAGTATCTTCTTTGTGTAAGGTCCTTATGATAGAGATAACAAACTCTTCGACCTTTATCTATTTATTTTAAAAACAAGAATATACTCTGCTTCACCCAAGTATTTCATATCAAAATGGTTGAACAACCACTCTTTATTAGCCTTGACAAATCATCTTGTCATTCTCGGCCAATGACATCTACATACAACGATAGAATTACAATTTTCTCTTCGGAACATCAAAAATATACTAGTGGAACTCATTTATCATCTAAAAATAATTCCATGAGATCACAAGATGAAATCTCATGCTCCACTAACTAGAGGCGTGTTTAAAGTTATAGATCGACTTCTTCAATACATAAAACCTTTGTTTTTGGTTTTTTACAACAAAGGCTACGAGTTGTTCCATATGTAGATTTCTTCATCTAAACACCATTCTAAAAAAACAATTTTAACATCCATATGATATAACACTAAATCAAAGTATGTTTTAATAGAAAGATAAGATAAATAAATGTAAAACTCACAACAAGCGAGAAAGTCTCATAAGACAATCCCTTCCTATTGAGTATAGCCTTTTGCTACATGTTGAGATTTATACCTCTCAATCAAAGTACCATCCTTTCACTTTATCTTAAGAACATATTTTTCCCAGTAGACTTGCGTCCTTTAGAAAATAACTAGTTCAAAAAAATATAGTTTCTATTCTTATTGACACTTGCTCTTTTACATAGCCTTTTCAGATTAGGAGATGAAAATGCATCAGTGACTATATGACGTTCCTCTTTGTTTTGAGGAGTTATCATGAAGACTTATCCTTTTATATCAAAACAAAGACAAGGAATCTACCCACATTCACTCCTTCTAAAAGAAATATCTCATAGAATAGATTGAATAGACAATGATATTATGTTCTCTAGGACGCACGAGCTAGTTACCCAGTATGTCAGGCTTATTTTTTTGCTGAGATGAGATTTATGTTCTATAAATCATTAGCTTGAGGCAAACTGGGTTCCACTACGATTGTTGCATCTCATCTTATATAGTCTTACCCATTTCATATAGAGAGAGATCCTTTTCGACTTCACTCTCCTTAGGAAATCTCTAAAAATTGACATCTCTATAACCAATCTTTTCCATGACTCCATCATTAAGTTGACAAATGAAAACATAAACTTTAGAGTGTGAATGATATTTAGAAAGATGCACTTCTTGCCTCTAATACCTAACCTTCTATTTATATGAGTTGGATCATAACCATAGGTTATTGATCCCTAGGGACACAGATAGACCAAGTTTTTTACCTTTCCAAAGTTCATAAGGCGTTGATGGAACTGATTTTGTAGAAAAATGATTAAGTACGTAAGCAAAAATGAATAGGCATCCTCCTAATACGAATTTGGTATAATAACTTATTCCATCATATACTAAGTATTATATTTCAAGTTTAATCTTGAATATTTTTATGGTAATGGATAATGATAACTTTATTGTAAGTTATTAGAATAGCCGATGTTTTTTCTTTGAAGTTTTATTCTAGTAATATTGATGTAGAAGGAAAATGTGTAACATGCTAACCGAGGACATATCGTTAAAGAATGAATACACATGTTGACAAAAGAGAACTATTTGGGTTCACTTGTTAACTTATAAATGTAAGTCTACCAACATGTGGATCCTTAATGGGCTAGTCCATGATGGGAAACTAACCTGGCGCAAATTCTAACAATCTTTCACTCGCATATGATTGGGATAAGGCTCAATTTCATAATATGCATCACTGCACATAAATCCCATCTCTATACAAAATAAACCTGACATATTAGGTAACTAGCTCATGCGACCTGGTAAGCATACTAGCATCATTGATATAAACCTTTTAGGGTAGGTAGCTGCTCCATCAAAACTTATTCTACTTGCATTATTGTACGACGCTAGACAAAAATGTAATATCAATACTGTAGTAACTCATATCTTTCACAATTTAGCTATCACTTTCATAGTGATAATGTGAGTCTACTATCATATCATCATGTGTCTCGCTATGATATCCTAGTCCTAGTTGACTTACATGATTGGTGCACCTGCAAGAACAGATATTTAATATTCAATTTAGTCTTCCTCTTATACTGGAACTATCCATAGTAATGCAGTTGCTTTCCTAGAGATACTCCACTATACTGAATCATCCATAACCATTGATAGTATGCTAAAATAGCAGACAATGAATCAAAACATCAAGAGACAATCAAAAGTACTAATGGTACTAGTTAAAGGTCTCACACAATGAAGAAGTAGGGATAAATTCTTCATTTCTTTTTGTCGCAACATATACACACTTGGTATATTTCATGTGCTACGGTATTCATACTACGCATGTCATTTCATCAAAAAATACCATACAGATTTATAATTAGACAAACCTCGTTGTCTAAAATGAATTCTTCAATTAATCAACCTTTTCATAAATTAATTAAGTAATTCACATCTGGTAAGATAAACTAGTATATTGTGGGAATCTACCCTTATCACAAATAATGACAATAAGTCATATGCATGCTAGTGATCTTATCATTTTGTTAAGGCTACTTTAAGAACTCATGTTTACTTTGCAAAAAGGTTCTTATTCACCGTATATCACTCTCATCATTGCGCAACTCTCATGCCAAAGGTTGTTCCTTGTGCGAGAGGGTGAACAGTGTCTACCGGACATACTTTATCATCCACACTTATATAAAAAAATTAAGTATTAGAATGATACAATATCATTGAATAAAAATGCAATCTTCATTATATAATAGAACTCATCAAAATTTCACATTATCTTCCAGTAACTCATACATCAGATTCTTCTTAATCATATAGATTTAAGATAACCCAATAACACATCTCTAGTGATTGGTTTCAAAAAGAATCTACATATATCGTGTGTGTGGATATAGACTGAAAATATATTTTGTTATGTGCAATGATGTTCTTATAAGTTATACTTTATATTTCTGTGTTTGGTCAAACTATGATACTTTGGGCCTTTCATGTTATTCATTGTGACATGACTATTCAAATGTATCACAACTAGACTTACACTACGATTTGAGAATTCTAAATGTTCAAAGAACATTTTTAACCAAACACCTTACTGAACTGCTGCTGAACATGACACAAATTCAGCTTTCATAATGGACAAAGAAATACATGATTCTTTATTTATACACCAAAATATGACAACATTACTAAGTAGAAACATATTTTCTGGAGTAGATATACAATCATATAAATCACCAGTCCATTTGAAATCGATATATCCCTCAAGGAGTAAATCAAATCATTGAAAGCAAATGACCTGATCATCAGTCCCCGTCAGGTATCTCATGATCCCCTTAGCAGCTTTCCAATTCTCTTGTAATGGATTCAATATAAAATGACCAAATAAACCTGCAACGTTACAAATGTCAGGTATATTACATAACATGACATATAATATATTTCTTATGGAACTTTGGTATGGTACTGAGGATATTCATTTCTTTTCTACTAGATTTTGATAGACACATGCTTCTATTTAGAATCACACATTTTTCTAATGGAGTATCTACGACTTTACAATAGCCATCTTAAAGCATTCAAGTATCTTCTTGATTTAAGGTATTTGTGATAAAGATAACAACCTCTTCGACCTTTATCTATTTATTCTAAAAACTATAATGTACTCTACTTCACCCAAATCTTTCATATCAAAATGGTTGAATAACCACTCTTTATTATCCTTGACGAAAAATCTTGTCATTCTCGTCCAATAAGATATCAATTACATAAAGAGATAGAATTACAATTTTTCCTTTTGAACATCACACATATACTAGTGGTACTCATTTATTATCTCAAAATAATTCAATGAGATCACAACATGAGATCGCATGTTCCACTAACTAGAGGCGTGTTTAAAGTTATAAATCGACTAATTCAATCCATACAACTTTTGTTCTTGGCCTTTTACAACAAATGCTACAAGTTGGTCCATATGTAGAATTCTTCATCTAACTCCATTCTCAAAAACCATTTTAACATCGATCTGATGTAATGCTAAATCACAGTATGTTTAATAGCAAGATAAGTAAATAAATGTAAAACTCATAACAAGTGAGAAAGTTGCATCATGCAATCCTTTCTGATTTAGTATAGCCTTTTTCTACATGACGAGAATTATACCTCTTAATCAAATTACCATCCTTGAACTTTATCATTTTTTCACATTAGACTTGCATTCTTTAGAAAATAAAAAGCTCACAAACATAGTTTGTCTTCTTATTGACACTTGCTCTTCTACATAGACTTTTCCATTTAGGAAATGAAAATGCATCACACACTATATGATGTTCCTCTTTGTTGTGAGGATTTAGCATGAATAATTCTTCTTTGATATCATAACAGAGAAAAGGAACCTACCCACATTAACTCCTTCTAAGAGAAAGATCTCGTAGAATAGGTTGACTAGATGATGATATTATGTTCTCTAACTCATTAGTTTGAGGCAATATGGGTTTCACTACTTATTTTTTCATATCATCTTATAGTCTCACTCAGTTTAAATAGAGGGATGTCCTTTTCCACTTCACACTCCTTCGGAAATCATATCTCTAAAAATACACCTGCATCGTTAATTTCACCAATGAACACATATCCTTTAAAGTGTTAATGATATTTTAGAAACATACACTTCTTACATATATGGCCTAACCCTTAATATTTGTGAGTTGGATCATGAACATAAGCTACCGAACCCCAAGGATGCAGATATGATAGGCAAGGTTCTGACCTTTCCAAAGTTCATAAGGCGTTGATGGAACTGGCTTTTTATAAACATGATCAAATATGTAAGCAACAATAGATAAGCATCCTCCCAATAAAAAATTGATAGAAAAAAGTGTTCAATTATATACTTAACCATTTCAAGGAGTAATATATTTCTCCAATACTCCACTCTATCTTAATGTGGTCTTCCAAGGATTGTAAGTTGCCTTACTATTCCTTTTTCATCACATAATTATCCAAATATATCAGATAGATATTGACATCCTCAGTCCTTCCACATAGCCATAAGCTAAGTTCCTTGATAAATTTACTGAAGCATCAAATTTCTTAAATTTTTAGGAAAATCACATACACATAACTAAATAAGGTAAAATTATCTATAAAAGTGATTAAGTAACACTTTTTATGTCATGTGACCATTCACTTGTCCACAAATGTCTGGATGAACTTGATGTAATGGAAGATTGACCCTTTTGGCCTTTCTGAATAAATTTGTGTTACCTTGCAAACTAGACAATATTCACATGTTGGTAGAGTTACCTTAATAAGTGAAAAGTGAACCCAAATAGTTCTCTTTTGTGAACATACGCATTCAGTATTTACCGATATGTCCTACCTTAGCATGCTACACATTTTTCTTTTACATCAGAATTACTAGTAAAGTATACAAAGAAAAATCGTCTATTATAATAAATTACAATAAAGTTATTATAATCCATTACCATAAAACTATTCAAGATTAAACTCAAAACATAATACTTTATGCCATTAAAAATATATACTAATTTGTCATAAAATTCTAAACTAAAACCAAACTCTTGATGAACATTTTCCAAGACTAAATTTTGGTGAACAAAATGGTATATAGAACATAATGTAGGTATAGGGCCTGAACATGTAGCAAGTTCAACTTGCATGGACCAACCCCTTTAAGTTGAACTCAGTTATTGTAACTTACATATATCCAATTGGTTTCTCTAGGAATTTGACAGTATTTTGCATAGTCCCATCGTTCTTTAGCTACATAATCAGTCTCTTTAGAATGAATAGTCCACAAAGTTTATGACTCAGCAAGTAAAATGGTATTAGTTACACATGCAAAAAACACATGAAGAATATTTTACTACATTCTTAGATTTGCTGCACTCGAAAGCGAAGTGACCCTTTTTGTCACAATTGTAGAATTTAATTTTTCTCTTATATTTATTTTATGTAGCTTCATTTACCCTCAATCTTGTCATCTTTTGTTCTTCTTTCTATCAAACCTATTAAAATCATGTCTCTTCAATTGTCTCTTACGCTCATATGCGCTACATGTTGAGAAATTTACTATGCCACATAAGATTGACCTTGAGGATTCATTTCCTCGAGGTTTTTATCTTCAAGGAAAACATGATGAGTTGCACTCATAAAAAATTATAATATCTTTGTGAGTCAAAATCAGTTTTATGTCATTTGGAAGAGATCATATCACAGCTTGAATACTTTTTTTCATCACTAAGGACATGACCGATGATGTTGAGTTTCCTAATCATGTTGTATATCTTCCTAAGATATTTTATTTTTTTATTAGCTATCCTCAAAAACTAGCAAACATGATTGTTAGATGACGCAACTTCATCAATATAGTATCCACATAACTTCTCAAAATCATTCCACATTCCAAATGCAGTGGGGTACGACTAATACTTATAGACTTGTTCATCACGTATGTAATAAAAAAATTCCCTGAGTAATGAATCCTTCCTTGTCCATTCCTAATAAGAATTTGTTTCCTTTTCTTACTAATTGTGTTGCCTTTTTCAAACATAGGCATCCTATTGTTAACCGTTTCTAGAGCATCTTTCTCATTAACTACATATTGTAGCTTGAGGTTTAATAGGTTATAGTTGTCATCAATCACATTATCTAAATTAAATCCTTGTTTAGATTAAAAATGATCACTTAATTCTTCTAACAGTTCTATAGTCTTCCATTTGAATACATATGTACATCAATGATATGATTGGCAAATTAAATTAAATAATAAAAGATCATCAAAGAAGTGAAATAGAAAGTATATTATGTTTCCAATCATGAATCGTTTACTCTTTTTTTTCATTTTTTTTAATAAATTAATCTCATTTAACAATCTTAAGTTCTATTATAGAATTCCAACCATTCCAATACAATCAATTTAGATGGTATATACTAGACCCAGATGGTTTAGTATTTAGGGACACAAAACTAATCCAATCATATAAACCAAGTTTAATATACTAATATAAAATTAATAAATCATATTATTAATCAAATTAACATGTATGCAGAGACTTTATGGTAGAACACATAACCACAAGACAAGCATAGCCTAGGGTTACATCTCTATCGGGTTGTATCGAAAAACATATTTTAATTTATATGATACTAAAAAAATATAATATTTTATTTAGATAAATATATCACAATTATATATACGTATGCATCATAATCAAATAAATGAATAAATTTCAACATACTTTGATCGAGTAGTAATTGATCATAATCGGAAAAAAAATCATGTTCCTTCGTACAAAGATTTTCCCCAAAAATCTTACAGTAGAACATATATTTTTTCAAAAAATTGTCTAAAAAAAAATTAAAACAATTATTTAAGTGGGTGATCAATGATCTCCAAGTTTATTTTTCCAAATGCACAACATAACAATAATTACAAAACATGTGAGATAACTATTAATAGAATATTAATGCACTACATAAAATATTAAATATATGTTTGGTCTTGAAATCATGAATGTATTCAAAAGATCAATAATCAATTTTCCTTTAATATCAATCCTCTTCGTAAGGAAAAATTTACTTTACCGTTAAGATCTAAAACACAAAATAAACTTAGAAATATTATAATTAAATTATTGTCCAACAAAAATTAATAAATTTTATAATCCTAAATTTGTAATAAAATGATGAATAAGGTATACAAATATATTCACAATATAATATGTTTCAGCCAACCCAAATATCCGTTATGAACATATAATTGTTTTATTTAAATAACACGCTTGTGGAAAAAAATTTAACCAATGGCTTTGATACCATTTGTTAACAATATATAAGAGAAAATTTATGGCAAAAGCGTGTTTGAATCGTCTTGACCAGCAAATGTGCGTTTTTACGGGAAAAAATCAACAAATTCACAAGTTAAATAATGAATATATAAAAGGAAAATTCTTCCGGATGATCCTACACCAATAATATTAATACACATAACCCATGTTTTAAACTTACAAATGGAAGTCTTACCCTATATAAAAGTCCAATAACTCTTTATATCTAAACAGGTCCCTTTGTGTTTTATATTCATAGCATATATGTTTATTTTAATGGAGTCGGATATATATTTAATTTTAGGAGATTTTGTGAAAGTTATTTAAATTGAATAAATATATATATCTAGATTTTATCTGAAATAAGGAATGCAATGGTGAAAATGTAGTCAAATTTGGATTTAAAATTAATAAGATGAGATTTTTTGAAATTATTTTTTATGGAGATTCTTGGGTTGGACGGTTGGGGAAGCATTTTTTTATATTAAAACAATTCTCTAGTGATGACATTTGTTTTGAAGAGTTATTTTTTTTTGAAAAAAAAGTTTCTTAGCCCTTATGTTGGAAATTTCCTTAAGCCGTAGATCATATATTTTGTTCATGTTCACCATTGGTTCCATTATTTATATATTTGAAATTCTGAAGAATAAAAAAAATTCTTTTAAACAAATATTTCAAACCCGAGAGTGATGTAATTTGATCAATAGGTTATTTTATCGTATTTAATTTGTATGCCTATATTTGTGTATATAATGAGTTAAGCATACTTTCACGTAATACAAGAAATGTGACAACCTAGATAGATTTTTATGAGTTAATTAGTGTATCTTAAATGTGTTTGATATATGACTTGTGGGTTAACATATTATGTTTTGTCAACTGCATATGTTTATATTTCAAATTTGGGTAATTTTATGGACAAGTTTGATTCCATAACAACTAATTCAGACGAATTTAGTATTTTCCATCTTAATTGACCGTGTTGGAATAGTGGAAGTTCTATAGAAGACTTATCATTTTGTCTTGATGGAATTGAGTTAAAATTAGATAAACACAAGTATAATGATTCATGATTAGGAACTTAGTGAACTTTATGTTTCACTTCTTTTGTTTTCAATGCATGAGTTCAGTTTGCATTTTGAGACAATGTTATCATTTAATATATTTTATATATTAATAGATATACTAATAAAAGCTATGAGTAACATATTTTTTACCTTTATATAAGGATAAGGATGAATGGTGCTATAACTATACCCTATGAGAACTCGAGTTACACTAAGTACTCGAGAAAATATAAGCTGAGGTTGTTAATAATGTGATTGTTATACTTGATGAAGGATTTACAATTCATCACATGAGAAACATATTACTTATTAAGTTTGAAGGTATAAAGTCTATATTATTTAAGGAATTTTGATAAGTTATATAGATGACCTAATTTATGAGCATCACATGTATTCTACCACTTATGTGATGTTTGAACACTCTTAAGAAGTGGAGGATACTACTAAGACGGTGTTGTGTTAGTGGACCTTCTCTTATAAGTACTCCTAATCGTGTATTCAATATCATCTGACAGATGTATTAAAGTGATTGGGTCTATATATGCATTTGGTGATATTCTCAATAATAAACAACAAATCAAGTAATCATCGATCTCTTTCAAATGATTGGGAGTATCAGAAAGTGAATGCGACTCGTAATAACATCAATATTTTGATGGTTCTACTTGTGTTGAACAGAAGAATGTGTTTGAGGGTTTTTTGGCCTCCTAGTTACACATTATTACTAGGTATGTATTTAAAAAAAAGTGCTATATAGCAAGTGAATTGAAAGAAATGGGTGACATAACTGGGTCAAAGAATATCAAGATCAATAGTCAGAAGAAAATAATATATGATCATAAGAAAGGAACGAGTAAGATGAGACGCTACATCTATGACAAGTTGTGTCACTTAACTTATGAGCTTAAGATGGTAGCATTTTCTTCTTCTTATGATTTTAGTATCCGTTGTTAGCACCATGTTTCTAATTGATCTTATCCTATGTGGATTATGGAGTTAGGAGCAATAGACCACATGACAAGAGATTGAGAGACCTATATATTGTACCATGAATGAAATTTGAGTTAGAATAAGATGTATATGTGTAGATGACAACAATAAGGTTAAACTCAAGGGTTTGGCACAAATAGTTGATTTTGCGAAGTGGTAAGACCTTATATCTACATAATATCTTAGGTGCACAAAATCTTGTCACCATTTTGTCTCATTCATTTTTCTTCTAGGATTATGTTTAGTACACATGTTCATGACAGACAATAGTTTATATCACAGTTCTATATAATAGGGAATTGTCTTTAGAACAACTTGTTCTTTGGTATTTTGCAAAGTTTGACTACAAGAACTATTATTTTAATATTTCTATGAATGTCTTTATAGTACTAAAAACATTGCAAAAATTAATGAAATGTTAGGCTATGATAATATAGTTATGAACTGAACCATATTGTTGGTGAAGGTTATTCATTTAATTCACATGATGAAATCCTTTGGCCAAACTGTGGTTACCGCGTGGTAATGAAATTAATATGACTTTCTTTAGGAAAATATTAGAATAAATGTTTCAATATCTGTTGGAATTGATTCATTTAACATTTGTAGAATCATTGAGTTAACAAGATGTGGGATATACTATTTCATTACCTTATAGATGATTTCACACGGCTTAGTGATATCTATAAGATTTCTTGCAAATTAGAAGCATTGAGATACTTTACAAATTTTTTAATTAGATAATTTAGAATCATATAGAGAGGAAGGGTAAAACCTTGAGAAGAAACCGTGATTACAAATATCTATTTCAGGGATTTTAAAAAAAGGTGTGATAAAAATGGGATCATAAGTAAGTTTATGATCTGGCCATGCCACAACATGAAATAGTTGGTAGAAGGAGGAAAGTAACTCTGGTAATTAAGGTGTATGATTGTTCAAATCATATCAATATATGGTTGGGAGATAAGTTTAATTACTACTACTCATATACAAACTCGCGTACCCACAAAGTTACTTCCATCAAATCCGTATGAATTATGGACAAAAGATTTATGACCTTTTATACATGATCTCTTGGGGTCGGAATTAGTATGAAAAGTTGAGTCACAATTGTATGAATGATATCTTTGGAAGATATTCAAAGACTCTAAAGGGTATGTGTTCAAGGTTGAACATAATGTTAAAAGTTATTAAGACTAAGTTAAACAATGTTACATTTGGATAATAATATTTTTCCTAAACAAAGAAGTGGTTATTAAAAGTCTAATTTTACATGAATTAAATGAGGTTGATGAATATATATGCAATTAAACGTGTTACTAAGTAGGGTACTGTTGTCTCGTCATTTGTGATAGATTTATATTAGGAGGATACATCATTTTTAGTGATTTAGAAGTCTTTCTAATCATTTTTCTTGAGAAATAGTACACTTTCTTATTTTGAGTCTTGACTTAGTAAAATAATATTTTTAGAGCATATTGGGCTTAATTATTTATTTACTGTGAATCTTTATAGATAATTATAGAGATTAATTAGAATCCAAGTCAAAGACTAAGAAATATGGAAAGAGATAAGCATGGTAATTGGAGATAAGGAAAGAAAAGGTAAAACATGGAAAAGGAAAAACTGCCTTAATTCTGAATTTCTGCACCTACGACCACAAATCAGCTTATATCTCAAGATTAGTGTGGAATCTGAAGAAACGGTCAAGAGAAACGTTGAAGATATTTCCGAGACGATGAATTTCGACTACTCATACACGTCAAACGGATGAATATTGATGCTGCTAGGACAAAAATAAAACGGGCCTGATTTCATGTTTTAGGGTTACGAATTTGAGTTGGGCTTGGAGTCCACTACTTACCTTCTCCTTCAACAAAACGAATTAGGTCTTCTTAACACCTATAAATACACTCTTATAACACTTGTAAATCATCCTTGCCTCATATTAATTAGTCCTTAGGGTTTTATTCATTAGAGTTATTGTAGATAGCAAGATGATGTCTTTTATTATTTCCTTTAGTTTATTTCCTTCAGGTATGAACTAAACTTCCCATAGCTTGGGTTTTGCATCATGTATAAACTATGAATTCTAATTTCTTTCTATCTAAGTTTCTTTGTGACTTTCATGTTTTAATCTGATATTAGCTGCTTACCTTTATATTTTTTTATGTGTTTTAATTTAATGACTGTTTTCCTTGCGGTGCGCAACGTTTAGGATTACCTTTATAGTAGTTAGATGATCACCTTAGTTGGGTGTCTAATTATTAAAACACCACATAACGTCTAGTGTAGATATTGGTCCTGACAACACTAATTCTAACTAGATAGTCATTAGGGTATAATTTAATCACTATCACCATGTATAGAAATTTATTGCTTATGGCCTTGGTAGCGCTTGATAACCCTATTTGAACCAGCCTCGTGGTGTGTCCGTAGCCCCCTTAGTCGCTCACAAGGTCTAAGGTATGAGAATTTAGAATCCTGAATAAGTATCTAAGAGCTAATTATCTCCCTTATTAACTAGATTTGATAGAAAGAATTAAGGGGATTAGTGCATACTATCAAAACCTAAGCTATACTTCTCATCTGATATTTCTTCGTATTTAAATTATTGTCTTTAATTTCTTAGTTTAATTTAGCAATCTCAAATTATTCTCTCTTTTATTTCCTGTCTTTTAATTAATTACTTCTTACTCGTTATTTCTACCCATTCGATTAACACACTAAGTCCCTTAGAACGAACTCAACTTATCATTCAAACTTGCATTCGTCTTGTAATACTTGCAGTACTGTGCCTGTCTAGGGTGAAAGTTTGTTGTTTTCTGACTTATTATTTATCTTATTTTATCACACCCTAGGCGACAACAAGTTTTTGGCGCCGCTGCCGGGGACTTGTGTCTCGTTAGCGTGTGGGTTATCTATTTCGAGCAGTAGTTTTTAATTATTTTTTATTTTTCAGTATTTCGTTTTTGTTTTTCCGGATTTACGCTTGTGGTTTGCTTTAGTCTTTTCCAGGTTTCACATTGTTTGATTCTTGGCCTCCGTTACTGGAGCCCGAGAGGAGCTTTAGACCTTACAATAAACGTGTTCGTGAGGAAAGAGCCTTAAGAAGATCGATGGAAGCTGCACAAGATCAGATAGATCCACCACTTGTAATCCCACGTGGAGGATTACCATACTTTGCACCAGGAGGACCACCACCATTTATCCCACCTGGTGTACAACAACAAGGACTACATCCACTAGGAAGAGGTAACGGGCAAAACAATGTTAATCAGAACCGAGTTGAACAAGACCTTCCTGGGCTCCGAGTGTCGTTTCATGTTCAACCGATAGGTTACCATCCTCCGGAGATCCAAAACATCAAATTTCGACCCGATATGGGTATGCTCAGTCAGTTTCAAAGTTTTGGACTCTATAGTGGTACAGCATTTCAAGATCCGGTAAGAGCAATTCAGAAGTTTATGCAGATTTGTGATGCTTATATTAGTCCAGGCATTACACGCAAGCAACTATATTGTCATATGTTTTCGTTATTTCTGACCTGCAGAGCTGGTGAGTGGCTAGATAGGCAACCACCAGGGACAATTAATTCATGGACTGAACTTCAAGCCGCTTTCTTTAACCTTTTTTATCCGAAGAGCATGAGACTCAAAGACCAAAGCGAGCTTGCGAAGTTTTGTCAAGAAGATGGAGAAGTAGTAGGAGAAGCATGGACAAGGTTTCAACAGAAGTTAGCTAGATGTCCGCTCCATGGTTATACCCCCTCTCTACAGTTAGCTATATTTTATGAAGGTATTAATGAAGCAGGTAGATTGAAGGTGGATAACATTGGGAAAGGGAATTTCCTGTCCATGGATCTTGCTGAAGCAACCGAGGTTTTGGAAAATATTATTGAACAAGAAAGGAGTTGGCCATCTTCGCGAGCTCCTGTTACAAAGACCCGAGGTACACTTCGTTTAGACGAAAAACTGCAAACTCAGCTCATATAGCCGCATTAGAAAAAATCAAATCAAAGAACTTAAGCTTGAGATGCAGAAAAATTTAGCCGCAGCAAATGTAGTGCAAGAAACACAAGGTTGTCAACAATGTGGGGTTAATAATCACACTTGGGAAGAGTGCGAAGGAAATCCACAATCTGTTTATTTCATATCCAACCGAGGGGGTTATCAATTCGGTAACCGAAACCATCCGGGTATGCAGTATTCAAATCCTCAAGGGGCCGCTAATCCTGGTCATTATCAACCACGTCCCCAGAACAACTTTTTCTAACCAAGAGGTCAGTATCAAAATCAATATCAGAATAGACCTTCTCCCCCACAACAACCTGTTGAAGATGCCTATGCGGATTCGTTAGATCAGAAAGCTTTACCACAGTATCCTCAAGAGGGAACTACGGATAATCATCAATTAGCAAAAGTCTTGGACCGTTTGACCACAACTATGAACACTCAGGGCGAAAAGTTACTAGGACAAGATACCGCAATTCAGATTTTAGGTACTCAAATAGAACAAATGAACAAGGTTCTAACAAATATAATTGAACAAAAAGAATTCAAGACTATCGAAGGAGGTGATGACAATGTTGGGTTCGAAGCTTGTAAGGCTATCTGCCTTGAAATTGAAGAAGAAAATAAGGAAGTACCACATGCTGACTTTAGTGTCGTGGAGGTTCCGAGTACCAAAGAAGAACCAACCAAGTCTAGCCCTGTGGAATCTGACTGCTCTGAGGTTGATGTGGAGGACGATTCAGAAAAATCCAAATTTATACAGCTTTTGAAGGATATGCAAGAGGATACTAGATCATTTATGGATTTTCAAGATGAGCTGGCTAAAGAGAAGGAGGAAGAAGCCGCAAGGGAGGAACTAAGAGTTGAAGATGAACTTGCACCCGCTGTGCAAGAAGAGAAAGAAGAAGAGAAGGTGGAATCGCCACATGTTATTTAAACGTCATCAACCATTCCTGATACAAATCCAAGGGATGACACTAAACTCAAGACATTTGTAGATGCGTACACTCCTGAAAATATCAACGCCCAAATGCTTGAGATTGCGAAGAAAGGGCTTACACCGCAACAAGTTTGTACGCTAGTTTTACCTGAGAAAGAAGCGAGTGTAGAAGTCCCAAGAGAGAACCTGAGAGTCTCAAGAAGAAGTGAAAGAGAGTTACCAACGAAGCTGAAAGATCTGGGAAGTTTTAACCTTCCATTTCAAATAAAGGGTATACTCAAGGTGAAAGCTATGTACGATGTGGAATCTGGTGTGAATCTTATGCCTAAATCCGTGTTCGAGAGACTTGGACTTCAGAAATCAGAGAAAGCTCCAGTGAAGTTGTAGTTCACTGACAACTCAGTTACCAAGACATGGGGAACAGTGGAGGACGTTCTTGTCCGAGCAGGTAGTATCGCCATCCCTACTGACTTTGTTATACTTGAGTTTGATGCAGATAAGAAGGTTCTAATCATACTTGGACGGCCTTTCATGGCCAGACGTCAAAGTGTCATCAATTCCAAGAAGGGACCATTAACCTTCATGCAAAGAATGTATCTGAGACCTTCTATGTCTTGGGCAAGAAACCTAGGAAATTAGATCCCACCGTTCCTGTCATCCACAGCCTTTCACATCACAAAGTCCCTCCAGAGAAAATCCACTTAAAACCTGTGGACACTGAGCCAAGCATTGAGTTTGGGGTTGGCCATGAAGTACTATGGAAAGCTCACAAACGCGAAAATAGGCCACGTAGTTTCAAAGAATCGTGGATGGGACCATTCATTGTCACTAAGGTTGTTTCATCCAAGGTCATAGAAATCCGACCCAAGAGGGGGATCAAGCGCAGATTATTTGACGTTCATAGCCTAACTCGTTGTTGGGGAGGCTATATTCGCGAATCTTGATAGAGGTAACGCGTCTAACTTTAAAAGACGTTAAATGAAAGTGCTGTACGGGAGACAACCCGCAAGTTTTTCTGTTATTTACGTTTTTAGTTTGTGTTTAGTTACGTTGTTTTTAGTTGATATTGCATATTTGAGAAAGGTATTAGTGTTTTTGATGCTCAGGTATTGGAGAAATCGAGTTCGGGAGGAGAAACGAAATTTTTCGGAAAATTCAGACCATCAGTCTGGTACACCAGACGATTCTTCCGGTATACCGCGGAAGAGAAAACACGTGCCCATAGTTAGAGACTCGGGTTTTTGGCCGAGAAGAAAAAAATCAGAGCTGCAGGTCCGGTTCACCGGACCACAGCTCCGGTATACCGCAGGATCAAAAACCTGTGACCACGGGTAGAGGACACGCATTTTTTTCCGAGCATTAAAATTTCGAAGAACTGAATCTGCGGTATACCGCGCCTCGATTCCGGTACTCCGCATGACGCCGCTGGAGAAAGAAATCAACTTCGTTTTAGGTTATAAAAGTGAAAGAGGTGGGTATTGTTCCGAATTTATTAATCCTTAAGCCCCTCTTTCTTCTCCAAACTTCTCCCAACTCCATTAAAGCTCATTCAAACCTTCCCCAATCATCAAAACACTACCCAATCATCATAAAAACACATCAAATCTTCTCTCCACATCATTACAAAGGAGATTCAAACACCCAATTCTCACCAAACACATTGAGATTGAAGAATCAAAAGCTTAAATTTTCAAAATTCATCCTACAATTTCTTAAATCCATACCAATCCATCGAGAATTCATCTTACCCACATAGAGATTCATCATCAATTCACCTTTTCTAAACCAAATCAAGCTTGCTCAACCAATAATTCAAAATATCAAATTTCAAGAGTTGTTAAAGCTTTGAGTTGGGGGTTAATTGAAGATGACTAAGAGAACATAAACATTAGCTAACAAGAGGGAGGTGAAGAAAAGCAAGGTATTGGGTTTAATTGAGAAGAAATAAAATAACAAAGGTTCTAGTTCCAAAGCTAAGGGTAAAATCTATGTTGAAGAAGGAGATAAGCTAGCTATGTTTAATTCTATGTGAAAAAGGATTTACCTTTATTCCAAGGAGAAAACACAACCTCTTCCCTTCAAAGATCCTACACCCATGGATAAAGAGAAAGATTCAAAGGCTTTGATAGCTTCTGCAGAAAAACCATTAAAGGAACTACCTTTTGCTTATGAGAAAGTATTCGCTGAAGAAGTTGGTATAGGAGAGTATAAGAGATTCTTGGAGCTTGGTGCAAAATTGGGTTGGTCTACGTTCATGGTAAGACATTTGGAATTATGTCATGAGTTAGTTTTAGAATTCTCTTTAGGCCTCTTAAGCCGAGATAGCAAAGGTTGTGTTCCGATTAGAGGAAAGTTAGTTCGTTTCACAGTTGAGGAGATTCGAAACCACTTCAAGTTTAAGAAATTAATTGGATATTGCAATTATAGTGAAATGGTTGCTAAACGAAAAATATTTGATGAGGAATTAATTTATGAGCATGTTTTAGACAAGGAAAAAGTGCAATCACATAAGGGAGAATTGAAGGCACCTTGGCCTTACAAATATCTTCAACCAGATGCAAGAGTTTGGCACAATTTCCTTATTCCTAATTTCTTTGGAAACACAAGAACTTTGGATGTGACTAAGAAGAACGCTCTACTTTTGGATTGTATTTTGAGAGGAGAAGAAGTGGATGTGGCATAGTTGATCTATGAGGAGGTGATGTGATTTACGATCTCTCCTAAATCAGTTTATAATGTTAAATTTCCTACTATGATCACGTGTCTTGTGCGAAAAGCGAATGTTATATTGGGTGAAGAAGAGAAACTAGAATTTAAGAAGAGTTATATTGATAATTCTTGGATCGTGAAAGTCTTGAGAGGAGCAGTTTATACGCAAGTCTCGAAAGAAGAAAAGGAGCAAAGTTGGCAAGAGAAGATGGAGGAGTGTTTAAAGAACTTCGAAGCAGCTCAAACTTCCTTAGCCAATGATGTGGCACAAATCAAAGCCAATCAAGTGAAAATCATGAAAATCCTTGAGAAACTATAGAAAGATCAAGCAAATCCTACATTGGATGTCAATATTGCGAGGCAATAAGCCTCGAGAGTATGTTCTCTTTCAACCTTACCATTTATGTAAATGCTTTATTTGCTAATTTTAATTTCTGTTTCGAGTCTTTTTCGAGTCGTGGGGACACGGCTCATTTTTGAGTTGGGGGTGTGGGGATTCGTTATCTCTCATCTCCATTTTTCTGTTTTTAGGTAGAAATTAAAATTTTTAATACATGGGAATCAGATGTAGAGTGTGTTTAATAGCTTGAAAGCATAAGCTCAGTGAATTGATGATAGTAAGTAGTATCTTTATGAGCTATATTATTTGTATGCTTTGAGTATTTGCAGGAAAACACACATTGATAATAAAGAAAAGATTAGTGAGCAATGCGATAGGAAATATGTTCGATATCAGGGAACCTTGAGAAGTGTGTAGGCCGTGAGATCCAAGCTAGTTGACAAACCCATTTGATGAAAGTGCTAAAGGTAAGAAAATAACGAAATTACATAGTGTAGAAAGTGATTAAGGCACTTCTTTCATATTGAAGTCACTTGAAGCCTTTTTATACCTTCTCACCTTGTTATTTGATTTTATATGCTATATCCTTCTCAGCCCTTCTAGCCTTTCTAAAGCCTTTTTATTTAAACACATTATAAGCCATATCCCTTTAGATTATAGGACTTTTCCATATGACCCGCACTCGAATCGCGATGCATAGACGGTTGTTTTAGAGCTTGAGTTTGGGGTGGGTCCACCATTATGGGAATTGTTATTGGGATGGGATTTTTGAGCTTATTAATTGTGCTCTGTTATTATATTGAGAATGATTCACTGATTTTTATTGTAACCCTTTGACGGGGTAATAGTGAATGAAAGAGAAGCTACGAGCTAAATTTGCCAAGAAGGGGCATAAAAAGAAAAGAAAAATATATATATATGAAAAATAGCGTGATATCTCAACAATAAGAGAGTCATAGCTATACAAAAGAAAAAATTGATTTGAAAAGAAAATATATATATTCGGACCGGCAAAGTGGAATTTTTAAGTGAACATCTTGTGCTTTAATTGGGCTATTGGGGATGTTAAATTGTGCATCAAAGAATTCATTGGGTTGAGTGAGAAACGTTTTATAAGAGTAACTCAAGCTCTAGGGCGATTCGTTGATGGCTAGTGAGGAGAGAGCCAAAAGCTCACTCTAAATTATCAAAATATACTATCATACCGTCCCTAAGCCTAAATTACAACCTTAAAGACCTTTTGATTCTTTGTTGTGTAATCAAGAAGTGATTGATCAATTAGAGAGTATTTAAGTGGATCTTTGATACTAGTGAAGTTCGATGAACAATCTATAGCTTCCTTGGTAAACTGAGTAAAGTCTCAATCCTTCTTACATTGCGAAGCTAATCTGATCTTGAATTCTAAGCCGTGTACAGGTATGTAGTTTATGAATATTATTGTATGAAATTTTCTGAGTAATTGTTTTATGTTTATTCTATATATTCTGGTATGTTCTTCCCATTGTGTTGAAAATTACCTAGATGTGTATTTATAGATTTCCCTTTGTTTTTATCTTTATTGTATCGAGACGATACAACTTTGAGTTGGGGGTCTTGATGTCTCCTTATTTGTGATGGATTTATATTAGGATGAGACATCATTTTTAGTTATTTAGAAGTCTTTCTAATCGTTTTTTTGAGAAATAGTACACTTTCCTATTTTGAGTCTAGATTTAGTAAAATTATATTTTTAGAGCATATTGAGTTTAATTATTTATTTAGTGTGAAGCTTTAAAGATAATTATGGAGATTAATTAGAATCCAAGTCAAATACTAAGAGATATGGAAAGTAATAAGCATGGTAATTGGAGATAAGGGAAGAAAAGCTAAAAACATGGAAAAGGAAAAGCTGCCTTAATTCTGAATTTCTGCACCTACGACCACAAATCAGCTTATATCTCAAGATCAGTGTGGAATTTGAAGAAATGGTCAAGAGAAAAGTTGAAAATCTTTCCGAGACGATAAATTTCGACTACTCATACACTTCAAAAGGATGAGTATTGAATCTGCTAGGACCAAAACAAAAACGGGCATGATTTCATGTTTTAGGGTTACGAATTTGAGTTGGGCTTGGAGTACACTACTTACCTTCTCCTTCAAGAAAACAAATAGGTCTTCTAAAAACCTATAAATACACCCTTATAACACTTTTAATTCATCCTTGCCTCATAGTAATTAGTCCTTAGGGTTTTATTCATTAGAGTTATTGTAGAGAGCAAGATGATGTCTTTTATTATTTCCTTTAGTTTATTTCCTTCACGTATGAACTAAACTTCCCATAACTTGGGTTTTGCATCATGTATAAACTATGAATTCTAATATCTTTCTATCTAATTTTCTTTGGGAATTTCATGTTTTAATCTAATTTTAGTTGTTTACCTTTATATTTGTTTATGTGTTTTGATTTAATGACTGTTTTCTTTGCGGTGCGCAACGTTTAGGATTGCCTTAATAGTAGTTAGATGATCACCTTAGCTGGGTGTCTAATTATGGAAACACCACATAACGTCTAGTGTCGATATTGGTCCTGACAACACTAATTCTAACTAGATAGTCATTAGGGTATAATTTAATCACTATCACCATGTATAGAAATTTATTGCTTATGGCCTTGGTAGCGCTTGATAACCCTATTTGAACCAGCCTCGTGGTGTGTCCGTAGCCCCCTTAGTCGCTCACAAGGTCTAAGGTATGAGAATTTAGAATCCTGAATAAGTATCTAAGAGCTAATTATCTCCCTTATTAACTAGATTTGATAGAAAGAATTAAGGGGATTAGTGCATACTAGCAAAACCTAAGCTATACTTCTATTCTCATATTTCTTCGTATTTAAATTATTGTCTTTAATTTCTTAGTTTAATTTAGCAATCTCGAATTATTTTCTCTTTTATTTCCTGTCTTTTAATTAATTACTCCTTACTCGTTATTTCTACCAATTCGATTAACACACTAAGTCCCTGAGAACGAACTCAACTTATCATTCAAACTTGCATTCTTCCTGTAATACTTGCAGTACTGTGCCTGTCTAGGGTGAGAGTGCCTTGTTTTCTGACTTATTATTTATCTTATTTTATCACACCCTAGGCGACACCAGGTACCACATACACGAGGAAGGTAAGATTGTCTGAATTTTGACTCGAAAGAAAATATAGCATCATCTAGTGAATTCATTCCACAATAAATTCGCCTAAAAGAAGTCATCGAGGGATAATTTTTTATGTTGTTGATTTAAGATCCATGGATAAATCATTATGATATCTCCATAAGACAAAGAAAAACCCCAGAGAGTAATGAACTCTTCATGTCTTACTAGGAAAAAACACAAAGGTGAAATGAAATCAGTTTTGAAAATTGGTTGATCTTTTCAAGGTAAGAAAGTGAATGAGAATAAATGTATTCTAGAAATGAGAAGAAAACTAGGAACTTCGTTTGAGAGGTATAAATATCGTTTATTGGAAAAAAGGCTATAACACAAAGAAGAAATTGTTTCTTGCTATAAATATTTTTTCTATCGTTAAGAGATTAACCTCAATTGGTTATATACTAGTTGTTGTGGTGCATCTTGATTATGATTAGCACTAGATGGATTTCAAAACTACTTTTCTCAATGAAGAATAAAATTTACAGTGATTTTATGTTAATAAGGTACATTTATTGGAACAATATCTAAGATATTATGTTAATGACCAAAAAGATATAGTGTTTAAATTAAAGAAGACAATATATGGTCTTAAATAAGCCTAGTAGAGTGATTTTTAAGATTCATGGGTCATTTCAGTGAGTAGTTTTCAAAATGTATATAAATATCACATTATTTACATATCAAAAGTTCCACAAGGAAAGTTTATGAATTTATCTCTCTATGCAGTTGATATTCTAAAAGCTATGAATGAATTTGATTTGACAAAATTAAGGAGTTGTTATCTTTAAAATATTTGTGATGTGAAAGGTATGAGAAATGCGAGCTTTATTCTTGATGTTATGATTCATGAAAAAAAAATTTAAATTTCTGTTGTCCCTATCTCAAGAATTATATATCAAGAGGATATGTGAACGCTTTTACCTGACATACTTTAATGTCATTAACACACTAATTAGCTAAGATCATAAGCTATAATCTTCATATGTGTCCTAATACTCCATCGATGATACAGAGAAGGTCAACAATACAATATTAGTAATTACAGTACTAGTGAAAATATTATGTGTTTCATGATGTGTACTAGGAAAGATATTTTGTTATGCCTTGATTTAAGTTATCCATTTATCAATAATGTTTATTCGACCATACATTGGTTGTGTTGTATTTTTATTTAGACCATTTTAAATAGAACTATGTGCATAAGCATGAAATACAAAAAAATGAGCAATGAGATTCCCTAAAAAGATTAGGGCTCATGTTATATGCTTTCAAATATAACATTTACACCTAAAGTATATACGTATGTTAATTGGTTTAACATAATGGATGAGTGTAAATGTCTATAGGTTATGTATTCTTGCGGAAAGATTGTGCTATACTATGGAGTAGCAAAAAACAAACATGTACTGAAATGTATATTGTGAATGTTGAGTTTGTGAGTTACTCAACTAAAATTCAAAAGGTTGGGTTGGTTTAAAAGTTTTTTTGTACTTCTTATTATTATCAAGTGATAGTGGGAGTCTAGATATGAAATACTGTAATAGAGAAATGGAAATGACTTATGTGATGGGCACATTGTATTATGGCATAACCAAACATATTGATATAATGTATATCGTGATCAGAGACATTATTTCACATAAGAATATAAGGTTAAAGTTAATACCCACACGTGATAATCTTGTGAATATATTTTTGGAAATAATTGCGAGTTATGGAATTCCAAATCATGTTGGATCTATATTGTTATGTATCCTGCAAAATAATGCGCAATGTTGTATTTCTATTATTTAGTGGCAATATATATACATGTGGATAATTATGTCAAATAGACTATGATTGGCCTTCTCACAGGGTAAATCACCTTTGGTATTAGAGGATGCGCAAGGATGTGACTAACTCATGAAAAAGAGTAACATTTCATGTAAATAACATGAGTTACGAAAGTCACCTTAACAGATGTTAAGATGAGATCACAAACATGGAGTGTAACATGTTAATGTTAATGTATGATCGAAGTAGATCCTCACTATCTACTTAGTCTATAAATATCAGATATGCAATTCTTGATTGATTTCTGAGAGGGTTGATCAATTGAAAGATTCGTTTTAGACAACAAGGAATGTCTAATTATATATGTGTACGATATTAACGGATATATGACATATTAAATGAATAATATCGTAGCACGCGAGTCATACCGCATATTCTTGCGACCAAAAGGAAGTGAAAAAATTGGTCCATGTTTTTTAATTGTGTGAGACCTTTGCGTAGTACCCTTCTTACTTTTAACTGAATTTTGATGTTTTGATTTGGTGATTGCTACTTTATCATATTATCGATGGTCATGAATGATTTGACCTAACGAGACACGTCTCAGAAATCAACCAGGTCATTCTAGAAAGATTCAAGTACAAAAGGAAGACTAAAATAGATATCAAAGTGTGTGCTTGCACGTAGACCAATCATGTTAGTCATCAAGTTCTGTGACATGATAGTGAGACACATGATATTATGTTAGTGAACTCTTATAATCACAAAGATGATGTGATATGAAATATTGAGGGTCAATCTTACTATGATATTGATAATATAATTTTTAGTTTAGGGAAATACGAGATTCGCAAGAATTATTAATCGTTTGAGCAGCTATATACCCTAACAAGTATATAGCAAAAAGGAATGCTCGTATTTATCGGTCACACGACCTATTTGCCAAGGATGATTAATTTTGTCAATATGTTTAAGATGAGAGAAAGAGTATCATGATGCATAGAACATGGGTATGAGAGTAAACCCATCATGTGCAAGTGGGAGAATGAAATAAATGGTTTTAAGCTCGGTCCATATTGTGTGTTCCCATAATGGGTTAGCTCGGTCCATTTTGTGTTAGTTATTATGTTTAATAACTATATATAAATAACTTTGAGAAAGTTATTTCATAATATAAATACAACACAATTTCATTTTCCAAATACGCTTGTAATGTTTATTGAGAAATAAAACACAAGTCCTTTCAAAATATGTTTAATATATTATATTAGATCCAGCGACATTCAGGTGGTGTAATAAATCTTCTTCGTCACTTAAGTAGTTCAACACCGAAGCATCTCAACTCGTAATCCTGCATTAGAGGTTTGTCTATACACTCTTTATGAAAAAATTAAATAAATAAAATTAATTTTTCTTTATAATTGTTCTTGTGTGCCCAAAATTAGTTGTTAATTTATTTTAAATTTGATATCCAAAATACAATGGGAGTTATTAACGTGTGTTAATTTTATTTAACTGCTCACCCCATGATCGTATCCACTACATCTATTTATTAGAAAAGAAGAATAAGAGAATATGTCTCGTATCAGAAAAAGCCAATGCTTCTAATTTTTTCCTTTCACTGTAGTTCACATAAAACACAAAGAAACAATATATGAAACTCTTAGGTGGTGAACAAAAAGGCTCTTCTTCTTGTGTAAGAAGATCCACGATCTAAGCATTTCCTTACTCTGATTTCCGATGCATTTCAAGAGGCAATATAATAATCCTCTTTCAATTACATATATTTAATATTCAATCTATCTTTCAATTGGTATCAAAGCGAAGTTTGAAATTAATAGAATATTTTATGAATATTTTTATTTTAGTTTTGTTTCGTTGTATATGTTTTAACAAGAAAAAAATGGAAGACAATTTTTTTTGTTTCGAACATTACTTAATTGAGCCTGTGATTTTTATTAATCTAATTATTTTTGAAATGCTTCTTGGTTACTTGTACGTTCAAGAGAAAGAATCACATGGATATATTGACATATACACAACTTTGCTCCAAAATATTTTGGGCAATCCCTTCTCATAAAACACCTATTTTTCCATCTCCTCGATGCTTCTATTCTTTCTTTAAACGACTCCATTTTGTTGTGGCGTATAACCTATTGTAAGTTGTCTATCCAACTAAATAGCTTCAAAAAACTTGTTAAATTCATTTTGAGTTGTATTCACCTCATGTGACACTTCTAAAGACTTTTATTGGAAAGCCACTCTGCCTTTCAACGGTTATTTAAAACTTCTTAAAATTAGAGAACACTTTAGATTTTTGTTTCATGAGATAAACTCAAGCCATTCTCGTGAAGTCATCAATAAAAAAAATACTTGTTACCAACATGAGTTGGAGTCGACATTGGTTCGCACACATCGGTGTGAACGAGCTCTAGGGTTTTTTAGCTCTCCATGCTTTGTCTTTCGGAAATTACTCTCGGTATTGTTTTCTAGGTGCACATCCTTCACAAGTTTCTTGCATTACTTTGATAGATGGTAGCCCATAAGCTATACCCTTTCCTTTCAGATTCTTTATACTTTGATAATTCAAATGACCAAGCATTTAATGCCATAGCCACTAATTAACAATATCCATTTTCAAAGAAATATTACTTGGGTAGTGGAATGGAATAGGAAAACAACGACTTTTCTCTATCTTAATGTTTACAACAACTTGATTGTTATTGTCAAAATATTTTTATGAGTTATCTCCAAATTCAAGTGAATACGCATGCTGAACCAATTGTCCAAAACTCAACAAATTTTATTTCAAAACTGGGACAAGTAAAACATTACGAATGTACCTTTTTTATTTATTCGTCTCTTTAGCAATAGTTTATTTTCCTTTCTCATGAACCAATGCACAATTTTCCATCTTCACTTAAGATTTTTTAGTTGAATCAAGTTCCACAAAAATATTTTCATCTCCAGTCATGTGATGACTACATTTACTATTAATGAACTAGATTTGATTTTTCTATTCAGTTATCGTGTGATTAGTATAAAACGATGCTTTATAATCTTGCTCCTTAGTAAAGTTGGCTTGTTGATCATTCTTGAATTGTCAATTTTGTTTAATGTGTCCAAAATTTTTACAATTATATCATTGTGATTTTCTTTTAAACCAACAATCTTTATCAACATGACTGCTTCTTTTGCGAATTCCATTTTTGTTGAATGGACTCAAAACTTGAATGGCTATCAAAATTGGTTCTTCCTCTGCCTCTTCCTCTTCCAAATTTGTTACCTCGATGAGACTCACCTATATATAAATCACCACCAGTACTATCATTGTTTTGAACAGTGAGCTTAGATTGAAAAGCATTTTCAATAGATTTTTTATACCACCTATTCAATCTTAACTCGCAAGTTTTGATCGAACCCATAAACTCCTCCAAACCCAGATTTGAAATCACTTGTGTTTGTTCAACTAAGGCAACAACACGATCGAATTTCTTGGGCAAACTAATGAGAACTTTCTCTACAATTTTTTTTGATCACTCATTTCTTCACCAACAGATTTCATTTGATTTACAATATCCATAACTTTTGATGAGTATTCTTTTAAACTATCGTCATTTTTCATTTTTAGATTTTCAAAATCTCTTCGCAAGGATTGAAGTTTCACGGCTTTTGTCTTTTCATTACCTCGATATTCTTTTTCAAGAATTTCACATGCCTCATTTGCATTTGTAGCATTGATGATTCTTGGAAAGAAAATTTCACTAATACCTTGTTGAATAAGATAAATTTCCTTTGCCTATTTCTTTCTATGTTCCTCAAATTGTTTCTTTTGCTCATTCGACAAGTTTGAGATATCGTTCGGGTCGTCGTAGCCTTCTTCGATGTACTCCCATAAGTCATATGAGATGAATATTGTTCTCATCTTGACATACCAAAAATCAAAACTTTATTAATTAAAGAGAGGATATGATGTTTGTAAACTTCTTGATACTTGATTTGCCATTGTCAAAATTTTCTTTTCAAATTTTATTTGTCGCCCAAATTTTATGAAAAACTTGGTTTAGGCACCACTTTGTTGGAAATAAATATTTTAGAAATTTAAGTAATGGAAATAAAAGAGAGAGATGAATATGAGAGGGCTAAATCTAGTTTTAATAGACAATTATATTTTTATGTTTGAAGGATGCATACATTATGTCTCTTATATAGGCCACTTGAGATACATTAAAATACACTAAAAACTACAATGAATATAAACTCTTTAGAGATACAATGGATAGAATCTAAGAGACATCTATAAATTTATTGTATACAGACTCTAGGACTCTAAGAGATACATAGAATGGACTCAAAGAGTCTTATCTAAATTCAATGTAATTCAAAGATATTAAATTTAACATTTATTTGGCTGGACTATGCATTTCAACATTAGGATCCAAGTGGTAGTGTTGGATTCTTAATTCTCCTCCCACATTTATAAAAAAATGACTAGATTTTTATGATATGGTATTTCATAATATATATTTTCTTTTCTTTAAATCATTAAACTTTATCCAATTTTTTTAGACTTCTTTTATTTATTATAATCCTACGAGGGATTAGAGAGTAAATAACAAAAATTATAAATAATGAAAACAAAAAAGAATCTAAAAGAATCATTTTATTTACATTGTGTTCATGGTTCAAATTACAAAAAAAAAGATGTTAACCTATTAACATGTCTATACAATCAATTACATGGTGATATATATGGCAGAATAAGCATAAAAATCGAGTAACCAAATTAAAAAATCGACCTCTATTAACAAGAATTCTTGAAATTGCTAAGACTATAAAAGCAAAAATTGGAAATAATGAAAGTGTATAGACGATCCTATTTTGTCTCATCCTAATAAATTTGAATTCAATCTGAAAATATCTTATTAACCAATTATATTAATGATTTATCTACTCCATTTAGAGAGCTAATTGTGCTGCTCAAGATTTCAGGTAGAGATGATGAAGTTTTTTTACAACTCAACAAGAGTAACCTAACAAAATTATAAAATCAAATAGGTAAAAAAAGTCTAAAATGTCTTACAAAATACAAAACATACAAACCTGTGTGTCCTAGGTATACTGGCCTTCAAATTTTCTATAGTGATGGCTCGAGGAAATCCACCAATAAGAATCAACAAGACCACATGAAGTTTGCATCGTTAACCTTTCAAACCCTTCCTTGTGTAAACCCCTCCATTTTGTCCGAACTTGGAAAATAATTCTTTTTCATATGATCTATAAAACATTTATGCCTTCTATCTTCCTTGCTACAACTCGACAGTCTGATATATTCCTCGAGTATATATTATATACATGGTGTAATCTTAAGATTACTCCTTGTAAAACATGTAATCTAAATCAATTTGATGATCATTTGGAAGAAGATAATTCTCATTTTTCATTCGTTCTAGCCAACGAGTGCCTAGAAATTTTAAGCTAGAGTATATAAGATTAAAATAATGACAAAAAGTTACTTATACATGAAATCATGAATGTGATTCATTCTTGACCTTAAGTTCATGGTGTTCAACTATTATAATTAAAATGAAACAGTAATGACCGCCATTCTTTACCAACAAACTTCTGCCTAGTTTAACAGTCGTGCTTATCGATGAAGCCCAACCTTGCCATTGGCCCAAGCCAAACTGAATACTCCATCGGTCAACCATCTAGACAAGTTTTCGATCCGCCACAAAAAAAAACAACATAATCCATATATGTAGAGTATTTTAAAGAGGGTTCCAAACAAACCTTTAATGCAAATTTAATTATTGAAATGCTCGGGTGTTGAATCCACTTACGTAACAAAGAAGATTGTTATTCCACAACAAAATACCACTGGATATATGTAATATGTAGAAGATATGTTGGGAGAATATGTTTTTTGTTTTTATCAAAGATAAAGCATAGAACTAAATTTGAAAAATTAATTTACGTATAGTTATTCAAATAATAACTAACATAATATAGGACATGCTAATCCATTATGGGGACACACAATATGGGTTGGGCCGAAAACAATTTCTTTCATTCTTCCACATGATGGACACCCATGTTATATTCATTAGGATACTCTTAATCTCATCTCAAACATATCCAAAAAAAATCCAACATACTTGCAAAATAGGTCATGCGACCGGCAAGCATACGCGCATTCCTTTTACTATAAACATGTTCGGATACATAACTTCTCAAACGATTCATAATCCTTTCGTATCTTACAGTTACCTCGACTTAAAATTAGTAACTCTGTTCCCTCATATTCATATTACATTATTTTTGTGATTTTAATAGTTCACTAACATAATATCATGTGTCTCACTATCATGTCATATTACTTGATGACCTACATGATTGGTCGACATGCAAGCACACACTTTGATAATCTTTTTAGTCTTTCTTTTCCACTTAATTCTTTCTATAATACCTACTTGCTTTCCCAGACGTATCGTGCTAGGTCGAATCATTCATGACCATCGATAATATGATAAAGTAGCAAACAGAAAAATCAAAACATATATATTCAGTTAAATATAATAAATGTACTACTTAAAACGTGTGAAATCAACTATAAGGTGATTAAATAGTATACCCCACATATTCTTAACTAAATTAGTTTACAAATGTTAAAATGAATCATTCTAAAGAATATTGAAACATTTATTTTAAACTTTTCCTAAAGAAAATCAATATTACTTTCATTATTAGACAATATCCACGGTTTGGCCAAAGGATTTCAATTTGTAAACCAAATGAATATCTTCACCAACAACGTGGTCAAAGTCATAAATGTTATGACATAGCCTAACATTTTATAAAATTGTACAATATTTTTAGTACTATAGAAGAGATTCATAGATAATCAACTACTAGTAAGATAATAGTTTTTGCAGTCAACTTTTTTCAAATACCAAAGAATCTCATGTAATAAAGGTAGTTCTATTTCATGTAGTATTGGGATATACACTTACTATTTATCATGAACATGTGTACTAAAAATGAACCCATAAGAACAATTATGATACCAAATTGTGTCATAAATTTGTGCACCCAAGATATATGTAGATATCATCTACATATATTCATCTTATTTAACTCTAATTTTCATTCATGATATACTATATACGTCTCTTGATCTCTTGTAACAAGGTCTATTACTCCTAAATTCATAATCCACATAAGATAAGATCAATCAGCAATATGGCACTAGAAACAGATCTAAAAATCATAAGAAGTAGATAGTGTTACCATCTTGAGCTCGTAAGCTAAGTGTCACAACTTGTCATTTACGTAATATCTCAATATTACTCTTTAATATCTTAGGATTACACTTTATTTTCTTGCGACAATTAATCTTGATCTTCTTGAAACCAGTTCATCACCATTCTTTTCTCAATTTTCTTGCTTTATAACGCAATTTCATTTGAGAGCTAGACTCGATAATACATGTTCAAATACGAGGCCAAAAGGCCTTAAATATACTCACCCTTGAGTAGATTATAAGTTGCATCATCATACGTTATTGATGTAATTACGAGTCATATGCACTTTAAGTTACTCTCAAATATTTGAAAGAGATTGATGATTACTTGAATTTTGTGTTCATTATTGTAAACATCATCAGATATCTACATTGTCTAACCAATTTAAACAAATCATATATGTATTAAATGCCTTGACTAGGTGTCCTTTTATGACTATAATCGTTCATGTCCACTAATGTAAATCGATATGGTAGTATCCTTGCTCATCTTCTTAATAGTCTTCCCATATCACATAAGTGGTAAGATACTTGTGGTACTCATAAACTAAGCCATCCATACAACTTAAGAATATTCCTCGAATAATAGAGTCTTTATACCTCCAAACTTGATAAGACAATATGTTCCTCATGTGAGGAATTGAGAAGCATTCCTCGTGCTCAACAATCACATTATTAATAACCTTAAATTCTAGTTCCTCGAGTATTTAGTATAACTCGAGTTTTCATAGGGTATATTGATATCATCGTTCATCCTTGTCATTCTATAAATGTGTAAAGATGTTACTAATAGTCATTTTCTAGTATATCTAGAGACTTTCATTAATATATAAAAATATATTCAATGATACAATTGTCTCAAAATACAAACTGAACTCATGCATATTAAACAAAAGAAGTGAAATAGAAAGTTCCATAATTTCCCAATAATGAATCACCATACTTTTTATCTAATTATAACTCAGTTTCATTAAGACAAAATGCTAAGTTCTCTACAACACACTATGTTAAGATGGAATAATAATTCCGTATGGATTAGTGATTTTGTAATCAAACTTATTTATAAAATAATCCAAATTTGAATATATACATATGCAGATGATAAAATATAATACATTTAATAACAATTCATGAACCAAACACGTTTAAGATACACTAATTAACTCATATAAAATATATCAAGAGTTTCATATTTATTGGGTTATATGACAGTATGGTTAACTCATTCTACACATAAATATTAAGTTTATGTAAAGCATAATATGATCATAAGTACACATACTTATAATTAAGATATATAGGCATATATATCAAACATGATAAAATAACCTAGTGGTAAAATTACATCATTCTCATATATATGTTTCGGGTAAAATATATTTTCTTTTATTTCAAATAGTCATAAAGATATATCATGGAACCAATGGCGAACATGAATGAAATATATGATTTAAGGTTTAAATAGATTTAGGGGTTAAGGATTTAACAAATTGTTCCATTCGCACCATTTAATTATTTAAAGAAACTAGTGTAGTGTTGGGTAGTTTTGTCTTTGTCCTTTGACCATGTTGGTTAGCATTTTGATCCACATCAGTTATAAAAATTTTAACGATTTTTTGTTTAGAAAAAAATCTGAAACTGAAAAAGATAATGTTAACCATCATCTACCATTAGACAAAACAATGAACCAAAAAACAACTTATAGCCTAGCGGTTTGTAACACACGTTCCATATGTTTACAAATTGAAATGCTCCGGTATTGAATCTACTTACGTGATGAAGAAGATTGTTATTCGAAAACATAAATACCCTTCAATCTAATATATAGAAAAGATATTGAGATAATTTTTGTTTAGGTTTTATCAAAGATAAAGCAGAGAACAGAAGCAAGACAATTAAAAGAAAAATGGTGATATATTTGGTTTTATTAAGATCGAGATCAATATTCACAAGAAAATAAAGTTTGATCATAAGAAATAACAGAGTAAGATGAGATGTTACATTTATGACAAGTTGCACTACTACAGATCGGGGATTTACCCACGACAGTTTACCGACGACACGTAAAGTCGTCGGTAATTTTTTCAAATTTACCGACGACAGGTAATTACACCCACGAGAACGCTTTCGCCGGTAGTTTACCGACGACTAGTCTCGTCGGTAAAAAGCAAAACGCCGTCGTTATTTCTTTTCTTTTTTTTTATTTTTTTTGCTTGGAATTGTCGTCGGTAAGTTACCGACAAATAGGAAAGTCGTCGGTAAAGTGTAGCTTTTAACGACGAGACTTTACGTTTACCGACGACTTTACGTGTCGTCGGTAAATTTGACGTGCATATATGCGAACAGCCTGTATTTTTATCTCCTTAAACCCCAAAAACCCCATTTTTTCCTCCCAAATTCTCCTAAAAACATCAATCAAACCCATTCAAATTTTTTGCAATACCTTCTCCAATTCATCTCTAACCATTTGCAAGTTTATAATCAAGGTGGGGCATCATCAACACACAATTTCATCTACAAATATTAGGTAAATTCTTGAGTTTTTTTTTTTTTTATTATGATCATATTTGGTGTAATTCTTGCAATGTTATGGGTTTAGGTTTATTATTACATTATCAAGGTTGGGACTTCATCATCAATATCCAATTTCTTCCACCAATTCAAGGTATTTTCTTAAAATTTCAAACTTTTTAATTTAATTTTTTATGCATGAATTTTGAATTGTGTATTAGTTGCTATATATAGGTTATTATTTTGTATATTTTTTGATTGTCTTGTTATATATTGTGTATAAATCATGCATACATTCATTTATTTCATATATTATGTTTCATATATTTTTGTATTTGTGTATTTATTTATGTGAAAATGTTTATATATTTATTGTGTTGTAATTTTATTTATTTATTTATTATGATGTAATTTTATTTATTTATTTATTTATTTGTGATGTAATTTTATTTATTTATTGGTTTGTATTTATATTCAAGCCATTGGTTTGTAATTTGTGTTATTTATATTCATTGTGTTGTAATTTTTTTTTCATTTTATCAATTGGGTTGTAATAATTTTTTATTTTATTTTCATATGAATGTAGTTGTCTATTTATCTAAGATTGTTGTAAAGAGATGGCTTCGGATAAGAGTTGGATGGATGCTACGGATTTATTCGATCCAAACTATCTTGTTGGGGTTTTGGGTTTTATCGCATATGCAAAACAACATTCGCAATTTGGAGATCTTATTTATTGCCCGTGTAACTATTGTAAAAATAATCGTCGATTAGCCTCTCGGACGGTTACGAACCACCTTTATAATGAAGAGATTATGAAGTCGTATCGGGTTTGGATAAAACACGGTGAGCAGCCGGTCGTTCCCGAAGAAATTCCTATTCCGAATAGAGTTAATGAAATTGCCGAGGTTTATGACGATGTGAGACACAGTTACGATGTTGGCGGTCATCAGGGTGACACCGAGATGAGAGACGCAGAAATTCCAAGTAGTTTCGAAAAACTGTTTAACGAATTGGAGACAGAATTATATCCCGGTTGTAAAGCGATGAGTTCATTGAACTTCATTGCCAAGCTTATGCACGTAAAGGTAAAGAACAAGTGGACTAACACGTCATTCACCGAGCTATTGGAGTTGATTGGTCGTATTTTGCCCAAACCTCACACTTTGCCCGATTCGTATGATTCATGCAACAAGAAGTTGAAAAGCTTGGGTATGGGGTATATTACCATCGATGTTTGTTTGAACGATTTTGCCATATTTTATAAATAGTATAAAGACCTCGATAAGTGTCCAGTTTGTAGCGAGTCTAGATGGGACCCAAATAAGGGTATCAAAGTACCACATAAGAAGCTCCGCTATTTTCCGATTGCTCCCAGGTTACAGCGACTATACGCTTCAAAGCACACCGCTGAAGACATGATTTGGCACCATACCGGTAAGAGTGCCGATCCGGATGTGTTGCGTCATCCTGTTGATGGTGATAGTTGGAAGAGATTTGCATCGCTACACCTTGAGTTTGCTAGCGAACCTCGTAATGTATTTTTGGGTCTCGGTATCGACGGGTTTTGTCCTTTCTCTATGCAAAACAACTCGTATAGCATGTGGCCTGTTATATTAACCGTCTATAACTTGCCACCGTGGGTATGCATGAAGGAAACCACGTTTCAGCTTTGTTTGTTGATTCCGGGTCCTCGATCGCCCGGTAGGGACATGGATGTTTACCTCCGCCCTATGATAGATGAGTTGGACGAGTTGTGGAGTAAAGGGATCCTTACGTATGATGCCCATACAAAACAAGAGTTTACTATGAAGGTTTGTCTGTTGTCCACCACCAATGATTTCCCCGCTCGGTCATACACTTCAGGATGGTCGGGTCAAGGTTACATGGCTTGCCCAGAATGCATGGATTCCACACCGTCATTGGGTGTGACAAAAGGTGTGGTTTACTTTGACCATAGACGTTGGTTACCCTTTGGACATCGGTTTAGAAAAGATAATGTTTCGTACCCGGCAACCAATTTTACTAAGCGACCGAAGAAATATAGTCCAGCTAGTATTCAGACACAGTTAGATGGTCTTCCCATTGTGTTTCCTGGCAAACACAAGGATTTTGGAGGCAAGGTCACGAAAACTACAGGTCCTCGCCAGACGAATTGGAAGAAAAAGAGTATTTTCTATCGTTTACCATATTGGTCCGAAAATTTGTTGAAACATAACATTGATGTCATGCACTGCGAGAAAAACGTGTGTGATGCTCTTCTCGGTACAGTTATAGCAGTCGATGGGAAACCAAACAAAGATAACGCTAAGGCGCGGGAAGATCTTGAGAAAATGAAATTCAGGAAAGAATTGTGGTTGGCAACAGAAGGAAAAAAACGATTCTAAAACGTGGAAAGTATACGTTGTCAGCGGAGAAGAGGAAGTTGTTTCTTGAGTGGTTACAGGTACAGAGGTTTCCCGATGGATTCGCGTCTAGTATGAGGAATAACGTTCACGCCGATACGGGGAAGATCATTGGAATGAAATCTCATGATTGTCATGTTATGATGCAGTACCTTTTTGTTTGTTGTCTCCCTGGGCTTCTAGATGATAAATCGATTAGCGACGCAATTATTGGGTTAGTTAATGTGTTTAGAGTCGTTTGTAACAAGAACCTGAGTAGGAAAGAATTGATGGATGGTAAGGCGAAAGTGGTTGAAGTGATGTGCAAGTTAGAAAGGATCTTACCTCCCGCGTTTTTTGATATCATGATCCACTTAGTGATTCACTTATATGATGAAGCGTTGTTAGGGGGCCCGGTTCAAATGCGGTGGATGTACCCATTTGAAATGTATTTGAGGAAGTTGAAAGAGTATATTCGAAACTCGGCTAGGCCTGAGGGTTCCATAGCCGAGAGTTACGTGGCGGAAGAGACGTTGACTTTCATATCGCGGTATCTTAGTGAAGAAAAAACAAAGTTCAACGATCCAGGGAGATACAACGAACAACTGCCAGAACCAAAAGAGATATCCGTTTTCAATTCTCAGTGTACTCCTATTGGCAAGAAAGAGTCAGTTGCTTTACCAGCTCTTCAGAAGGAGCAAGTCAGTTGGTATATTTTGAATAACTGCGACGAGCTCGAACCATATAGGACGTAAGTAACGTTTACTTATTTATATATATAAATATATATATAAATATATATATACAAATATATAAATATATAAATATATATATAAATATATAAATATAAATATATAAATATATAAATAAATATATATAAATATAAATATATAAATATATAAATATAAATATATATATATAAATATATAAATATATAAATATATATATATATATAAATATAAATATAAATATATAAATATAAATATATAAACTTATTTACATTAACTTATTTATATTCATTTATGATTTTAGAGAACACAAATCCACACTTACGGGAACGGGTGACGAAATAGAGATTATGCATCGTCAACGGTTTAAGAGTTGGTTTTTGGAAAAGGTATGTACTTTAGACGTTGGTTTAAACATAATCTACTTATGTCCGAGGTTCTTACTATTATTTATGTATTACAGGTTCATGGGATGAAAGAGTCAGGTGATGTATTAGCTACCACTGAGATGGCATCCTTGGCCAACATGTCTTTTGGTGTGGTGGACAGATACGATTCATGTGTCGTGAATGGTGTCAAGTGGGTAACTAAGGGTAAAGGAGAAAAAAGAGTGACGCAGGATTACAGAGTTTGTACCACGTACGAAGATAGACCATGTTATGGAGAATTAGTGAAAATATTGGAGGTTAATTACACTAAAGGGTGTTCAGTTGTCTTATTCGTTTGTAAATGGTACAAAATGGCTGAATCAAGGACAGAACATGGGGTAACCTTTATTAACACGACAAACTTTGAGTAGGAAGACGAACCATACATTTTAGCATCGCAAGCGAAGAAAGTATTCTACATTGACGAGATTAGTGCGAAGAAATCAATGAAGGGTTGGAAAGCCGTTTGGGAAATAAATGATCGTCACGGATGGAGTCCCGATTTATGGGGTTCGAAATCACTATCTACAAACAACGAGAGCATTAGTATACCTTTGGGTAACACTGAGACGGTTTCCGAACCGGAGAACTTGGAAACTACCGAGGAGATCGAGATTGACCCAGCTCATTTTCGTATTGAGATGGCTTTTGAAATGGTTATTGATGAAAACCAGGAAATCGAAGACGACACGTGGGAGGAATGTGGTGATGAAGAAGAACCTATAGAGGTTAATAGCGATGATGAACCTATAGATATTAGTGGATATGAAACTGATTAGGATATTTTGTATTTGTTTTTTAGTCTTAGTGCATTTTGACCATAACTGTTGACTAAACACCTCGAACACTAACATTTGACCATAACTGTTGACTAAACACCTCGAACACTAACATTTGACCATAACTGTTGACTAAACACCTCGAACACTAACATTTGACAATAACTGTTGACTAAACACCTCGAACACTAACATTTGACCCTAACTGTTGACTAAACACCTCGAACACTAACATTTGACCCTTAAATGTTGACTAAACACCTCGAACACTAACATTTGACCCTAACTGTTGACTAAACACCTCGAACACTAACATTTGACCATAACTGTTGACTAAACACCTCGAACACTAACATTTGACCCTAACTGTTGACTAAACACCTCGAACACTCAAGTTTGACCAGAACTGTTGACTACACACCCCGAACACTAACATTTGACCCTTAACTATTGACTAAACACCTCGAACACTAACATTTGACCCTAACTGTTGACTAAACACCTCGAACACTAACATTTGACCCTTAACTATTGACTAAACACCTCGAACACTAACATTTGACCCTTAACTATTGACTAAACACCTCGAACACTCAAGTTTGACCATAACTGTTGACTAAACACCTCGAACACTAACATTTGACCCTAACTGTTGACTAAACACCTCGAACACTAACATTTGACCCTTAACTGTTGACTAAAAACCTCGAACACTAACATTTGACCCTTAACTATTGACTAAACACCTCGAACACTAACATTTGACCCTTAACTATTGACTAAACACCTCGAACACTAACATTTGACCCTAACTGTTGACTAAACACCTCGAACACTAACATTTGACCCTAACTGTTGACTAAACACCTCGAACACTAACATTTGACCCTTAACTGTTGAATAAACACCTCGAACACTAACATTTGACCCTAACTGTTGACTAAACACCTCGAACACTAACATTTGACCATAACTGTTGACTAAACACCTCGAACACTAACATTTGACCCTAACTGTTGACTAAACACCTCGAACACTCAAGTTTGACAATAACTGTTGACTAAACACCCCGAACACTAACATTTGACCCTTAACTATTGACTAAACACCTCGAACACTAACATTTGACCCTAACTGTTGACTAAACACCTCGAACACTAACATTTGACCATAACTGTTGACTAAACACCTCGAACACTAACATTTGATCATAACTGTTGACTAAACACCTCGAACACTCAAGTTTGACCATAACTGTTGACTAAACACCTCGAACACTAACATTTGACCCTTAACTATTGACTAAACACCTCGAACACTAACATTTGACCCTAACTGTTGACTAAACACCTCGAACACTAACATTTGACCCTTAACTATTGACTAAACACCTCGAACACTAACATTTGACCCTAACTGTTGACTAAACACCTCGAACACTAACATTTGACCCTAACTGTTGACTAAACACCTCGAACACTAACATTTGACCCTTAACTGTTGACTAAAAACCTCGAACACTAACATTTGACCCTTAACTATTGACTAAACACCTCGAACACTAACATTTGACCCTTAACTATTGACTAAACACCTCGAACACTAACATTTGACCCTAACTGTTGACTAAACACCTCGAACACTAACATTTGACCCTAACTGTTGACTAAACACCTCGAACACTAACATTTGACCCTTAACTGTTGAATAAACACCTCGAACACTAACATTTGACCCTAACTGTTGACTAAACACCTCGAACACTAACATTTGACCATAACTGTTGACTAAACACCTCGAACACTAACATTTGACCCTAACTGTTGACTAAACACCTCGAACACTCAAGTTTGACAATAACTGTTGACTAAACACCCCGAACACTAACATTTGACCCTTAACTATTGACTAAACACCTCGAACACTAACATTTGACCCTAACTGTTGACTAAACACCTCGAACACTAACATTTGACCATAACTGTTGACTAAACACCTCGAACACTCAAGTTTGACCATAACTGTTGACTAAACACCTCGAACACTAACATTTGACCCTTAACTATTGACTAAACACCTCGAACACTAACATTTGACCCTAACTGTTGACTAAACACCTCGAACACTAACATTTGACCCTTAACTATTGACTAAACACCTCGAACACTAACATTTGACCCTTAACTATTGACTAAACACCTCGAACACTAACATTTGACCCTAACTATTGACTAAACACCCTGAACACTAACATTTGACCCTTAACTGTTGACTAAACACCTCGAACACTAACATTTGACCATAACTGTTGACTAAACACCTCGAACACTAACATTTGACCATAACTGTTGACTAAACACCTCGAACACTAACATTTGACCCTAACTGTTGACTAAACACCTCGAACACTCAAGTTTGACCCTAACTGTTGACCAAACACCCCGAACACTAACATTTGACCATAACTGTTGACTAAACACCCGGAACACTAACATTTGACCCTTAACTATTGACCAAATTCCTCAAACAAATTTGTGTGTGTATATCTTAATTCCAATAAGAATAGAAAAAGAAAAGAAATCAGGTAAAAAATAATTTAAAAAAAAAAAAAAGGGTTTACCGACGACATTCTTGACTTGAATGTCGTCGTTAAATATTTACCGACGACATTCAATGTATGAATATCGTTGGTAAAGCTTTAACGACGACATTCAAGGAACCTAGTCGTCGGTAAACCCAAATCCAAATATTATTGGCCAAAATGGGCGGTTTATTTTTCCCGCCCAAGGATTTACCGACGACTAGCGAAAAGAAGTCGTCGGTAAACCTGGACACGCAACAGTCGTGCGTACGACTGTTTGACGCGTGTCACAGTTACCGACGAGTTTGACCTGTTTACCGACGACTTTCGTGTCGTCGGTAAACAATTTATCTATTAAACCCTACCGAGCTCATTTCTGAAACACAAAAGCTTCAAAACACTCTCCAGAAATTTGATTCCGAGCAACAAGGAGCTATTCCCAGGCATCCCCACAAGCAAACTACATCAAATGTAAGTGTTTTCATGCCAAAATCAATTGGTTTTTCAATTTTTTTCCTATTTTTCTAAATCAAATCCTAACTTTTTTGTTGTTTTTGTCCTTCTTCCTTTCTTGCGTGGCATGGATTCCTGGACATCCTCAACACAAATTTCACGTAATAGGTACACGAAATCCTATCTAAACTTTTTTTTTTTTCTGGATTTGTATATGTGTTTTTATGATTTCCGAGTTATTATGTTAATGTTAGTGTTTGTTTAAACGTTTTTGTTAGTTAAATACACCATGTAATTAGAGGTTTTTGTAATTTTTGGCAAAATTAGGGTTTTGAATAATTTTTGGATTTTTTGTTAATTTATTCATGTTATTGGATTAAACAGTAGATTTGTGTTATGGAATTCATTTTTTCAAATTTGTGTATGTTTATTACTTTAGGTGTTTGTTAAATTTACGGTTTTTTTTTTGTAAATAAGAATAATTAATGGACTAGAATGCAATTTATTGAGGACTAAAATGCAATTTAATAAACTTTGCAATTTTATGACTTTAGGGTATTTTTTTGTAAATATATCAAATTTAGGGACTAAATTGCAAATTATAAAATTAGAACAAAAAATTTATATGGACTTTAGGGTATTTGTTTTATATAAATAATGTATAAGGACTAAATTGCAAATTAAAAAACTTAGAAAAAAAATATTATGGACTTTAGGGGTTTTTTTGTAATTATATAACATATAAGGACTTAAAAAATATTATTTTTCAAATTTACACGGGTATTTTTGTAATTTTTAATAAAAAAAGGTCTAAAATGCAATTTTATTAATTTTATTTAAATTACAGATGGCCGATGTGATGTCCAATTACCACCGGGGTGATGGGAGCGGTGAAGATCCGAATCGGAATCAACCCCCAAACCTCAATGACTGTAACCAGCCACCCGGTAATATTTATTATTTTATAAAATTCATTTAATATATGTTAGTAATCTATTTAACATAATTTTATTAAACAGTTAGGCGAAAGAGGAGACCCCGAAATGTCTCGACCCTCAAAACCGCAAACGATGCGAAGGAGAAGCTAGGTGGGCCCCTTCCAGTGGACTTCTGCATTTTAGATGACACGTGGAACCCATACGGAGAATATGGGAAACACGTGGCCCAAGTGGTGGGTCTCGCGGTTCGTGAAACAGTCCCCCCCTACTACAGATCGTGGAGTGCTGTGCCAAGGGGACTTAAAGTCTTGATTCTCGGAAAACTGGAGGAGTTCTTCAACCTCGAAGAGTGGAGGGCCCGCAGAGATTGGCCCTTAATCAGCGGGAAGCTAACGCAGTCTCAGTCCGCAGCCTACAGGCGGTGGAAGAGCGACCTGAAGGCTGATTACTTGGGCACGGGCGAGTGTCCCCCGGATGTGCTTCCCGATCACTGGAAGTTGACCGAAGAGATGATGAATGACACTCAGAAGAAGGTAAAATCTTAAATTAATTATTTTATTATTAAATTAGTGTTTAATTAATTTTTTATCTTGAATCGTAACAGGCTCAGGCGGAGATTAATAAGAAGAATCGGCAGAACCAGAAGAAGCCGAACAAGTCAGGTTCTCGGAACCAAACCCAGACCCGCCACGAGATTATCGAGGTATAATTTATTAAAGTAAAAATAAAAGTTATTACTTATTTAATTTAAATTTTTAACAATTATAATTTTTTATGTATATTTTATAGGGTAAGCTGAAGATTGACACGAAAGAGCCCCTGAGCTTTATCGACAAGCAGACCCAAGAGGAGGTCCCACTTCCACCGTTGGGCGGATACTTCGAGTACTTGGGCTATGACGGGGCGAAGGGCAAATGAGTCGATGATAGATGGGAGCAGGCTAGTGTAAGTATTTTATTTTACTTTTTATTGTTTAAAATTAATTATTTAACTTTAAATTTATTTCTTTGTTATTTTTATTAATTATTTATTTGAAATTTTATTACAGGGAGTTTATCGGGAGAAGCTTAGGGATCGGGTTATCGAGACGGGGTCCCAATCGGCTGATGATGTTCCAGTTGAGGAGCAGATAGGAGCGTTAAACGAGACGGTTCAGGACGTGATGAAACCAGCTAAGAGCAGACATTGGATCCCGTCAATCGGAGGTGTCTTCAAGAAAAAGAAGGACCCGAAGCCGCCTGTTTCGGACGAGCTCGCTAAGAAGAATGCGAGAAAGATCCAGCGGATATTTGACGGGATGAACGAGCTCCGCGCAGTCCAAGGATTACCTCCTATGCCGGATGACGATGCTCCACCGAGCTCCTCCTCTAGGTCCGATGATTTTTTCGCGAAGATGCTCAAAGGCCTCAACGAATCTCGTGAAAAAAATGGTCTCGATCCGGTCTCCGATGAAGATGAAGATGAAGAGAGTGAAGCTAGAGATCGAGGAGAAGATCTTTCGGGCCCGTGATTGATTAATATTTTCCTATGTTTATTTACGACTTAGATTTTATTTACGTTTATATTCATGACTTTTATTTAAGTTTTTATGTAATATTTTGACTTTTAACTCCGGGAGTTTGACTTTATTCCCGGGGTTTGACTTTATTGCCCGGGTTTTGACTACCCGGGTTTATTTATATTTTATGAATATAATTCCAGTTTTCACGTTATATTCATGATTTCTATTACATCATTTTTTTTAAAAAACGAAAAACCAAATTAAATTAAAATTAAAATTAAAAAAAATAAAAAAAAATATAAAAAAAAATAATAAGAATACCGACGACATTCATCACATGAATGTCGTCGGTAAAGTTTTCAAAAAAAAGTTTAACGACGACATTCATGTGATGAATGTCGTCGGTAATAGTTTTAAAAAAAATAAAATATTAAACTATACCGACGACATTCATGTGATAAATGTCGTCGGTAAATAATTTAGAATAAAAAAAAAATGTATTTACTAGGATACCGACAACACTGTCGTCGGTAAAATATTTATTTACCGACAACATACATCGTCGGTAAAGTAATGCTTATTACCGGCGACCAAACAAAGAGTCGTCGGTAAGAGATAGTTTACCGACAAAATGATTTTCGTCGGTAAAATATAATGTTTATCGACGAGAAGCCAAATGCGCCGTCGGTAAGCTTGAATATACCGACCAACTTCTAGGGACGACAGCTTACCGACGACCACTCGTCGGTAAACAATTTTACCGACGAAATTGTACTTTTTACCGACGACAGCTGTCGTCGGTAAATCCTCGACCTGCTGTAGTGTTGTCTCACTTAGCTTCCAATCCTAATATAGTAGCATTATCTTCTTCTTATGATTTTCTTATCTATTGCTAGCACCATGTTTCTAATTGATTTTATCCTCTAGTGTTTATGGACATATGAGCAATAGACCTTGTGAAAAGAGATTTAGAGACCTATATAGTGTACCATGAATGAAAATTTGAGTTGGTATAAGATGGACATATATAGATAACAACAATAACATTGAAGTCAATGGTTTGGCATAAGTAGTTGAGTTTGCAGAGTGGTTAAACCTTGTATCAACATAATATATTAGGTGTACAAATTTTGGCACAATTTGGTTTCAATCTTTATTCTCTAGTCCCTAGCATTTAATTCAGGACCCATGTTAACGACAAACAATAAGTGATCTACATAATATAGAACTTTATTCAGAATAAATGGGTATTTGGCATTTGGAAAAGGTTGACTAAAAGAACTATTATTTTAATAATAGTTAATTTTGTATGAGTGTCTTTTATAGTTAAAGTTATTGGAAAATTGTATGAAATAATACGCTATGACATAATATATATGACATGAACCCAATTATTGGTCAAGGATAATTATTTTATTCTCTTGATGAAATTCTTTGGCCAAACTGTGGATACTGCCTAGTAATGAAAGTAATGTGACTTGTCTTTAAGAAAAACTTTAAATAAATGTTTTATGATGGATAGAGAAATACAAGATTGTTTCTCATTACAAAATAATATGGCATAATTACTAAGTAGAAAAACATATTCTGAAGTATATTTACACTCATATAAATCACCAGCACAATTGGCATTGATATATCCCTCGATGAGTAAATCATATCATTGAAAGCAACGGAAACATGACCTATACAATACTTTTTATGGCACTTGGGTACGGGACTGAGGACATTTATTTCTTTTCTTCTAGAGTCCGATGGACACATGCTTTTGTTTATAGTCGTACTTTTTTAATGGAGTGTCAATGACCTTACAATAGTCATCTTAAAGCTTTCAAGTATCTTCTTTGTGTAAGGTCCTTATGATAGAGATAACAACCTTTTCGACCTTTATCTATTTATTTTAAAAGCAAGAATATACTCTGCTTCACCAAAATATTTCATATCAAAATGGTTGAACATCCACTCTTTATTAGCCTGGAAAAAACATCTTGTCATTCTCGGCCAATGTCATCTACATAAAGCGATAAAATTACAATTTTCTCTCCAGAACATCACAAATATACTAGTGGAACTCATTTATCATATCAAAATAATTCCATGAGATCACAAGATGAAATCTCATGCTCCACTAACTAGAGGCGTGTTTAAAGTTATAGATCGACTTCTTGAATCCATAAAACCTTTGTTTTTAGTTTTTACAACAAAGGCTACAAGTTGTTCCATATGTAGATTTCTTCATTTAATCACCGTTCTAAAAAAACAATTTTAACATCCATATGATATAACACTAAATGAAAGTATGTTTTAATAGAAAATAAGACAAATAAAAGTAAAACTCACAACAAGCGAGAAAGTCTCATAAGACAATCCCTTCCTATTGAGTATAGCCTTTTGCTACCTGTTGAGATTCATACCTCTCATTAAAGTACCATCCTTTCACTTTACCTTAAGAACACATTTTTCCCAGTAGGCTTGCGTCCTTTAAATATAAATTGTTCAAAAAAAAATAGTTTCTATTCTTATTGACTCTTGCTCTTTTACATAGCCTTCTCAAATTAGGAGATTAAAATGCATCAGTGACTATATGACGTTCCTCTTCGTTTTGAGGAGTTATCATGAAGACTTATCCTTTTATATCAAAACAAAGTCAAGGAATTTACCCGAATTCACTCCTTCTAAGAGAAATATCTCATAGAATAGATTGAATAGACGATGGTATTATGTTCTCTAGGACGCACGAGCTAGTTACCCAGTATGCCAGACTTATTTTTTTTGTTGAGATGAGATTTATGTTCAATAACTCATTACCTTGAGGCAAACTAGGTTCCACTACGTTTTTTTGCATCTCATATTATATATTCTTACCCATTTCATATAGAGAGAGATCCTTTTCGACTTCACTCTCCTTATGAAATCCATTCTCTTAAAATTGACATCTTTATAACCAATATTTTCAATGATTCCATCATTAAGTTGACAAATGACAAGATAACTTTTAGAGTGTTAATGATATTTAGAAAGATGCACTTCTTGCCTCTAATACCTAACCCTCTATTTATATGAGTTGGATCATAAACATAAGTTGTTGATCCTTAGGGACGCATGTAGAACAAGTTTCTGACCTTTCCAAAGTTCATAAGGCGTTGATGGAACTGATTTTGTAGAAACATGATTAAGTACGTAAGCAAATATGAATAGGCATCCTCTCAATACGAAATTGGTATAATAACTTATTGCATCATATACTAAGTATTATATTTCAAGTTTAATCTCGAATATTTTTATGGTAATGGATAATGATAACTTTATTGTAAGTTATTAGAATAGTCGATGTTTTTTCTTTGAAGTTTTATTCTAGTAATATTGATGTAGAAGGAAAATGTGTAACATGCTAACCGAGGACATATCGTTAAAGAATGAATACACATGTTGACAAAAGAGAACTATTTGGGTTCACTTGTTAACTTATAAATGTAAGTCTACCAACACGTGGATCATAAATGGGCTGGTCCATGATGGGAAACTAACCTGGCGCAAATTCTAACAATCTTTTACTCGCATATGATTGGGATAAGCCTCAATTTCATAATATGCATCACTACACATAAATCTCATCTCTATACAAAATAAACCTGACATATTAGGTAACTAGCTCATGTGACCTGGTAAGCATACTAGCATCATTGTTATAAACCTTTTAGGGTAGGTAGCCGCTCCATCAAAACTTATTCTACTTGCATTATTGTACTACGCTAGACAAAAATGTAATATCAATACTGTAGTAACTCATATCTTTCACAATTTAGCTATAACTTTCATAGTGATAATGTGAGTCTACTATCATATCATCATGTGTCTCGCTATGATATTCTAGTCCTAGTTGACTTACATGATTGGTGCACCTGCAAGAACGGATATTTAATATTCAATTTAGTCTTCCTCTTATACTTGAACTATCCATAGTAATGCAGTTGCTTCCCTAGAGATACTCCACTATATTTAATCATACATAACCATTGATAGTATGCTAAAATATCAGACAATGAATCAAAACATCAAGAGACAATCAAAAGTACTATTGGTACTAGTTAAAGGTCTCACACAATGAAGAAGCAGGGATAAATTCTTCATTTCTTTTTGTCGCAACATATACACACTTAGTATGTTTTATGTGCTACGGTATTCAAACTACGCATGTCATTTCATCAAAAAATACCATACAGATGTATAATTAGACAAACCTCGTTGTCTAAAATGAATTCTTCAACTAATCAACCTTTTCATAAATTAATTAAGTAATTCACATCTGGTAAGATAAACTAGTATATTGTGGGAATCTACCCTTATCACAAATAATAACAATAAGTCATATGCATGCTAGTGATCACATCTTATCATTTTGTTAAGGCTACTTTAAGAACTCATGCTTACTTTGCAAAAAGGTTCTTATTCACCGTATATCCGTCTCATCATTGCGCAACTCTCATGCCAATGGTTGTTCCTTGTGCGAGAGGGTGAAAAGTGTCTACCGGACATACTTTATCATCCACACTTATATAAAACAATTGAGTATTAAAATGATACAATATCACTGAATAAGAATGAAATCTTCTATTATATATAGAACTCGTCAAAATTTCACATTTTTTCCAGTAATTTATACATCAGATTCTTCTTAATCATATAGATTTAAGATAACCCAATAACACATCTCTAGTGATTGGTTTCAAAAAGAATCTACATATATCGTGTGTGTGGATATAGACTGAATATATATTTTGTTATGTGCAATGATGTTCTTATAAGTTATACTTTATATTTCTGTGTTTGGTCAAACTATGATACTTTGGGCCTTTCATGTTATTCATTGTGACATTACTATCACAATGTATCACAACTGGACTTAAACTACGATTTGAGAATCCTAAATGTTCAAAGAACATTTTTAATCAAACAACTTACTGAACTGCTGCTGAACATGACACAAATTCAGCTTTCATAATAGACAAAGCAATACATGATTCTTTATTTATACACCAAAATATGACAACATTACTAAGTAAAAACATATTTCCTGGAGTAGATATACAATCATATAAATCACCAGTCGATTTGGAATTTTGATGTCTCCCTAAATGTTCTAATTTTATGCCATTGGGAGACAACATTTTTGGTGTTTATTTGATTATTTAGATAGACTTTTGGTGCTAATATGCAATAATCCGGAATTTCCATTTTATTTCTAGTAATTTTGATTTATTAAACTTTTACGCGTAATATTGGTATTTTTAGTGTAAAGTTTACAGGTTTTAGATGTTAGCTAGAAGAGGAATCCGAGGAGAAAGTCAAAGATCATGATATGGAGTCAAGACTTAAAGATAAATCCCGAAGATATTATTTTTAGAGCTGAAAATCTATTTTTCAGGCCATAGATTGCTGATTTCGAGGTGCTTAAGAGATAATTTAGCCGCTGACCCTTGAAGAGATTATGTTCCTTATCAAGTTACGGAACTTTAGCAACTGGAATGAGGTCAATCGGGGTCATAACGAAGCGGGAAAAGCCGTTTTAGTGAAGGTGTATCAGCAGTTACGGGATTTGGGCTTAATTAGTGGACTTGGGCTTTTCTAATTTTTACTTAATCCTTAAGTAAAAGCCCTAATCCGATTTTATGATTATAAATAGGTCTTTAAACCTCATTATTCAGTACCTCTCATTTTTATTCTTAAAATTAAAACATCCTTAGAAGAGAGCGTCCAGAGAAGAAGCAGAAACAAGGAAAAGAAGAAGCAAGAGCTGGAGACGGTCTATATCTCCGATTCTCAGCCAATTCAACTCCAAAATTAGGTTTCTCTGTATTCTATTTTATTCTGTAAAACATGATGAACCTATTTGTTCATTTAGTTTTTAATTTTAATATGAGCTAAGCTTTTCATAGTGCTTGAGAACAAACAATGGGTGAATCTTAATTTTATGAAATAACGAATGTTGAATTTGGGTTTAGATTAAATTAAATTAGATTGGGTTCATTACTCTTTTCGATAATTTGTGATTATTTACTGATTTTAGAGTCGCGAACTAAGATTAGGTATTAGTATCTAAGCTATTCCACATATGTGGCGTGTGGATCATCCTGACGGAGGGTTTAGGTATAGAATTAATTATTCAATCTAGGATAAAAGCTATTGATTCTGACGAACTTAGCTAATTCTAGGGCCAATGAGGTAAAACACTTAATCATCCAACGGTGGATCATATTTACCCTGACGGGACTAGTGACACTTTAGGATCGCCTTATAGTCCACCCTAACGGGGTATAAGGATTTTAGAATCCCGACCATTGTAATTGACCAATTTAGCCCTTAAACAACATAAGTTCGGAAGTAAGATTAGGAAGATCCTTGCGTTCTCAAGTACTACATCTCATATTGCGTTTTCACTTATTTTACTTGCGTCTTAGCTTCTACTTGCATTTTAATATTTGTCTTTCATTTAGTAGTTTTAATAAACAAAACCAAACAAACATTTTATTATCTTTTACTTTCATAAGTGCATCAATCACTACTGTCTAAACATTGTGATCAACCATCCGTCCTTGGAACGAATCTGTATTATCATACATACTACTTGGGACAACCGTACACTTGCGGTTGTGGTTCGATTATTATTTGCATTTATTTAGAACACACAAAGGACCACCAAGTTTTTGGCGCCGCTGCCGGGGACGGTAGCGTGTGACCACGGTGTTTATCCTTTAGTGATAGTTGCATTTATTTTTATTTTTCAGTTTTACGCTTGTGTTTGTTTTGTTTTGTTTTTACAGGTGCTTTATTCAGGTAATGATCAAGAAATTTAATTAACGATGTATAGAGGACATTACCCAGATCCCGATCCATATGACTATTGGGAAGACTCTTCGGGACAACAACAATGGGGTAGTAACTTCTACCAACAACCTTATCAATACCCGCAAGAGCAAGGATGGAACAATCAATGGATCGGAAGTACTCAACAACAAACACCATATCACTATCAACACGAGCAAGAATGGAACAACCAGTGGGTTGAAAACATTCAACAACCCTCACCTCAGCACTATCAGCAAGAGACACTACTAGAGAGAGTTAATCGCCTACGCGAGGAATTTCAAGCAGGAGAACCAGAGCGTAAGGCAAGAGATGAGGAATTCAAAGCCACCCATGCACTCATACAACAGAGCCTAGATGAAATGGCTGCCCGAAACAACCCTCCTAACTTAGTTGAAACTGGTAGTATGTCTTATGAAGATTCCACTCCCCCGAGGGATAGAAGAGATCAACTGGAAGAAGTAGTTGAGGAGGAGGTGTTGAAGGAAGATACTATTGATAGTGATATGACCATCATGTCGGTTATAAATGAAGACCACCATGTGGTTAACAATCCTATTAGCATGGTGGAAGAAGGAGTAGCAACAAAAATCCTAGAAATTGAAGCTGAGATTGCTATTCCTATGGTGCGTGCACATGATCCAGATATTGAACGCAAACAAGAAGAAGAGGTGATCGAGATTCAGATTCCACATTGAGAATATGATGAAGTAATAGTCGAAGATTGGATTGAAAGCGAAGACGAATGTGAAGTGGTTGAGAAATCAATTGAAGAGTTAAAGCTTCATAATAAAAGAGAAATCGAATTCCCACCACAAAAAGTTCACCAATCCCTATCTCCACCACTAGTCATCATTAGAGATAAAATATCGGAATCACCTCTATTATTAAAAATGATCAATAGGTGCTACGCAAGAAAGGTGCTACACCGCGAGAGTAAAGCGGCAAGGAGAAGCACCTACCCACCACACTTTAAAGAGGAACGCGAGATTAAAGAAAATACAAATGAGCTTATACCGTCGAGAACGGTTATCTACTATCGTGTGGTGAAGAACGAGTTTCGCCATGAAAGCAAGAAGGCGAAACGGATATACTACCCTCCCCCTTTCAGAGATCGATTGAATAAAATTTTAAGGGGGAAGGTTTCAAAGCTTACATGCCAAGGACGAGGCGAATTTAAGCGGAGGAACACCGCAAGGGCCTCAATACCATCTTCATGGAAGGTAACGCGTCGAACTTAAAGACGTAATAAACAAAAGTGCTTCTTGGGAGACAACCCATGTTTTAAATTGCTTTCATGTCTTTTAAATTCTTAGTGTGAATTAGAGTAATGGTTATTTATTTAGTGTTTATTTTTAAGAAATGAGAAAGGTTGGTGTTTTTGATGATTACAGGAGTAAAGGTCACGAGTTTGGGATACCTAGAACGAAAAAGAATGAAAATTTTGGGTTCCAATACAGTAGAAACCGGGTACCCGGTTTGTAGAATGCGGGTACCCGTTTTCGGTGCTGTACCCCAGGTATCAAAACTTCGGAAGATCATAACTTGACGCTCGGAGGTCAGAATTAACTTTTTCTTGAGCCTAAACCGCATAACTTTTCGAGCTCTATCCAATGGTGAAGTCGAAAATTTCGTATGAACAGCTAAAAGTTTCTGACCCAGCGTTTTGAGGCCCGGCATTAGTTGCGTCTCGTGTTTGCGTCTCCACTTAGCACCATTGATGACGAACCAAAGCTCCAAAAACACTTAAATTCCATCATCAAAACACCAATATATCACCAATCCTTACCTCTAAACATCATCCCAACACATAATCAATCACAAATCTTTCCAAAAACACCAAGAAATTCAAGTTTTAACCCAAAAATTTCTTCACCAAAGCTTAAATTATATCCTTTAAACCTTTCCAACACCATAGATATTAAATACCCATCTCAACTAAATCACAAATTCCACTACTGTGCCAAGTTTCAACAATATCAAGAGACACAAATTTCCATCAAAAGCTTTGGTAATTTGAAGGTTGGAGATTGCAAGTGCAAGGTATCAAATCATCATAAATTCCATGGCCAATCCGGTAAAATAGCTAGAACTATTCTTTTATTTCTATTACCAGTTGGGAATTAAGATTTATTTTAGTTATTTAGCGGAGGAATTGTGAATTGTTTGAGCATATTAATATTATATATTTTGCAAGTAATCTTTAAGTAGGTGAAAAATTGAGTTTGGGGTCATCAAAGATGACCATGAAGGTTGGAAAAGGTACGAAGAACATGATGAAGATAAAAAGTTGGATGTTGAGGAAAGATTTTCGTAGAAGAGATGATGATTTAGAGGGTTAGGAAAAGATGAAGACTTGGAAAATATGACATGAGAGTTCGAAGTATTCAAAACTTCAACATGAGACTACACGTAATCGGCCTAGTGCCGATACAGATATGTTTTCCTATCCTTTCTCAAAATGTGTATATTAGTTTAATTTCTTTATTGAGTCTTTTCGAGTCGTGGGGACACGACTCATTTTTGAGTTTGGGGTGGGGTTCGTTGCCTCATCCCAGTTTTTATGTGTTTATTTGTTTTAATTGCTTTCAATAAAATAATTAGGAGTTGCGTTTGACTGTAGAAGATTTTAAATGTCCCTTTTAAGCATACTTTTGATGAATCTATGATAGTAGATAGTGGACTTTAGGGAATAACATAAAACGCACTTACAATTGCATGCTAACATAGGTAATTGATAGGAAAAATTAATGAACAATGCAAATGAAGTCAGCTTGTACTTAAGGAATATGTTTGGTGTGTAGAACGTGAAATCCTAATTAGTAGAAAACCCACCTAGATATGAACTAAAGACAAGCTATGTACTTAGGAAAATGATAGGGGCAGTTCTTTGTTAGCCATTTGTAGCCTTTTAGCTTGCTATCCCTTATTATAATTTTATCCGTCTTAGCCCAACTTTGAGCCTTAAGACTTTTCTTTTGTAGCCACGATATAAGCCCATTATCCTTTAGATTATTAGGCATGACCAAATGACCCGCACTTGAATCACAACCCTGAGACTTGTCTCGAGCTTGAGTTTGGGGTGGAGGGTCCACATTTGGGAAATTACATTGGGAAGGGATTATATGTGTTTGTATTGAGGCACAAAAAGGTAGATGATATTATTATTTGTAACCCTTTGCCGGGATTTGAAAAAAAAAAAAAGAGAAAGAAAAAGAAAATTATAAGAGACATGACTTTTCACATCAAAATGATGGTCATGGGTATCTTGTACAAAAAAAAAGAGAAGAAACGAAAAAGAAAATAAAAAGAAAGAAAGAATAAAATAAACCGGCAAAGTGGAATATTTTTGGAATTCATCTTAGTCTCATTTGGGTTGACATTGGGGACGCAACATTAGCGCGTCAAATGGGTGAGTGAGAACATTTTTGAGCTTAAACTCAAGCTCGAGGACATTGTTGATGGTAAGTGAGGAGATAGCCAAAAGCTCACTTCAAATTTACCAAATATACATCCACACCGTCCTTAAGCCATTATTAAAACCATAAAGACCTCATGATTCCTAAGTGCATAGCGAATTTATGATTCTGTTGATAGGGAATACGCTAGGTGGAGCCTTCAAAGCGAGTTAGGATTAATGACCACCCTATAGCCATCATACAGAGATGAGTACAAGTGTAACCTTCAAGCATTGCGACTTAAATTTTATGATTGAGATTATTTATGTTTGATGTTGCATGATTAGTGTATGTATATGTTAGTTCTTAATGTTTGCTATATGGGATTTATCTTTAGCATTGCTTTAGGGTTTATTTGCTAGCTTCTATTTTCTCTTGCATCTACTTCATTCCCCTTGTTTTATTTAGTTTTGCTTTGTCGGGACGACAAAGGTTTGAGTTGGGGGTCTTGATGTCTCCCTAAATGTTCTAATTTTATGCCATTGGGAGACATCATTTTTTGTGTTTATTTGATTATTTAGATAGACTTTTGGTGCTAATATGCAATAATCCGGAATTTCCATTTTATTTCTAGTAATTTTGATTTATTAAACTTTTACGCGTAATATTGGTATTTTAGTGTAAAGTTTACAGGTTTTAGATGTTAGCTAGAAGAGGAATCTGAGGAGAAAGTCAAAGATCATGATATGGAGTCAAGACTTAAAGATAAATCCAGAAGATATTATTTTTAGAGCTGAAAATCTATTTTTCAGGCCATAGATTGCTGATTTCGATGTGCTTAAGAGATAATTTAGCCGCTGACCCTTGAAGAGATTATGTTCCTTATCAAGTTACGGAACTTTAGCAACTGGAATGAGGTCAATCGGGGTCATAACGAAGCGGGAAAAGCCGTTTTAGTGAAGGTGTATCAGCAGTTACGGGATTTGGGCTTAATTAGTGGACTTGGGCTTTTCTAATTTTTACTTAATCCTTAACTAAAAGCCCTAATCCGATTTTATGATTATAAATAGGTCTTTAGACCTCATATTATTCAGTACCTCTCATTTTTATTCTTAAAATTAAAACATCCTTAGAAGAGAGCGTCCAGAGAAGAAGCAGAAACAAGGAAAAGAAGAAGCAAGAGCTGGAGACGGTCTATATCTCCGATTCTCAGCCAATTCAACTCCAAAATTAGGTTTCTCTGTATTCTATTTTATTCTGTAAAACATGATGAACCTATTTGTTTATTTAGTTTTTAATTTTAATATGAGCTAAGCTTTTCATAGTGCTTGAGAACAAACAATGGGTGAATCTTAATTTTATGAAATAACGAATGTTGAATTTGGGTTTAGATTAAATTAAATTAGATTGGGTTCATTACTCTTTTCGATAATTTGTGATTATTTACTGATTTTAGAGTCGCGAACTAAGATTAGGTATTAGTATCTAAGCTATTCCACATATGTGGCGTGTGGATCATCCTGACGGAGGGTTTAGGTATAGAATTAATTATTCAATCTAGGATAAAAGCTATTGATTCTGACGAACTTAGCTAATTCTAGGGCCAATGAGGTAAAACACTTAATCATCCAACGGTGGATCATATTTACCCTGACGGGACTAGTGACACTTTAGGATCGCCTTATAGTCCACCCTGACGGGGGTATAAGGATTTTAGAATCCCGACCATTGTAATTGACCAATTTAGCCCTTAAACAACATAAGTTAGGAAGTAAGATTAGGAAGATCCTTGCGTTCTCAAGTATTACATCTCATATTGCGTTTTCACTTATTTTACTTGCGTCTTAGCTTCTACTTGCATTTTAATATTTGTCTTTCATTTAGTAGTTTTAATAAACAAAACCAAACAAATTATCTTTTACTTTCATAAGTGCATCAATCACTACTTGCTAAACATTGTGATCAACCATCCGTCCTTGGAACGAATCTGTATTATCATACATACTACTTGGGACAACCGTACACTTGCGGTTGTGGTTCGATTATTATTTGCATTTATTTAGAACACACAAAGGACCACCAAATTTATATATCCCTCAAGGAGTAAATCAAATCATTGAAAGCAAATGACCTGATCATCAGTCCCCGTCAGGTATCTCATGATCCCCTTAGCAGCTTTCCAATTTTCTTGTAATGGATTCAATATACAATGACCAAATAAACCTGCAACGTTACAAATGTCAGGTATATTACATAACATGACATATAATATATTTCTTATGGAACTTTGGTATGGTACTGAGGATATTCATTTCTTTTCTACTAGATTTTGATAGACAAATGCTTCTATTTAGAATCATGCATTTTTCTAATGGAGTATCAACGACTTTACAATAGCCATCTTAAAGCATTCAAGTATCTTCTTGATGTAAAGTATTTGTGATAAAGATAACAACCTCTTCGACCTTTATCTATTTATTTTAAAAACGATAATGTACTCTACTTCACCCAAATCTTTCGTATCAAAATGGTTGAATAACCACTCTTTATTATCCTTGATGAAACATCTTGTCATTCTCGTCCAATAATATATAATTACATAAAGAGATAGAATTACAATTTTTCCTTTGGAACATCACACATATACTAGTGGTACTGATTTATTATCTCAAAATAATTCGATGAGATCACAACATGAGATCGTATATTCAACTAACTAGATGCGTGTTTAAAGTTATAAATCGACTTATTCAATCCATACAACTTTTGTTCTTGGACTTTTACAACAAACGCTACAAGTTGTTCCATATGTAGATTTCTTCATATAACTCCATTCTTAAAAACCATTTCAACATCGATCTGATGTAATACTAGTAATATGACTTGATAATTTTAGACATTAAATCATAATATGTGAAATTAAGCTTGACATAGTACGCTATGAGACGAAGATGTAAACGAATGTACCTATGAGAAGAAAATTAACATATTGTAATTGAACTAAATCTAGTAAAATTTATGGGGTAATCGTTTTAAGATAGGGGAAAACGAAAATCTGAGAAAAGAGATATGTAGGTGTATATGTTTTAATAATGTTTTTTGTTCCGTACTCTTTGTCTCTCTCTCTCTATATTTATAAAAGTCCGTACATTCGTAATAGAGCTTCTACTAACATAATTGAAAGCCTTTAAAAACATTAAAATTAGTTACTATAGCTTCATAAGTGTCATAAACATATTTAAAGCCCTATGTTAAAGTCCTTTCATATTTTTTTACAACTCTCAAGGGAAGACACTAAGATTGTAATTTCTTAGAATGTTGCCAATATAAAACACCGATGTGAAATTAACCTTTTCTTCAATTCTCATTTTCTCTTTAAAATGTCACCATTTTACGTGATTTGAGATTTCTTTTAACATTACTTAATTCTTCTTGGTATGCCTTTTTAATAATTTTTTTATTATCTAATATAATTATGATTGTGGTGTAAATAGTAATTACATGAATCATGGACGAAAATATATAGATTGGTATATTAAATGAAAAAAAAATGAAATTCAAAAAATATTATATCAAAATTAATATATAAATATATTTTTTTCATTGTATTGGAGAATTTCTTAACGAAGGTTCAATATAAAAAATAAAAACTTAATTACTAGAGCAACTATAAACCTACATAAATAGTTTCTCTTTATTGAAACACTTCTCATTCAAGAAGAAAATCATGTCAGATTATTTTCCACCAGCCGTAGTGACGAATATTCTCCAAAAGCTACCTGTCAATACCCTTTTATATTTATGATGTTAGTGTGTTATTTTGTTTGAAATTGAGGTTAACCTCCTCCTCCTCCTATGGGTGACAAGAATGGCATTCTTGAGGAAGATCACAGTTATAAACAATGATCATTTTTGATGAAGTTGATTGTGAATCAGTTTATTCTTTTTCTAAAAGTATAATGTTTTTTGTAACTTTTTACTGTCAAAACATCTTTGTTCTCAACAATTCCCCTGTTAAATGGAACCTTGAACGGTAAAAAAATATAAAATATCAAATCGATCAAATCTGTATGAATTGGTCAAATAAAAAAATATGGCATTGACAATATACTATTAACAATAAAAAAATCGTACCTATTTTTTAATTTTTTATTGAAATGTAATGGCTAACGATTTAAGATCTACTATAAAGAATTGCATTTTGCCAAGAGATCTTGATCGCAGGCTGCCATTCCAAAGAAACATAATACAAAATAAACAAGTACTGCAAATTGAGATACTAAAGGCTATCCGTGCATCCTTTGAATAATATAAATGAAGAAAATTTATGTATTGTGTGGGTTTATATTTAAAAGCGGCCGAGTTAGGGTTTAATACAAACTTATGTTTTGGTGACAACAAAGGATATGATTTAGGGTAAATTATATTAGAGTCTGCTAAAGTATTTCAGTAGTTCTGTTTAGCCCACTTGATTATAAATGGGTTCCAAACAACCCATTTAACTAATAAAATAATTTTCTTTTTTTAATGTAATACTATCATTCCAAATCGCCTATTTCATTAAATTGACGTTAAAAATGGTTGTTACTATGCTAATTAAGGAAAGATTGTCTGCTTAAAGCTTTAATCTTTTTTATTCAAAATTTCATTCTCAAAGAACTCGATTTCAGCTCCAAAGCTTTTGGAATCATTTAGATGCTGCTGTTGAAAAACATGAAATTATCAAGAAGGAGTTTAATATCATTCGATTATGATCTGGAGTCATCCAGTATAGTCAATACTTACTATCTAAGAATTTTATATTGAACATAAATATAAGCAATGTCTCTTTAACAAAATTGATAGTTATTCAACATCTTCAATTAATTAATCTCATTTTCTTTAAAAAAATCAACGAGGGTGAATAATTTTGTGATCAATTAATGAAACACGTTGGAAATGAATTTGATTTTCATTGGCAGCCACATCTTGTTGTAGACTGGGAAATGTTCAAGAAAAGACTTCATTCTTTGTAAAACTATATACATTTCTTTGAAACATAACACAACATAAAGGAGATAAATACTTCCAGAGTTTTGAATAAGTTCTTTGAATTGATGGTTTTCTCTCTTTGGAATAATATTAACGTATCTTCATCTTTCTTGAAAGTCATAATACATTTGAATATCACACTTTACACGGTATGGATTCAAAACTTTAAAATTGTTAAAAGAAGCAACCTCATATTTTTTCATGTATTAGTAATTTCGTATAGCAGGTAAACAATATAAAAAACCCGAGACAATATTTATGAAACAACACCCGAAACATTTCATCATTTAAGGAATCTCGAGTCCAAACATTCCAACAAGTTTCTCCATATAATTAAAAATTTATAAGTTGTTTCTCATCTAAAATCTAAGATTAATATCTTGAATATTCAGGGAGGGAGATTTTTCAACTACACGTAGATGCAAATACCTGAAATTACACGATAATAACTTGTAATTTACAAACATACATACAAAAATGAATCATGCCTCTGAATCTCCCAATTGTATATTCATAATAGCCAAACAAATGAAAAAAAAGATTCAAACGAGACTTACCAAGACTAAAAGAAATAGAAGTTCATATTTAGTCCCATAGAATGCCGAGATAGAGTAACTATTAATAGTAGAATCATTGGTGTACACCAATCATTCAACTTCCAAGATAGGAAATGTACTTAAAGATATCAAGCGGTTAATATGGGAAAAGATTAAGCAACTACGTAACTAGGAAACAAATCCCACTTAAGATCCTCCTCTACACCCCCTATAATAAATATATCAAAACGCATCACTCTAAGAACTGGAAGTGCTTATACTTGAGAACCCTTACATGACAAAATTTATACAAGTGGAAGTTGAGGAAAGAAAATTTACATGTTGCAAGGGGATCATAGACGAAGAGCGAGTCTGTACGTGCAAGAAGACTTATTCCAAACAACTCTAGTATCTATCATAAACATGATAACCCTTTTATCGTTATTTAATACTAAAGAACCATCCAAATTTATTACTCACAAGGCAATAAGAAAATCTAGTATATAATTACTCAATGTCTTCTTCATGTTTATTTAACACAATGGTAGCTAAAACTCATTATGCTTCATTGTCTCCTGTTGTTCCTTTCTTTGACAATCTAGCAACATTTCTTCACAAAACGCCATATCATCTGCCTTCTTACTACACACAAATTATATGATTAAATTACAACTCAAACACGTTAATAGTAAAAGGGATAGAAAGTAACCAATATTAAAACAGAGCAAGAAGAAAATTACCTTCCTCAAACAAATACGAGTTTAACAAAATAAATTGGTTACTAACGACTCTGCATGACTGAATCATCTTCCAAGATTTTTACCAAGAGTCGATAATACTAATAGTTATTTTTTCCAAAATTCTCACCTGCGATTGAAAAGTAAAGATCGTGTAGATTTATTTTCATAGAAAAAAATTAAAGATATTGATATCCTATATTTGTATTGAAAAGTTCTGGAGCCATGTAGACCATTGTTCCTTTTTCTAACATTAAAATCACAAAACTATATCTTGTTGGATACAAATATGAAAACCGAAAATCTAATATTTCTGTGTGATTTTAATCCTAATTCAAAAGAATTGGGTGAAAATGTATCATGGACCAATGGTGGAAGTAAATTGTTAGTTTATACAATACTTTTAACAAATTCTCGATTAGATTTTTGAAGTGATGGCTACTAGTATTATGACTTAATACTTTTAGACATTAAATCATAATATGTGAAATTAATCTTGACATAGTACGCTATGAGACGAAGATGTAAACGAATGTACCTATGTGAAGAAAATTAACATATTGTAATTGAACTAAATCTAGTAAAATTTATGGGGTAATCGTTTTAAGAGAGGGGAAAACAAAAATCTGAGAAAAAATATATGTAGGTTTATATGTTTTAATAATATTTTTTGTTCCGTACTCTCTGTCTCTCTCTATATTTATAAAAGTCCGTACATTCGTAATAGAGCTTCTACTAACACAATTGAAAGCCTTTAAAAACATTAAAATTAGTTACTATAGCTTCATAGGTGTCATAAACATATTTAAAGCCTTATGTTAAAGTCCTTTCATATTTTTTACAACTCTCAAGGGAAGACACTAAGATTGTAATTTCTTAGAATGTTGCCAATATAAAACACCGATGTGAAATTAACCTTTTCTTCAGTTCTCATTTTCTCTTTAAAATGTCACCACTTTACGTGATTTGAGATTTCTCTTAACATTACTTAATTCTTCTTGGTATGCCTTTTTAATAATTTTTTTTATTATCTAATATAATTATGATTGTGGTGTAAATAGTAATTACATGAATCATGGACGAAAATATATAGATTGGTATATTAAATGAAAAAAAATAAAATTCAAAAAATATTATATCAAAACTAATATATAAATATATTTCTTTCATTGTATTGGAGAATTCCTTAACTAAGGTTCAACATAAAAAATAAAAATTAATTACTAGAGCAACTATAAACCTACATAAATAGTTTCTCTTTATTGAAACGCTTCTCCTTCAAGAAGAAAATCATGTCAGATTATTTGCCACCAGCAGTAGTGACGAATATTCTCTAGAAGCTACCCGTCAATACCCTTTTATATTTATGATGTTAGTGTGTTATTTTGTATGAAATTGAGGTTAACCTCCTCCTCCTCCCTAGGGTGACAAGAATGGCATTCTTGAGGAAGATCAAAGTTATAAACTATGATCATTGTTGATGAAGTTGATTGTGAATTAGTTTATTCTTTCTCTAAAAGAACAATGTTTCTTGCAACTATTTTACTGTCAAAACATCTTTGTTCTCAACAATTCCCCTGTTAAATGGAACCTTAAACAGTAAAAAAAATATAAAATATCAAATCGATCAGATTTGTATCAATTGGTCAAATAAAAAAATATGGCATTGACAATATGCTATTAACAATAAAAAAAATCGTACCTGTTTTTTAATTTTTTATTGAAATGTAATGTCTAACGATCTCAGATCTACTATACAGAATTGCATTTTGTCAGGAGATCTTGATCGCAGGCTGCCATTCCAAAGAAACATAATACAAAATACACAAGTACTGCAAATTGAGATACTAAAGCCTATAAGTGCATCCTTTGAATAGTATAAATAAAGAAAATTTATGTATTATGTGGCTTTATATTTAAAAGCGGCGGAGTTAGGGATTAATACAAACTTATGTTTTGGTGACAACAAAGGATATGATTTAGGGTAAATTATATTAGAGGTTGCTAAAGTATTTCAATAGTTCTGTTTAGCCCACTTGATTATAAATGGGTTGCAAACAACCCATTAAACTAATAAAACAATTCTCTATTTTTAATGTAATAATATCATTCCAAATCGCCTATTTCATTAAATTGACGTTAAAAATGGTTGTTACTAGGCTAATTAAGGAAAGATTTTCTGCTTAAAGCTTTAATCTTTTTTATTCAAAATTTCATTCTCAAAGAACTCGATTACAGCTCCAAAGCTTTTGGAATCATTTAGATGCTGCTGTTGAAAAACATGAAATTATCCAGAAGGAGTTTAATATCATTCGATGATGATCTGGAGCTTAATATCATCCAGTATAGTCAATACTTACGATCTAAGAATTTTATCTTGAACATAAATATAAGCAATGTCACTTTAACAACATTGATAGTTATTCAACATCTTCAATTAATTAATCTCATTTTCTTTAAAAAAATCAACGAGGGTGAATAATTTAGTGATCAATTAATGAAACACGTTGGAAATGAATTTGATTTTCATTGGCAGCCACATCTTGTTGTAGACTGGGAAATGTTCAATAAAAGAGTTCATTCTTTGTAAAACTATATACATTTCTTCGAAACATAACACAACATAAAGGAGATAAATACTTCCAGAATTTTGAATAAGTTCTTTGAATTGATGGTTTTCTCTCTTTGGAATAATATTAACGTATCTTCATCTTTCTTGAAAGTCATAATTTATTTGAATATCACACTTTACACGGTATGAATTCAAAACTTTGAAATTGTTAAAAGAAGCAACCTCATATTTTTTCATGTACTAGTACTTTGGTATAGCAAGTAAACAATATTAAAAAACCCGAGACAATATTTATGAAACAACACCAGAAACATATCATCATTTAAGGAATCTCGAGTCCAAAGATTCAAACAAGTTTCTCCACATAATTAAAAATTTATAAGTTGTTGCTCATCTAAAATCTAAGATTAATATCTTGAATATTCAGGTAGGGAGATTTTTAAATTACACTTAGATGCAAATACTTGAAATTACACGATAATAACTTGCAATTTACAAACATACATACAAAAATGAATCACGCCTCTGAATCTCCCAAATGTATATTTATAATAGCCAAACAAATGAAAATAAGATTCAAACGAGACTTATTAAAACTAGAAGAAATATAACTTCACATGTAGTCCCATCGAATGCTAAGATGGAGTAACTATTAGTAGTAGAATCATTGGTATACACCAATCATTCAACTTCTAAGATAGGAAATGTACCCAAATATTTCAAGCGGTTAATATGGGAAAAGATTAAGCAACTACGTAACTAGCAAACACATCCCATTTAGAATCCTCCTCTACATCCCCCTATAATAAATATACCAAAACGCATCACTCCAAGAACTGAAAGTGCTTATACTTGAGAACCCTTACATGACAAAATTTATACAAGTGGAAGTTGAGGAAGGAAAATTTACATGTCGTAAGGTGATCATAGACGAAGAGTGAGTCTGTGCGTGCAAGAAGACTTATTCCAAACAACTCTATTATCTATCATAAACTTGACAACCCTTTTATTGTTATTTAATACTAAAGAACCATCCAAATTTATTACTTACAAGGCAATAGGAAAATCTAGTATATAATTACTCAATCTCTTCTTCATGTTCATCTAACACAATGGTAGCTAAAACTCATTATGCTTCATTGTCTCCTGATGTTCCTTTGTTTGACAATCTAGCAACATTGCTTCACAAAACGCCATATCATCTGCCTTCTTACTACACACAAATTATATGATTAAATTACAACTCAAACACATTAATAGTGAAAGGGATAGAAAGTAACCAATATTAAAACAGAGCAAGAAGAAAATTACCTTCCTCAAACAAATCCGAGTTTAACAAAATAAATTGGTTACTAACGACTCTGCATGACTGAATCATCTTCCAAGATTTTTACCAAGAGTTGATAATACTAATAGTTATTTTTTCCAAAATTCTCACATGCGATTGATAAGTGAAGGTGGTGTAGATGTATTTTTATAGAGAAAAATTGAAGATATTGATCTCCTATATTTGTATTGAAAAGTTCTGGAGCCATGTAGACCATCGTTCCTTTTTCTAACATTAAAATCACAAAACTATATTTTGTTGGATAGAAATATGAAAACCGAAAATCAAATATTACTGTGTGATTTTAATCCTAATTCAAAATAATTGGGTGAAAATGTATCATGGACCAATGGTGGCAGTAAATTGTTAGTCTATACAATACTTTTAACAAATTCTCGATTAGATTTTTAAAGTGATGGCTACTAGTAATATGACTTTATAGTTTTAGACATTAAATCATAATATGTGAAATTAAGCTTGACATAGTACGCTATGAGACGAAGATGTAAACAAATGTACCTATGAGAATAAAATTAACATATTGTAATTGAACTAACTCTAGTAAAATTTATGGGGTAATCGTTTTAAGAAAGAGGAAAATGAGAATCTGAGAAAAAAAGATATGTAGGTGTGTATATGTTATAATAATGATTTTTGTTCCATACTCTCTGTCTCTCTCTATATTTATAAAAGTCCGTACATTCGTAATAGAGCTTATACTAACACAATTGAAAGCCTTTAAAAACATTAAACTTAGTTACTATAGCTTCATAAGTGTCATAAACATATTTAAAGCCCTGTGTTAAAGTCCTTTCATATTTTGGACTCACTAGTTGCTCATCCTATTTTAAAGTCCTTTCATATTTTTTTACAACTCTCAAGGGAAGACACTAAGATTGTAATTTCATAGAATGTTGCCAATATAAAACACCGATGTGAAATTAACCTTTTTTTTAATTCTCATTTTCTCTTTAAAATGTCACCATTTTACGTGATTTGAGATTTTTTTTAACATTACTTAATTCTTCTTGGGTATGCCTTTTTATTAATTTTTTTTATTATCTAATATAATTATGATTGTGGTGTAAATAGTAATTACATGAATCATGGACGAAAATATATAGATTGGTATATTAAATGAAAAAAATGAAATTCAAAAAATATTATATCAAAACAAATATATAAATATATTTTTTCATTGTATTGGAGAATTCCTTAACTAAGGTTCAATATAAAAAATAAAAACTTAATAACTATAAACCTACATAAACAGTTTTTCTCTTTATTGAAACACATCTCCTTCAAGAAGTAAATCATTTCAGATTATTTGCCACCATCAGTAGTAACGAATATTCTCCAGAAGCTACCTGTCATTACCCTTTTATATTTATGATGTTAGTGTGTTATTTTTGTTGAAATTTAGGTTAACCTCCTTCTCCTCCTAAGGGTGACAAGACTGGCATTCTTGAGGAAGATCACAGTTATAAACTATGATATTTGTTGATGAAGTTGATTGTGAATCAATTTATTCTTTCTCTAAAAGAACAATGTTTCTTGCAACTATTTTACTGTCAAATCATCTTTGTTCTCAACAATTCCCCTGTTAAATGGAACCTTAAACAGTAAAAAAAATATAAAAAATCAAATCGATCATATCTGTATCAATTGGTCAAATAAAAATATATGGCATTGACAATATACTATTAACAATAAAAAAATCGTACCTGTTTTAGAATTCTTTATTGAAATGTAATGGCTAACGATCTAAGATCTACAATAAAGAATTGCATTTTGCCAGAAGATCTTGATAGCAGGCTGCCATTCCAAAGAAACATAATACAAAATAAACAAGTACTGCAAATTGAGATACTAAAGGCTATGGGTGCATCCTTTGAATAATATAAGTGAAGAAAATTTATGTATTGTGTGGGTTTATATTAAAAGCGGGGCGGAGTTTGGGTTTAATACAAACTTATGTTTTTGTGACAACAAATGATATGATCTTGGGTAAATTATATTAGAGGCTGCTAAAGTATTTCAGTAGTTCTGTTTAGCCCACTTGATTATAATGGGTTCCAAACAACCCATTTAACTAATAAAATAATTATCTTTTTTTAATGTAATTATATCATTCCAAATCGCCTATTCCATTAAATTGACGTTAAAAATGGTTGTTACTAAGCTAATTAAGGAAAGATTGTCTGCCTTAAAGCTTTCATCTTTTTGATTCAAAATTTCATTCTCAATGAACTCGATTTCAGCTCCAAAGCTTTTGGAATCATTTAGATGCAACTGTTGAAAAACTTGAAATTATCAAGAAGGACTTTAATATCATTCGATGATGAGCGAGAGCTTAATATCATCCAGCATAGTCAATACTTACGATCTAAGAATTTTATCTTGAACATAAATATAAGCAATGTCTCTTTAACAAAATTGATAGTTATTCAACATCTTCAATTAATTAATCTCATTTTCTTCAAAAAACTCGACGAGGGTGAATAATTTTGTGATCAATTTATGAAACACATTGGAAATGAATTTGATTTTCATTGGCAGCCACATCTTGTCGTAGACTGGGAAATGTTCAATAAAAGAGTTCATTCTTTGTAAAACTATATACATTTATTCGAAACATAACACAACTTAAAAGGAGATAAATACTTCCAGAATTTTGAATAAGTTCTTTGAATTGATGGTTTTTTCTCTTTGGAATAATATTAATGTATCTTCATCTTTCTTGAAAGTCATAATTTATTTGAATAACACACTTTACATGGTATGAATTCAAAACTTTGAAATTGTTAAAAGAAGCAAACTCATATTTTTTCATGTACTAGTACTTCGGTATAGAAAGTAAACAATATAAAAAACCTGAGACAATATTTATGAAACAACACCCGAAACATATAATCATTTAAGGAATCTCGAGTCCAAAGATTCAAACAAGTTTCTCCACATAATTAAAAATTTATAAGTTGTTGCTCATCTAAAATCTAAGATTAATATCTTGAATATTCAGGTAGGATGATTTTTAAATTACACGTAGATGCAAATACTTGAAATTACACGATAATAACTTGCAATTTACAAACATACATACGAAAATGAATCACGCCTCTGAATCTACCAAATGTATATTTATAATAGCCAAACAAATGAAAAAAAGATTCAAACGAGACTTATTAAAACTAGAAGAAATATAACTTCACATGTAGTCCCATCGAATGCCGAGATGGAGTAACTATTAGTAGTAGAATCATTGGTATACACCAATCATTCAACTTCCAAGATAGGAAATGTACCCAAACATTTCAAGCGGTTAATATGGGAAAAGATTAAGCAACTACGTAACTAGCAAACACATCCCACTTAAGATCCTCCTCTAAATCCTCCTATAATAAATATACCAAAACGCATCACTCTAAGAACTGAAAGTGCTTATACTTGAGAACCCTTACATGACAAAATTTATACAAGTGGAAGTTGAGGAAGGAAAATTTACATGTGGCAAGGGGATCATAGACGAAGAGTGAGTCTGTGCGTGCAAGAAGACTTATTCCAAACAACTCTAGTATCTATCATAAACTTGACAACCCTTTTATCGTTATTTAATACTAAAGAACAATCCAAATTTATTACTCAGAAGGCAATAGGAAAATCTAGTATATAATTACTCAATTTCTTCTTCATGTTCATCTAACACAATGGTAGCTAAAACTCATTATGCTTCATTGTCTCCTGTTGTTCCTTTCTTTGACAATCTAGCAACATTGCTTCACAAAACGCCATATCATCTGCCTTCTTACTACACACAAATTATATGATTAAATTACAACTCAAACACATTAATTGTAAAAGGGATAGAAAGTAACCAATATTAAAACAGAGCAAGAAGAAAATTACCTTCCTCAAACAAATCAGAGTTTAACAAAATAAATTGGTTACTAACGACTCTGCATGACTGAATCATCTTCCAAGATTTTTACCAAGAGTTGATAATACTAATAGTTATTTTTTTCCAAAATTCTCACATGCGATTGAAAAGTGAAGATGGTGTAGATGTATTTTCATAGATAAAAATTGAAGATATTGATCTCCTATATTAGTATTGAAAAGTTTTGGAGCCATGTAGACCATCATTCCTTTTTCTAACATTAAAATCACAAAACCATATTTTGTTGGATACAAATATGAAAACTGAAAATCTAATATTTCTGCGTGATTTTAATCCTAATTCAAAAGAATTGGGTGAAAATGTATCATGGACCAATGATGGCACTAAATTGTAATACAATACTTTTAACAAATTCTCGATTAGATTTTTGAAGTGATGGCTACTAGTAATATGACTTGATAATTTTAGACATTAAATCATAATATGTGAAATTAAGCTTGACATAGTACGCTATGAGACGAAGATGTAAACGAATGTACCTATGAGAAGAAAATTAACATATTGTAATTGAACTAACTCTAGTAAAATTTATGGGGTAATCGTTTTAAGAGAGGGGAAAATGAAAATCTGAGAAAAAAGATACGTAGTTGTATATGTTATAATAATGTTTTTTGTTCCGTACTCTCTGTCTCTCTCTCTATATTTATAAAAGTCCGTACATTCGTAATAGAGCTTCTACTAACACAATTGAAAGCCTTTAAAAACATTAAATTTACTTACTATAGCTGCATAAGTGTCATAAACATATTTAAAGGCCTATGTTAAAGTCCTTTCATATTTTGGACTCACTAGTTGCTCGTCCTATGTTAAAGTTCTTTCATATATTTTTACAACTCTCAAGGGAAGACACTAAGATTGTAATTTCTTAGAATGTTGCCAATATAAAACACCGATGTGAAATAAACCTTTTTTTCAACTCTCATTTTCTCTTTAAAATGTCGCAATTTTACGTGATTTGATATTTTTTTTAACATTACTTAATACTTCTTGGGTATGCCTTTTTAATAATTTTGTTATTATCTAATATAATTATGATTGTGGTGTAAATAGTAATTACATGAATCATGGACGGAAATATATAGATTGGTATATTAAATGAAAAAAATGAAATTCAAAAAATATTATATCAAAACTAATATATAAATATATTTTTTTCATTGTATTGGAGAATTCCTTAACTAAGGTTCAATATAAAAAATAAAAACTCAATTACTAGAGCAACTATAAACCTACATAAACAGTTTTTCTCTTTATTGAAACACTTCTCATTCAAGAAGAAAATCTTATCAGATTATTTGCCGCCAGCAGTAGTGACGAATATTCTCCAGAAGCTACTGTCAATACCCTTTTATATTTGTGATGTTAGTGTGTATTTTAGTTGAAATTGAGGTTAACCTCCTCCTCCTCCTAAAGGTGACAAGACTGGCATTCTTGAGGAAGATCACAGTTATAAACTATGATATTTGTTGATGAAGTTGATTGTGAATCAATTTATTATTTCTCTAAAAGAACAATGTTTTTGCAACTATTTTACTGTCAAAACATCTCTGTTCTCAACAATTCCCCTGTTAAACGGAACCTAAAACTGTAAAAGAATATAAAAAATCAAATCGATCAGATCTGTATCAATTGGTCAAATAAAAATATATGGCATTGACAATATACTATTAACAATAAAAAATCGTACCTGTTTTTGAATATTTTATTGAAATGTAATGGCTAACGATCTAAGATCTACTATAAAGAATTGCATTTTGCCGGGAGATCTTGATCGCAAGCTGCCATTCCAAAGAAACATAATACAAAATAAATAAGTACTACAAATTGAGATACTAAAGGCTATGGGTGCATCCTTTGAATAATATAAATGAAGAGAATTTATGTATTGTGTGGGTTTATATTTAAAAGCGGCGGAGTTAGGGTTTAATACAAACTTATGTTTTGGTGACAACAAAGGATATGATTTAGGGTAAATTATATTAGAGGTTGCTAAAGTATTTCAGTAGTTCTGTTTAGCCCACTTGATTAAAATGGGTTCCAAACAACCCATTTAACAAATAAAATCATTCTCTTCTTTTAATGTAATAATATCATTCCAAATCGCCTATTCCATTAAATTGAGGTTAAAAATTGTTGTTTCTAGGCTAATTAAGGAAAGATTGTCTGCCTTAAAACTTTCACCTTTTTGATTCAAAATTTCATTCTCAAAGAACCCGATTTCAACTCCAAAGCTTTTGGAATCATTTAGATGCCGTTGTTGAAAAACATGAAACTATCAAGAAGGAGTTTAATATCATTCGATGATCTGGAGGTTAATATCATCCAGCATAATCAATACTTACGATCTAAGAATTTTATCTTGAACATAAATATAGGCAATGTCTCTTTAACAAAATTGATAGTTATTCGACATCTTCAATTAATTAATCTTATTTTCTTAAAAGAAATCCACGAGGGTGAATAATTTCGTGATCAATTAATGAAACACGTTGGAAATGAATTTGATTTTAATTGGCAGCCACATCGTGTTGTAGACTGGGAAATGTTCAAGAAAAGGCTTCATTCTTTGTAAAATTATATACATTTTTTCGAAACATAACGCAACATAAAAGAGATAAATACTTCCAGAGTTTTGAATAAGTTCTTTGAATTGTGATGGTTTTCTCTCTTTGGAATAATATTAACGTATCGTCATCTTTCTTGAAAGTCATAATATTTTTGAATATCACAATTTACACGGTATGGATTGAAAACTTTAAAATTGTTAAAAGAAGCAACCTCATAATTTTTCATCTATTAGTAATTTGGTATAGCCCGAGACAATATTTATGAAACAACACCTGAAACATTTCATCATTTAAGGAATCTCGAGTAAAAACATTCAAACAAGTTTCTCCATATAATTAAAAATTTATAAGTTGTTGCTCATCTAAAATCTAAGATTAATATCTTGAATATTCAGGGAGGGAAATTTTTAAATTACACGTAGATGCAAATACCTGAAATTACACGATAATAACTTGCAATTTACAAACATACATACAAAAATGAATCATGCCTCTGAATCTACGAAATGTATATTCATAATAGCCAAACAAATGAAAAAAAGATTCAAATGAGACTTACCAAGACTAGAAGAAATATAACTTCACATGTTGTCCCATTGAATGACGAGATGGAGTAACTATTAATAGTAGAATCATTGGTGTACACCAATCATTCAACTTCCAAGAGAGGAAATGTACCCAAACATTTCAAGCAGTTAATATGGAAAATGATTAAGCAACTAAGTAACTAGCAAACACATCCGACTTTAGATCCTCCTCTACATCCCCCTATAAGAAATATACCAAAATGCATCACTCTAAGAACTGGAAGTGCAAGTGGAAGTTGAGGAAGGAAAATTTACATGTGGCAAGGGGATCATAGACAAAGAGTGAGTCTGTGCGTGCAAGAAGACTTTATCCAAACAACTCTAGTATCTATCATAAACTTGACAATCCTCTTATCGTTATTTAATACTAAAGAACCATCCAAATTTATTACTCAGAAGGCAATAGGAAAATCTAGTATATAATTACTCAACGTCTTCTTCATGTTCATCTAACACAATGGTAGCTAAAACTCATTATGCTTCATTGTCTCCTGTTGTTCCTTTCTTTGACAATCTAGCAACATTGCTTCACAAAACGCCATATCATCTGCCTTCTTACTACACACAAATTATATGATTAAATTACAACTCAAGCACGTTAATAGTAAAAGGGATAGAAAGTAACCAATATTAAAACAGAGCAAGAAGAAAATTACCTTCCTCAAACAAATCAGATTTTAACAAAATAAATTGGTTACTAACGACTCTGCATGACTGAATCATCTTCCAAGATTTTTACCAAGAGTCGATAATACTAATAGTTATTTTTTTCCAAAATTCTCACATGCGATTGAAAAGTGAAGATGGTGTAGATGTATTTTCATAGATAAAAATTGAAGACATTGATCTCCTATATTAGTATTGAAAAGTTTTGGAGCCATGTAGACCATCATTCCTTTTTCTAACATTAAAATCACAAAACCATATTTTGTTGGATACAAATATGAAAACTGAAAATCTAATATTTCTGCGTGATTTTAATCCTAATTCAAAAGAATTGGGTGAAAATGTATCATGGACCAATGATGGCACTAAATTGTAATACAATACTTTTAACAAATTCTCGATTAGATTTTTGAAGTGATGGCTACTAGTAATATGACTTGATAATTTTAGACATTAAATCATAATATGTGAAATTAAGCTTGACATAGTACGCTATGAGACGAAGATGTAAACGAATGTACCTATGAGAAGAAAATTAACATATTGTAATTGAACTAACTCTAGTAAAATTTATGGGGTAATCGTTTTAAGAGAGGGGAAAATGAAAATCTGAGAAAAAAGATACGTAGTTGTATATGTTATAATAATGTTTTTTGTTCCGTACTCTCTGTCTCTCTCTCTATATTTATAAAAGTCCGTACATTCGTAATAGAGCTTCTACTAACACAATTGAAAGCCTTTAAAAACATTAAATTTACTTATTATAGCTGCATAAGTGTCATAAACATATTTAAAGGCCTATGTTAAAGTCCTTTCATATTTTGGACTCACTAGTTGCTCGTCCTATGTTAAAGTTCTTTCATATATTTTTACAACTCTCAAGGGAAGACACTAAGATTGTAATTTCTTAGAATGTTGCCAATATAAAACACCGATGTGAAATAAACCTTTTTTTCAACTCTCATTTTCTCTTTAAAATGTCGCAATTTTACGTGATTTGATATTTTTTTTAACATTACTTAATACTTCTTGGGTATGCCTTTTTAATAATTTTGTTATTATCTAATATAATTATGATTGTGGTGTAAATAGTAATTACATGAATCATGGACGGAAATATATAGATTGGTATATTAAATGAAAAAAATGAAATTCAAAAAATATTATATCAAAACTAATATATAAATATATTTTTTTCATTGTATTGGAGAATTCCTTAACTAAGGTTCAATATAAAAAATAAAAACTCAATTACTAGAGCAACTATAAACCTACATAAACAGTTTTTCTCTTTATTGAAACACTTCTCATTCAAGAAGAAAATCTTATCAGATTATTTGCCGCCAGCAGTAGTGACGAATATTCTCCAGAAGCTACTGTCAATACCCTTTTATATTTGTGATGTTAGTGTGTTATTTTAGTTGAAATTGAGGTTAACCTCCTCCTCCTCCTAAAGGTGACAAGACTGGCATTCTTGAGGAAGATCACAGTTATAAACTATGATATTTGTTGATGAAGTTGATTGTGAATCAATTTATTATTTCTCTAAAAGAACAATGTTTTTGCAACTATTTTACTGTCAAAACATCTCTGTTCTCAACAATTCCCCTGTTAAACGGAACCTAAAACTGTAAAAGAATATAAAAAATCAAATCGATCAGATCTGTATCAATTGGTCAAATAAAAATATATGGCATTGACAATATACTATTAACAATAAAAAATCGTACCTGTTTTTGAGTATTTTATTGAAATGTAATGGCTAACGATCTAAGATCTACTATAAAGAATTGCATTTTGCCGGGAGATCTTGATCGCAAGCTGCCATTCCAAAGAAACATAATACAAAATAAATAAGTACTACAAATTGAGATACTAAAGGCTATGGGTGCATCCTTTGAATAATATAAATGAAGAGAATTTATGTATTGTGTGGGTTTATATTTAAAAGCGGCGGAGTTAGGGTTTAATACAAACTTATGTTTTGGTGACAACAAAGGATATGATTTAGGGTAAATTATATTAGAGGTTGCTAAAGTATTTCAGTAGTTCTGTTTAGCCCACTTGATTAAAATGGGTTCCAAACAACCCATTTAACAAATAAAATCATTCTCTTCTTTTAATGTAATAATATCATTCCAAATCGCCTATTCCATTAAATTGAGGTTAAAAATTGTTGTTTCTAGGCTAATTAAGGAAAGATTGTCTTCCTTAAAACTTTCACCTTTTTGATTCAAAATTTCATTCTCAAAGAACCCGATTTCAACTCCAAAGCTTTTGGAATCATTTAGATGCCGTTGTTGAAAAACATGAAACTATCAAGAAGGAGTTTAATATCATTCGATGATCTGGAGGTTAATATCATCCAGCATAATCAATACTTACGATCTAAGAATTTTATCTTGAACATAAATATAGGCAATGTCTCTTTAACAAAATTGATAGTTATTCGACATCTTCAATTAATTAATCTTATTTTCTTAAAAGAAATCCACGAGGGTGAATAATTTCGTGATCAATTAATGAAACACGTTGGAAATGAATTTGATTTTAATTGGCAGCCACATCGTGTTGTAGACTGGGAAATGTTCAAGAAAAGACTTCATTCTTTGTAAAATTATATACATTTTTTCGAAACATAACACAACATAAAAGAGATAAATACTTCCAGAGTTTTGAATAAGTTCTTTGAATTGTGATGGTTTTCTCTCTTTGGAATAATATTAACGTATCGTCATCTTTCTTGAAAGTCATAATATTTTTGAATATCACAATTTACACGGTATGGATTGAAAACTTTAAAATTGTTAAAAGAAGCAACCTCATAATTTTTCATCTATTAGTAATTTGGTATAGCCCGAGACAATATTTATGAAACAACACCTGAAACATTTCATCATTTAAGGAATCTCGAGTAAAAACATTCAAACAAGTTTCTCCATATAATTAAAAATTTATAAGTTGTTGCTCATCTAAAATCTAAGATTAATATCTTGAATATTCAGGGAGGGAAATTTTTAAATTACACGTAGATGCAAATACCTGAAATTACACGATAATAACTTGCAATTTACAAACATACATACAAAAATGAATCATGCCTCTGAATCTACGAAATGTATATTCATAATAGCCAAACAAATGAAAAAAAGATTCAAATGAGACTTACCAAGACTAGAAGAAATATAACTTCACATGTTGTCCCATTGAATGACGAGATGGAGTAACTATTAATAGTAGAATCATTGGTGTACACCAATCATTCAACTTCCAAGAGAGGAAATGTACCCAAACATTTCAAGCAGTTAATATGGAAAATGATTAAGCAACTAAGTAACTAGCAAACACATCCGACTTAAGATCCTCCTCTACATCCCCCTATAAGAAATATACCAAAATGCATCACTCTAAGAACTGGAAGTGCAAGTGGAAGTTGAGGAAGGAAAATTTACATGTGGCAAGGGGATCATAGACAAAGAGTGAGTCTGTGCGTGCAAGAAGACTTTATCCAAACAACTCTAGTATCTATCATAAACTTGACAATCCTCTTATCGTTATTTAATACTAAAGAACCATCCAAATTTATTACTCAGAAGGCAATAGGAAAATCTAGTATATAATTACTCAACGTCTTCTTCATGTTCATCTAACACAATGGTAGCTAAAACTCATTATGCTTCATTGTCTCCTGTTGTTCCTTTCTTTGACAATCTAGCAACATTGCTTCACAAAACGCCATATCATCTGCCTTCTTACTACACACAAATTATATGATTAAATTACAACTCAAGCACGTTAATAGTAAAAGGGATAGAAAGTAACCAATATTAAAACAGAGCAAGAAGAAAATTACCTTCCTCAAACAAATCAGATTTTAACAAAATAAATTGGTTACTAACGACTCTGCATGACTGAATCATCTTCCAAGATTTTTACCAAGAGTCGATAATACTAATAGTTATTTTTTTCCAAAATTCTCACATGCGATTGAAAAGTGAAGATGGTGTAGATGTATTTTCATAGATAAAAATTGAAGACATTGATCTCCTATATTAGTATTGAAAAGTTTTGGAGCCATGTAGACCATCATTCCTTTTTCTAACATTAAAATCACAAAACCATATTTTGTTGGATACAAATATGAAAACTGAAAATCTAATATTTCTGCGTGATTTTAATCCTAATTCAAAAGAATTGGGTGAAAATGTATCATGGACCAATGATGGCACTAAATTGTAATACAATACTTTTAACAAATTCTCGATTAGATTTTTGAAGTGATGGCTACTAGTAATATGACTTGATAATTTTAGACATTAAATCATAATATGTGAAATTAAGCTTGACATAGTACGCTATGAGACGAAGATGTAAACGAATGTACCTATGAGAAGAAAATTAACATATTGTAATTGAACTAACTCTAGTAAAATTTATGGGGTAATCGTTTTAAGAGAGGGGAAAATGAAAATCTGAGAAAAAAGATACGTAGTTGTATATGTTATAATAATGTTTTTTGTTCCGTACTCTCTGTCTCTCTCTCTATATTTATAAAAGTCCGTACATTCGTAATAGAGCTTCTACTAACACAATTGAAAGCCTTTAAAAACATTAAATTTACTTACTATAGCTGCATAAGTGTCATAAACATATTTAAAGGCCTATGTTAAAGTCCTTTCATATTTTGGACTCACTAGTTGCTCGTCCTATGTTAAAGTTCTTTCATATATTTTTACAACTCTCAAGGGAAGACACTAAGATTGTAATTTCTTAGAATGTTGCCAATATAAAACACCGATGTGAAATAAACCTTTTTTTCAACTCTCATTTTCTCTTTAAAATGTCGCAATTTTACGTGATTTGATATTTTTTTTAACATTACTTAATACTTCTTGGGTATGCCTTTTTAATAATTTTGTTATTATCTAATATAATTATGATTGTGGTGTAAATAGTAATTACATGAATCATGGACGGAAATATATAGATTGGTATATTAAATGAAAAAAATGAAATTCAAAAAATATTATATCAAAACTAATATATAAATATATTTTTTTCATTGTATTGGAGAATTCCTTAACTAAGGTTCAATATAAAAAATAAAAACTCAATTACTAGAGCAACTATAAACCTACATAAACAGTTTTTCTCTTTATTGAAACACTTCTCATTCAAGAAGAAAATCTTATCAGATTATTTGCCGCCAGCAGTAGTGACGAATATTCTCCAGAAGCTACTGTCAATACCCTTTTATATTTGTGATGTTAGTGTGTTATTTTAGTTGAAATTGAGGTTAACCTCCTCCTCCTCCTAAAGGTGACAAGACTGGCATTCTTGAGGAAGATCACAGTTATAAACTATGATATTTGTTGATGAAGTTGATTGTGAATCAATTTATTATTTCTCTAAAAGAACAATGTTTTTGCAACTATTTTACTGTCAAAACATCTCTGTTCTCAACAATTCCCCTGTTAAACGGAACCTAAAACTGTAAAAGAATATAAAAAATCAAATCGATCAGATCTGTATCAATTGGTCAAATAAAAATATATGGCATTGACAATATACTATTAACAATAAAAAATCGTACCTGTTTTTGAATATTTTATTGAAATGTAATGGCTAACGATCTAAGATCTACTATAAAGAATTGCATTTTGCCGGGAGATCTTGATCGCAAGCTGCCATTCCAAAGAAACATAATACAAAATAAATAAGTACTACAAATTGAGATACTAAAGGCTATGGGTGCATCCTTTGAATAATATAAATGAAGAGAATTTATGTATTGTGTGGGTTTATATTTAAAAGCAGCGGAGTTACGGTTTAATACAAACTTATGTTTTGGTGACAACAAAGGATATGATTTAGGGTAAATTATATTAGAGGTTGCTAAAGTATTTCAGTAGTTCTGTTTAGCCCACTTGATTAAAATGGGTTCCAAACAACCCATTTAACTAATAAAATCATTCTCTTCTTTTAATGTAATAATATCATTCCAAATCGCCTATTCCATTAAATTGAGGTTAAAAATTGTTGTTTCTAGGCTAATTAAGGAAAGATTGTCTGCCTTAAAACTTTCACCTTTTTGATTCAAAATTTCATTCTCAAAGAACCCGATTTCAACTCCAAAGCTTTTGGAATCATTTAGATGCCGTTGTTGAAAAACATGAAACTATCAAGAAGGAGTTTAATATCATTCGATGATCTGGAGGTTAATATCATCCAGCATAATCAATACTTACGATCTAAGAATTTTATCTTGAACATAAATATAGGCAATGTCTCTTTAACAAAATTGATAGTTATTCGACATCTTCAATTAATTAATCTTATTTTCTTAAAAGAAATCCACGAGGGTGAATAATTTCGTGATCAATTAATGAAACACGTTGGAAATGAATTTGATTTTAATTGGCAGCCACATCGTGTTGTAGACTGGGAAATGTTCAAGAAAAGACTTCATTCTTTGTAAAATTATATACATTTTTTCGAAACATAACGCAACATAAAAGAGATAAATACTTCCAGAGTTTTGAATAAGTTCTTTGAATTGTGATGGTTTTCTCTCTTTGGAATAATATTAACGTATCGTCATCTTTCTTGAAAGTCATAATATTTTTGAATATCACAATTTACACGGTATGGATTGAAAACTTTAAAATTGTTAAAAGAAGCAACCTCATAATTTTTCATCTATTAGTAATTTGGTATAGCCCGAGACAATATTTATGAAACAACACCTGAAACATTTCATCATTTAAGGAATCTCGAGTAAAAACATTCAAACAAGTTTCTCCATATAATTAAAAATTTATAAGTTGTTGCTCATCTAAAATCTAAGATTAATATCTTGAATATTCAGGGAGGGAAATTTTTAAATTACACGTAGATGCAAATACCTGAAATTACACGATAATAACTTGCAATTTACAAACATACATACAAAAATGAATCATGCCTCTGAATCTACGAAATGTATATTCATAATAGCCAAACAAATGAAAAAAAGATTCAAATGAGACTTACCAAGACTAGAAGAAATATAACTTCACATGTTGTCCCATTGAATGACGAGATGGAGTAACTATTAATAGTAGAATCATTGGTGTACACCAATCATTCAACTTCCAAGAGAGGAAATGTACCCAAACATTTCAAGCAGTTAATATGGAAAATGATTAAGCAACTAAGTAACTAGCAAACACATCCGACTTAAGATCCTCCTCTACATCCCCCTATAAGAAATATACCAAAATGCATCACTCTAAGAACTGGAAGTGCAAGTGGAAGTTGAGGAAGGAAAATTTACATGTGGCAAGGGGATCATAGACAAAGAGTGAGTCTGTGCGTGCAAGAAGACTTTATCCAAACAACTCTAGTATCTATCATAAACTTGACAATCCTCTTATCGTTATTTAATACTAAAGAACCATCCAAATTTATTACTCAGAAGGCAATAGGAAAATCTAGTATATAATTACTCAACGTCTTCTTCATGTTCATCTAACACAATGGTAGCTAAAACTCATTATGCTTCATTGTCTCCTGTTGTTCCTTTCTTTGACAATCTAGCAACATTGCTTCACAAAACGCCATATCATCTGCCTTCTTACTACACACAAATTATATGATTAAATTACAACTCAAGCACGTTAATAGTAAAAGGGATAGAAAGTAACCAATATTAAAACAGAGCAAGAAGAAAATTACCTTCCTCAAACAAATCAGATTTTAACAAAATAAATTGGTTACTAACGACTCTGCATGACTGAATCATCTTCCAAGATTTTTACCAAGAGTCGATAATACTAATAGTTATTTTTTTCCAAAATTCTCACATGCGATTGAAAAGTGAAGATGGTGTAGATGTATTTTCATAGATAAAAATTGAAGACATTGATCTCCTATATTAGTATTGAAAAGTTTTGGAGCCATGTAGACCATCATTCCTTTTTCTAACATTAAAATCACAAAACCATATTTTGTTGGATACAAATATGAAAACTGAAAATCTAATATTTCTGCGTGATTTTAATCCTAATTCAAAAGAATTGGGTGAAAATGTATCATGGACCAATGATGGCACTAAATTGTAATACAATACTTTTAACAAATTCTCGATTAGATTTTTGAAGTGATGGCTACTAGTAATATGACTTGATAATTTTAGACATTAAATCATAATATGTGAAATTAAGCTTGACATAGTACGCTATGAGACGAAGATGTAAACGAATGTACCTATGAGAAGAAAATTAACATATTGTAATTGAACTAACTCTAGTAAAATTTATGGGGTAATCGTTTTAAGAGAGGGGAAAATGAAAATCTGAGAAAAAAGATACGTAGTTGTATATGTTATAATAATGTTTTTTGTTCCGTACTCTCTGTCTCTCTCTCTATATTTATAAAAGTCCGTACATTCGTAATAGAGCTTCTACTAACACAATTGAAAGCCTTTAAAAACATTAAATTTACTTACTATAGTTGCATAAGTGTCATAAACATATTTAAAGGCCTATGTTAAAGTCCTTTCATATTTTGGACTCACTAGTTGCTCGTCCTATGTTAAAGTTCTTTCATATATTTTTACAACTCTCAAGGGAA